>CM037874.1:20231533-20814813 GCA_021292105.1 Anadara kagoshimensis
CTACAGTAGAGTCTCCATTGGCTGTGATCATACTTCCAAGGTATGTGAAATCGCCAACCTCTTCTATTCTGTTGTTATTTGCAGTTATTTGGTTATCTTTCTTGGCATTGATCTTCATTAATTTTGTTTTGTTGCCATTTATCTTAAGTCCAATTTGTCTGCTGATATTTACTAGGCCATCAGGTTTACTTTGGATATCCTTATGTCGCTGTGCAAGTAGAGCGATGTCGTCAGCAAAGGCAAGATCTTCGAGCGACTGTTGGAATGTCCAGGATATTTCTCTACTGGCTTGGCTGGTGGTGGTTTTCATAAGCCAGTCTATACAGAGATTGAACAGCAGAGGTGAGAGTAGGCAACCTTGTCGCACTCCTGTTCTGATAGGGAAGCTGTCTGACAGTTCCGTGCCACAAATCACCTTGGCCTGAGAGTCCTTTTAGAGCATCTGTATGATGGCGATGATCTTGATGGGGATGCCATAGTGCATCAGGATCTTCAATAATGCTGGACAATGCACACTGTCAAATGCCTTGGCAAAATCGATGAAGTTGGCATACAGTGTGGTATTCCATTCATTACTTTGTTCTACAATTTGCCTTAAGGAAAATATTTGATCTGCGCATGATTTTCCTTTCCTGAATCCGGCTTGTTCTTTGCGAAGGTGTGGGTCTATCACTGCAGCTATTCTGTTTAGGATGACTCTGCTAAGAACTTTACTGGTAACCGACAGCAGCATTATACCCCTCCAGTTATTTGTGTCAGCTAGGTCACCTTTCTTGGGTAGTTTTACAATAAGTCCAACTTCCAGTCATCGTAGCAGTTTCTGATTGCCAGATATTTTGTAGGATGTCTGTGAGAAGTTTAGGTGTTAGTACTTCTTCCGCTTTTTACATTTCAGCCTGGAATTGGTCTATGCCTGGGGCTTTCCCATTTTTGAGAAGTTTGATGGCCTGTCTAACTTCTTCAACTGTTGGAGGCTCTGTCTCGATGTTCAAGGTGTCCACACTTTCACTAATCTCCGCTTCTGTTGTTAGGCACTCCTGGTTTAGTATCCTTTCAAAATGGTCTTTCCAACAGGTGAGCTCTTCTTCTATACTGGAGGCCAGTTTTCCATCTTGCTTTCGCACTGGTGTATCTGTACTTCTGAATCCTCCACTTAATGTTATGGTGATTTGGTACAGAGTTCAGTTTTTGTTTTGAGGTCGCCTCTTCAGCATCCTGTGCTAATTTCTCAATAAAGTCCTTCTTGTCCCTTTCTTGTACTTTTCTTCACTTCTCTGTCCTGTGCAGTACATATCTTTTAGCTGGTCTTTTAGCCTGACTGATTTGGTTGTCAATATTTTCTTTGTTTGGCGTCTTTGTTCTATTAAATCCTAGGTCTTTGTTGTTATCCATTCTTCTTTCCTTTTTCTTTTCAACCCAAGTGTTTTCTTTCCTGCTTCTACCAGTGTGTTGCTGAATTGTGCAATGCCAAGTTCTTGTTTGTTTCTAAGGATGTTAAAACGGTTTTTTACTTCTAGCTGAAATGTTTTCATGAGTGTGTGATCTTTCAGTTTATTCACATCTACTTGGGGTGGACGACGTTCCCCTCTCTTTACCATCTTCAATTTCAATTTCAGCTTTGCAAGGACAAGAGTGTGGTCACTCCCTACATCAGCCTCTCTCAATGCTCTGACATTCTGTAATGTTCCTCTCCATTTCTTGTTTATTAGTACATGGTCACTAAAGAGCTTCCAACCGATCATACACTGGTGTGATGTATAAGGGTATGCAAAGCTACTTCAAACGATTAACACATTGAATATGATTCGCAGCATAGTTAATAAGATTTTAAATAAGAACCTATACCTGTACATTTTTATGTTTAACAAGATATACAAATTCAAAGTAAGTTTGATGCCATTTTCTAAAATTGCCGAACATATTTACGAAATTTATCAAATATATGCTAAACATTCCAAATGACGATTTTCTTGATATGAAACATGACGAAAGTCATCCGTAATATCCAAAACGATATACGATGACTGTTCCGTTTTAATGACGTATTCCCTCATTCACCTAGTGACGGCATGCCATGTGTTGCGAGCAATCGTTGTGATGAAACGTTTTTCTCATTTATAAAATCATTTATTTCAATGAAGGTCATCTTAATCTACAGCTTGATTGTTTCAATAACTTTTTTCAATATTTTTATTTTATTGAAACCATGTAAGAATTGATATTATCAAGATTTACCGTGGAAAATGGTAGAATAATACACGGGCTGGAGTATAGATTCGGAAGAAAATATCCAAAGGAGGCGAAGCCACTGAGTGATAAATTTGCTTCATGTGAACGACGGTTGATTATTAATTTCTAAAATATACAATCCTAAATGAATACGATAAAATGTTATTAAAAATGAATGAAACAACTAATGTTGTTCAAAGTTGAGTCTTTAAAGTCATTTAATCAAAATTTCATCAATCTTGTCCATAAAATTAATACAAAACGCGCGAAAGCAATTTTATAACCTTTATTTAATGATGCGAAATGTTGAGACACCTGAGGTAAGTGCGCTTAACAAACAGTAAGAAGTATGAGACTTAATCAATACATGGCTTCAAAGTTATTAAAGCAATATATAATTTGTATATTATGGATACACGGTCTTTAAGGTATCCATAGTACACCTACCGGTAAAAATCCAGCTTGAGTTATTACTATCATAGATTCTGGCCAGCTTGTCTGTTTATTTGTATCTAAAAACAAAAGTGTTGCTAAATCATGTGGAGTGGCATATTTCCCTGAAATTAAAAAAAGACAACTAAGTATCACTATAACAGATATATGTGATCTGGACATGGATTGGTACATTTGGTTCTGATGTATACACTATATGAAATTCGAGAAAAGAATTAGAATCATATAGTTGTTTTTGTTTTCAATACAAAAAAGCATCTAAAAATGTTGTAAAACATCTGATTTTGTAAACCACCAGATTAATTAATATATGTAAGCAATTCTAAGGTACCTATCGCCGGTGTTATTTGAGAAAAAATCTTATAATGACATCTTCACGATGAAAACACACATCGGATAGTAAGCAATCAAAGCAACCATTTAACGGAACGAAAAAAATATTTATACAGACCCAACATTAAAGTCTTGGGCTCCCCTCAGAAGTTTTATATCAAAATTATGATAAATAGATAGGTGATTTAGACACCTGTCATTTCAATTACGTATTACTTAAGTCGTATTTAGATTAAAATAATTCGAAACTCTTTTTTAAATGATGTTATGGTTGAATGAAGTTTGTTAAAAAAACTTTAATATTTTTGTAAAACAATATCGCGCATATCAACAAAATGTTTAACATAAAATATAAATATATACATAATTATATATATATACTGATAGAAATCGTCAACAATTATAGAAAATCCTAGATCAAGGCGTACATGAGTTTTTATAAACGGTTCGATAGATACTTGCATATAAACGCCAAGTCCTGTCAAAATAGATGGTCTTTTTTTACAAAATAGCTGCACTAAATATCAATTAGTAATAAAAACAGTCCGGGAAGACTTCGTCAATTTGGTTGATTAGCTATGTATTGGAGAAAACAACTGTTGACTTAAACATTACACAAAAACATAAAATGCTGGCTTGGTATAGGAAACATCATTAAAAACAAAGTTTTATTAGGAAACTGTACTATTCTCCGATGAACCCATCTTTAGAACAAATTTCAATAGAGAAAGATTATAAAAGCGATATAAACATTAGAAGAATCACGGACACTGTATATACTCGGAGGTGGGGGGTCAAGACTTTATTGTTGAAGATTTATTTGTGAGAAATTATTCGTTAAATACATGTAAAATGTAGAACTGGATTTTTTAGCACTCTCATCATGTCCAAACATAATTTATTGCATAGTTAATGCGTTAAAATTGTTTTAAGAAGTTTTACATAAGACAGAAATTTTATCATGAAATAAAAATATATTCCGAGGAAATATGCATGAACATAACTTGAGATTTTACCCTTTTTCTAAATTTAGCCGTTTTATAATTTTTTCACATTCACATTTAACATAATAAATCAAACAGATCAACAAAAGGATTTCCACGTTTAATTCAACGTCCTCGGGATCCTGTTTTCTTAGAATGCGTTTACCGGCGTGAATGTTATCGTTAACTGAATGGTCAGGTTTTTATGCTGTTTCCCCATGTGATAATGAAACATTGATTAAGGCAGTTTGTAATTAAAACAATCATATAGTAGTAATATGTGGTAGTAATACCTGTTCTGCTAAAGATATATTCTGCTAAAACAACCGGATTTTTCAGCTCGTCTTGCTTGGTAACAGGTACATTAAATAGAAGTTTGAAAGTAAAGAAAGTATGATCTTGTAAATTATAACCAACAGGTAGGTCAGCAACAGGCTTTATCTGAAAGTATTAAATAACTAATTCAACTAATTTTGTTTCAAAGTATACCAGTGTTAATGTTAAAGCACTAGTCGACAGTTTTGGAATACAATTCCTTATCAGTAAAGCTTGGACCAAACACGGGTTTGAAAAATATCCAAATAACCAAACTATATTAACTAAATACTTTACATGTAATATGTTTCTCTACATTTGATGTATATGGAAACTAAAACACTGAACAATTGAATACAGATATCAAACATTATATCAGTATTCAAAATACAAGCGTGTCGCTATGATTTAGATATTCGATATTAAAAATACATTATAACTAGAATCTTTGTACATATATGTGTCGTCTTATTACAATATGTACATGATATGATATTATATCATTTTACCTTTAATAAATTTATAAATCAAACCAAATAACTACAGTTACCACACAACCGTATAATTCTCTAGATCCAATAGTTCTTTACCTTAAGTTTGCGTAGCAATTGAGCAGGTCCAACACCTGATAACTGCAATAATTGTGCAGAACCGTAGGATCCTCCTGATACAATAACTTCTCGCCTTGCTTTTACTTCATATATCTTGCCATCTTTTGAATACCGTATTCCATATGCCTTTTTGTTGTATCCTGATATTAAAATCTGTAAAAGAAATAAGCTTCAGATTAACATAACATAACATTTTTCTAACATCCAACATAACAAAGAACACGATTAACGATAAATACATTCAATGAAAAAATAGCCAAAACTGAACAACACATAATAAAACTACTTTTAAAGGACATTGTAGCAAATCCCCTGTATTGTGGTTTACGTACTTTTAGATAATCTCCGACCGTCCAACTTACTATAAAATCTATGCTACATTATTATGCACATAAAAACGTAAGCCTTTTTTACCTTTTCAACCAATGACTCTGTAAATATCATTAAATTGCGTCTTCCAGAGACGCAGTTGATGTTGATTCTCTGACACCGTTTCTTACTGCATACTGAATGGCACAGACACCTAAAATTTAATGAAAGAGTTGGGTTTGTGAATAAAAATGATACAAAACTGTAATAAAGTGTTTTAGGTTGAATTCTGTTGTCGAAAGATTAATCAACCGCAATTATACAGGTCCATGATCAAATTATAATCCTAAAAAGTGGAAACTTCAATAGTGTTGAAGGAGTAGATCTAACAAACTATTACGGACGGCGAACATGCAGGTGAATTAGCAAAGCCTTACCACAATACTTTTCGTTTCTAGAGAGGGGCATAAAATCGAGCAATGGGGTTCTTATTTTAATTGAATGACGTATTTTGGCAATTAATTACTGTTACATGCCTTACATTAAAACTAATTTCTGACTTACCAAACGGTGAAGGTTCGTTACACTCAGTAACAGGCAATCCAATTTCTTTAGCAGCATTTGTAAGAAGTTTATAAACAGCTGAAGCTGTGATGCCAGGGTCTTGAGAAACTGCAAATGGTCCGCATGTACTGTGAAAAGCTAAAGCAATAGTATTCAAGAATATAAGAAAGAAACATACCGAGGCATATTCGAATAAGATTCCCAAAGCAAAGTATAAAAATCGAAAAATTGCAAATTAAGTTAATTCGAGGGCGATCGGGTGTTCCGGAAGAGTAAGCACTTTTTAACTAGCTACAATCACCAGGTAAACATGTATTGAAATTTCTGAGTTAACGTGGCTATATAAAAGTGGATTAAATGAAAGAGGAACTTAATAGCAAGTACGTGGCTATAGACACCAAAAAGTACCTAAGAAAGAGAATGTGTGTGTATTTTGTATTTTTGCTCCCAGCTGTAAGAAAATTAGGAGGGGTGGGGCTCTTCAAGAGCAAATTTTGATCCCCATTAAACCTGTGGATGTTTAAATTTACACCACACTATTACATACCAGAATGTTTTAGGTCTGGAATAAGAATGTTTTCCATTTTTAAAAAGAATGGAAGTACATCTTTAAAATTCCATCCCTTTGCACCATTAGCCGCCCATTGGTCAAAATCCGTCTTGAATCCTCGTAAAAATGCCAAAACATTGTGTGAAGTAGAACCACCGAGAGTTTTGCCACTACCAACCTCTAATGTCTGTAAATATAGAATTTTATTTGGATACAATCGAATTTTTGCAAGGAAAAAGTAGTTATCTATGATAATTGTTTTTTCGTTTGACTAACAAATCTATAGACACAACGACGAACCAATGCAACTTACTGTAACATGGGTAATTTATAAATCTATCATATTACATATTATATTAAACTTATAAAAGTAAAACTTTTTGCAAAATGTTGAAAAGATACTCAAAGAACCAAAAATATTTTACCAAAATCAGCTAGGAAATACTTTGCATGAGGTAGTATTATACCAGTATCTATTTTACAACATTAGAGTTAGAGTTTATTTTTTATATTTAACTACCAAAACCCCCGAAGCTACAGTTGTTACCTCAAATTTGAAAATAGAACATATTATAGTAATTTTCCAATGTTTACTTAACAAAAAGTGTGATTATTTATTTTATTAAACACATTTATAAGATAAGTTTGTTAAAATTTATAGAAAAAAATTCAAAGTTAAAATTTGAAAAAAAAGCTGAAACTAATTCAGAAAAAATGCCAAACCTATAATAACAAAACCTAGACACTTTCAAATCTATCGTACATGTATGTTCATTTATCAAAATGCCACAGTTTGAAAAACATCACCCGCTCAAAGCATTTTTCTTACTGAAAACGTGATTGAATTGAAGTGACAAGTTGAAAGAAATTGAATGATTAAATTAATTTATATGAGGTATAATAAAAATGTTCTTGGATTTTATGTGCTAGTTGCTTTTGTGACTGAGTGGTATAAATATAAAAGGTATCAGCTAAAGACCTTAGATGTAGTTATATAAGTACTTACCCTCCCGTTTAAACCTTTTTGTGGCTCACTTGTATAGTTATAAGTAATAGGTCCGGGTTTGAGACTAGCAAAAAGTCCAGGTGTCTCTATAAGCGGTGATATCTCAGGTGAAATGTCTGGAATTCCGGCCTCAAATAGACAAACTGTTACAGATGGATCCTCGGATAAACGAGATGCAATCGTAGCCCCTGCTGCTCCTGCTCCGACTAAAATATTTTTGTTAAATGTTTTGCAGATTATAATTATAAGATTTTTGTTTATTGGCACTTTAGTAAATATATCTGGCTGGTCACTTAATGATAATAAGTAGTTACTTCTAACAAAAAACAGATGGTTACTAAGTGAATTGATGTAAGTTGTAATACACCTTAGTCAAAACATTTTTATTCGAACGGTGGTGGTCCGTTCAAGGAATCAGGGGGAAACCGGGGTACCGGAGAAAACCACAGACGTTTTGCAAGGGGGCTTGCAAAGTTTTGTACATCAGGATTATCCTCGTGCTGATTAAATTGGCTTTTAGAAGTCAAAGGGATACGGTTAAAGAAATGTGTCATGTTTGTATTGTTCAGAAACAAACTTCAAAAAGCATAGTTAAAACATATTAAGCATTCAATTTGCACCTGCTATAGTAACCACATAACCATGTTGATAATACTAGTAACTTGTCTGTCTTTGTATAATTTTGGTTTCAAGTAAAATCCAGGTAAAATTTCAAAATAAAATATTTGTCTTACCTATTAAATAATCACATATTTTTGGATTTGGTTTTTCAGGACAAAAATTTGTTGTGGATAATACAATCCCTGTAAGCGTCCAAAGAAGAAAGCAACAATTGATTTTTCCAAATCGCGTCACTGTCATGGTGCTATTAAAATAAAAATGGAATTCTTTGAATTAGATATTAAAGTTTAAAAATTATTTTAATGAAAATGAGCAACATCATTATGGAAGATTTCCTAAATTGTATAATTTCATAAAAACACTGATTGAAATTCAAAATGAGGTGTTTATAGCAAACAGCAGGTACATGAATATACTGTCATCAATAAATTACAATACAAGTTTATATTTGTAATTGGTTTATATTATAATCATAATGTCAGATTTCATTCTGTGAACAGAAATATTGATTTATTGCAATATTTGAAATTGATATTTTCACTTAATAATCTAAATCTATGCATCAAATTGTTGTTATTGAAATTTCAGTGAAAACTATAAAAATGTGACAAAATGTATTTTGCTTAAGATAAAAACACTATTTTAGCTGAAAAACACTTGGATTGAACAAAATAGTGTTTTCAAACTTTTATTTTTTGAAGATTTTTAGCTGTTAAAACGCGATTTAACAATGATGTTCGAATGAGGTTGGCATGTTTTGCATAACAAAATGATTTCATCTTTAGAGTGTTAGTGTACTGTAAATTGTCATTTCTGTTATTTTTTTACAGTTAACATTTCTCTTCGGTAATTGGTGCATGACAATTGTGTCATATTAAACAAGTCATTAACAAACATTACCATTTATTGTCAGGTACAAATAATACAAGGAATACAAAATTAGTCTCGAAAAAGTACAAATTTTAAAGAAGTTTCTATATTAAGAAATAAAAAATCAGGTCCTTTGTTTGACTGATGATTATAAATTGTAATATTAAAAATCAGTGTTTTGCAATTTTATATTCAGGCAGTCACTCATTACAAATCATTTATTGTTCTAAATATCATAACATGTAATTACATGATTCGTATAAAGTGTATGCTTACTTCGCATATCACTAGGATTAACGGTATTTATATAGGAAAACGTCGACTTATGATATTACATACCATTCCATAACAACGTTGTGGGGTACATATCAAGTCATACTGGTGAACTAAATTTCGTTTATTTTGCAACAAATAACAAGACACGTCATATAAGTGTTACGTTTGAGATAATCATCACATATAAAGATATCAATCTATGTCCAAATCATAATCCAAGAACAAAGCAAAAACTAGAAATTATGTTAAACACGTAAAATTTCGCCAGAGAAGTCAGGGTTATTCTCCGGGAAGGTAAGCATTTTTATTTAGCTAGCTACACCCGCCAAACGTGTAATCAATATTAAGTATAAATGAAACATGAAACTATGGAGACGTAAAATACATAATGTATATCCAGGGTAGGCCTGGACACAGAAACATTTTACTAATCACATTGTGATGACTGCTATAAAACTTTTTGAGGTCTTGATAGACCTAGGTTGTAATATTAATGAAATAAACAAGTAACTCATATCACATTGTGATGACGGCTATGAAACTTTTTGAGGGTCTTGATAGACCTAGGTTGTAATATCAATGAAATAAACAAGTAATTGAACTTATGGAAAGGTTTCGGTATTCAATTTAGAGATGAAGAAAATCTTCAATTAAAAACTGGATATTATTTAATATCAACTAATGAATGTCTCCAATTAAACTGAAGATAATATCTAGGTTAGTTGAGTGACTTTTCAGTAATCATTATTTATTATCATATAATTCAAACAATTTCAAGTATGAATAACAATATTTTAAATTAACATTTTTCAATTTCGATTTGCGAACGGTTACTTCGCATATAATCAATCACTATTTTTCTGTGCTTGTCGCCCCTGTTGGAGTAACGCAAATACGCATCGAAAATGAAAATTGCGGTAGAAACACGTACATGGCGAGTCACCGTAATGAAGAGCATGAAACATCAGAAGTCAATGATAAAACAACCATACAAGACAAGATAAATCCAATTTTAACAACTGGAAATAAAAATACAGACTTTTGATGGACAATTGAGTTAGTGTCAACTGACTTGGTTATAGTACAATTTGAGGACTTTTAAATATCCAACTGACGTTACAAAAGAATGTTTATATTCAGATACATTTTAAAATTACATAAAAAACTTATTTTATCAATAGATAAAACCATTTTCCAATATCCCTTGCATATTATAGCTTCTTAGTAACATATATTTAACAATAACTAAAACAAACACAAAGACAACAAAAATATTATGATAGTGATAAAACTTATATTTATTGGCACTGTTTGTGTACTTTAAAAGCCTCAAATATCATCGTTTAAAACTAAAACTGTTTAGTTTAAACAATATTTATTCATCATTAAATACAAATAATACAGCAAAAAACAAACTTTAAACTGGATTCAGGAACAAGCGCTAGCTTATTTAAACTCGTTTCCAGGTTTAAAAATATTTAGACACGCATATTTAAATTAAATAATTTGAACTGGTATTAGTGTGATTTTTGTTCTCATAAAATTCTATTTAAACACGGAAAAAATGTTTTTGACAGAAAAGGGTACTATTAGAAGTCATTGGAAGTCATTCTGCTTTATCTTACTTGATTAGCGAATCAATAGTCTAGTAAACATATAATTGCATTTCGCCCCTGGACGGGTTTTCAGATTTATCTTTAATCCATTAAACACCTAACTAAATTTATAAATGATAAAATATTAAAAACGGAAAATAAAATAAAAGAAATAAAATAGTAAAAAGCAAAAAGCGCGTACAGAAAATCAGGAGTTTTTTGCGTCCATCAATTTCAGTGAGAATCGTTAATTCTAAATATTCGCGTATTATTTATTTATTTATTATTATTATTATTATTATTATAATATAATTTTTTGCATGTGATAAGTGAAATATAACTGAATTAATAACAATTGAATATCCGCTAAAGTTTAAATTTTGCGTAGTGTTACTGTCGTGAATTTACGCAAAAATAAGGCGAACTTGTAAATTCGCTGATTTACAGTAGTGTGTCCGATAAGTTGTGATAGTAACTGGTATGTGTTAAATATCCGGCATCATATTAATCTTACCTGAATTATTGGAATTTTTAATAATTCTTAGGAACAGTTTCACCCATTTACGTGTATCCAGAAAAACTATGGGACAAAGTAAATGAAATACATGACTGTATTGATTTAACTGTCGGTATATCGTGTTGTAATGATTGGGCTTTCAAAAGTGACAATTTATTTACATAATTACATGTATATATGTTTTATAAATTAAGATAGTCCCATGTCATTTGTATTCAATTTAGTACATAGGTATTATAAATCATTAAAACTAATTTGGGGATCCCATTGTCACAAATTGGGGAAATCGAATATTTGACATAAGTATGTCTAAATCATCTCACAAGGACATTGCATTACGTTATTATGATCATGTATGGAATAATAACTTTTGACAATAAACCATTTAAATAAGAAATAGAGCCCAAGTGACGCTCTTAAAATCTTTTTCACCTATAAGCACCCTCTCTCGGTAACTGCCTATTTAGCTACCTACACCCATCACCTGTGTAATCAAATTGTGAATGAAAGGAACATAGAACTATTAGACGCCAAAAATATCCAGGGCAGTTTTGGACACAGAGACAGGGTACTTATACAAATATTCTGGTGATGACCAAGGAGGCCTAGTGTCTTGATGGGCCTAGGCCTGCAATTCCTTTGCGTGAACAATTTGTAAGCAGTTTGCTTCGTTACAAAATTGAAGTCATTACGTTTGTCATACAACTTCAAATGTAGCCTGTCGCTGGCGTAAAAATAAATTGAAATACATGTATAAGACTAAATACAAGCAACTCTTGAAGAATCAGCGGTATCTTTAATAAAGGTCACTGAAATACATGACATCTACATAATCTGCAAAATTAGGTTTAGGATTTGGGAAAGTCAGAAAAGAAATAAGAACAATCAGTACGCAATCAAAGGTTTATTTAAAATATCTCTAGCTGTAAAAGGGGTATCGAATAATTTGTGAGAGTTAGAAATCCATTTTTGCACCAAGTGTCTGTTAATGAATTGTTTTTCTTTTCACTAAAGAAAATCAATAGACAAACGTGATGCAACGTGGTGTCATACAAATCCCCATAATTTACGGGCAGATTTTGTTGCAATGATTTATGATTTATTACATTAAACGCTTTCTATTTTGGCAAGATCTTTTGTTATTTATTAGTGCAATTTCATACAATTTATTCCAATGAGTATATTTTTCCATGTAAGTTACTTATAACTATTAAAAAATTATGTAATTGATAACAATGTTTATATTACGTACAAATAAAAACACTTTATGTATGTTAAATTGATGTATATTGTTGAAAAATTAAAATTGCAAAATAAAGATGCTAATTTGATAATAAAAGTTATAAATTAAAAGAAAAAAAGATTTACAGCTGAAGATTTACTTCATCCTTTACAAGAAATGTATCAGAATAAGTAAGTATACCACTGCGGTAGCTCAGTTGGTAGAGTGTTCGCTCCATATGTGGGAAGTCGTGGGTTCGATCCCCGGCCGGGTCTGACCCAAGACTTGAAAGTGAGTAGTGACTGTTCTTTCGCCAAGCACTCGGCATTACGAAATGAAAGTCACGGTTCTTTCGAATGGGAACTTAAAATAAACAAGGTCCCGTGTCACGGTGGGCTTGGCACGTTAAAGAACCCTGCTGTATAATGCCATCAGCGCAACGCACAGGCAAAATTTCTGCACCTTCGCCTATAGCTGGCGACGTCTCGATATAAGTGAAATATTCTTGACTGGGACGTTAAACACCATTACTCAACTCAACTCAAGAATAAGTAAGTAGAATCCCCAATGCCCCCCACCAAAACACATCAATGAGAGATTGCAAAAATTCGATTATGTATACAATCAGTAGAAATCCAATACTATAAAGGAAGGGACGTTTTTAAAATGTTAGTTTATCTTAGTTAATTACATCACATTTACACTACCTTACAGAACTCTACTTATAATACGTAAAGCCAAAGCATATTAAAAAAATACAATAGATATGATAGATGGCGATATCTGTCTACATATTAAATAACAATTCACACAGTTATGGAAGGTCTTTTTAAAGCGTGTCGAACTGTGTGTCTTTTTTTTTTTTTTTTTTTTTTTTTTTTTTTTTTTTTTTTTTTGACAATATCTGTTTAAACTATTTATAGAAAATGAATTTATTTAGGTCGTCAATTTAAACAAAACGATACAAACCTATATTGATTTACCGATAATCAAAAATTTATTTTAGTTGACTTATTCAGTATTAAGCATAGGCAAACAATATGACGGCAAACAATATAATGTGCTAGTATTGAAGGTGCCCGCGACGTCTCAAAAACAAAAGGTAAGGTATTGGAAGGGGTCGTGACGCCCCAAAGGAAAGGAGTTAGTGAGGTAAGGTGTCCGTGACGCCCCCCAAGTAAAGAGAGTATTGAAAGGTGCCAACGACGCCAAAAAAGAAAGGACTATGTATGATGAGGTGTCCGCAATGACAAAAAAGGAAGAAGTAGGTATTTTAAGGTGCCCGAGACTCCCTCCAAAAAAACGATTAGGTATGGCAAGATTTCTGCGACGGCGAAAAAAGGTGTTGGTATAGTTAGGTGTCCGCGACGCCACAAGAACAAAGGGGATGCATTGGTGGCTTGTTACGTCACAAAAAAAAAGAGTGGGTTTGGTAATGTACCCATGACGTCACCAAAACAAAGAGTAGGTGTCGTAAGGTACAAATGATGTCACAATACCGAGCCTGTAATGATCAAAATTAAGTAAGTATGGTACGATCTACATGACTCTACGAAAATAAGGGACAAGGGGTCTTGTGACGCCCTAAAACAAAGACGTGGGTATGGCAAGGTGTCAGTGGCAATCCAAAACAAAGAAAAAGTGATGAGTCTGTGACACCCCAAACAAAAGTAGGCGTGGTAATATGCGCGCTAGACCCCCAAAACAAAGGAGGGTGAAAGGGTAGGTGCCTGCGACGTCCCAAAGCAAAAAGTAGAAGTAGGAATTATTACGTCCCGCAAAAACAAAGAAGTTTGTATGATAGTGTACATATGACGTCCCAATACCAAGGTATGGCAGACCAAAGCAAAGTAGTACATATGGTAATTGGTAAGGTGTCTGTAACGTTACAAAACAGAGGAGTCAAACCTCAAAACAAAGTAATACATATGGTTACAAGTTGCGGCCATTTTGAATGTTCAATCAGTCGCGTAGCTCCTTATATGCCAGTACGCCACGGCGTCCACATAAGTTTTAATCTCTTTTTATTACGACCGTCCGGCGGTGACAATTAAACAGAAAAATTGATAGCTTTTTTTCAAACAAAACAAAACCCCTCATTTACAGGTCTTGAAGTTGATCAGATTTGATTGAGAAGAATGAAAAGCAGATTATATCGCGTGTTTCATGATATTGCAAACATCAGATGCACAAAAGTATTGATATTGGAAAATCACGTCGAATGATCTAAAACTTTGAAATCCCCCCCCCCTCGAAGTGAGTATGAAGCCAACCAAAAACATACATACTAATCCATGTCCAAATCACAATCCAAAAGCAAAATAAAAACTTTGAAACTGACAAGATAGGTTAAACATGTGGACTTCCGCCAGGGAAGTGAGGCCGGGTACTCCGGAAGGCTAATCACACCCTGTTAAGCTACATCCGCCAATTGTATAATCACAATTTAGAGTGACAGGAATAGGGAACTATGGGGCGTCAAATATATCCAAGGCAATACTGGACACACAGAAATCATGTTTATCAAAAATATCGGGGAAACATTCACAGGCACTTGTTTCTGATATATTTTTAAAAAAATAACACTCTATACTTTACATAACGTTATGTTGAAGTAAAGAGTGTTATTTTTTAAATATCAGAAACAAGTGCCTGTGGAAACATTGCCCTTTGACACCCCCGTATGCCCGTTTGGTGCGAAATTTTAGTTTTATTTGAATCCACATCGTTTTCACCCAGCTACGTGCCTGTCAATCTAGATAAAACGTACACAGCATCCGCATGACATTGGTAACAGACTTGCCAAGTTTCAAAACATTTGCTTCAAAACTGTAAAAGTAGTTCGATGCACAAGCATGCATATTTAAGACCTGCAAAGTGTCAAACCATTTGCTGTAAAAGTAGTTCGATGCACAAGCATATTTAAGACCTGCATAGTGTCAAACCATTTGCTGTAAAAGTAGTTCGATGCACAAGCATATTTAAGACCTGCAAAGTGTCAAACCATTTGCTGTAAAAGTAGTTCGATGCACAAGCATATTTAAGACCTGCAAAGTGTCAAACCATTTGCTGTAAAAGTAGTTCGATGCACAAGCATATTTAAGACCTGCAAAGTGTCAAACCATTTGCTGTAAAAGTAGTTCGATGCACAAGCATATTTAAGACCTGCAAAGTGTCAAACCATTTGCTGTAAAAGTAGTTCGATGCACAAGCATATTTAAGACCTGCAAAGTGTCAAACCATTTGCTGTAAAAGTAGTTCGATGCACAAGCAAAATACCTAGATGACCGTCAAGCGGCCATTTTGAATTTTTCAATACAGATATATATATATGATAAAACGCACACAGCATCCTCACGGCATTGGTAACATACCTGCAAGGTTTCAAAACATTTGCTTAAAAACTGTAAAAGTAGGTTGATGCACAAACATATGTATTATCGGTTCTGGTCATACGGGCATTTCAAGTAAAAATTATCGGTCACCTTAGATACGGTGAAAACAACCCGCTATATAACATTGTAAATGGTACAAATGTATTATCATTCGCCGTGGCTATTGTATTTTATTTTAGTCTTTAGTGGTTTTTCATGAACTTTGCAGTAAAGTCTAATATTGAAATTGTTATTAATTTTAGGTCATTTTTAACCAATGTTAGGATTTCATCACATAATTTACAAAAAGAAACTGGTAGATATAAAAAAATCGACAAGACTTTAAGGATAAGTAAATGTTGTAATTCTAATTGTATTGAAAATGAATATCATTTTTTATTGGTTTGTCCATTATATGTAGATTTAAGAAAAAAATATTTCAAAAAATGGTTTTGTCGTTGGCCAAATATGTCTAAATTTGTTAGTTTATTATCTAGTAAAAATTAAAATATTATTAATTTGGCAATTTTTTTATATTATGCATTAAAAAGAAGAGATTGTCTAAATATTAATTAAGATTGAACATATATTTATTATGTATATTATGTATTTGCCGCATTGGATATTTGTTGTGGCTTTAATTGTAAAATATGTTTAGAGCCAATAAAGACTTATTGAATTGAATTGAATATTATATAGACGGAATGATTAAAAAGCAATTTTTATGTAAATTTATAAATATTATGAAAAAGGATGGGTCTGTCAGCATTCAAAATTGTCCTGAATTCTGTCTTACTTTTACTTTGTTCGTGTAAATGACACGAGAAATGTGAGGGGAAAAAAGTTAAAAAAAAAATGTTTTTGAGATTTTAATTATTAAAATTGAATTTATGAATAGGAACATTTCATGAACATATATCATTTTAATTTCATACCGCCAGTCAGTGGTTCCATCAAGGTTCCATCAATCTTTTAAAATACGCGTCTTGCCAAAATTCCAAATTAACGACAACTAACAATTGATGTGGAATATCGTGAAGACCTTATCATTTTGATTAACAGATTAACGCCTGTCAATTAATTTTGTATATTTACCTCTTGAACACCGTCGAATGAATGTATAATAAACAGGATCTAAAGGTTATACGAGGGAGGTACGTTTATAAATTGAAATCAAATATATTTTTCGTGAAAGAATGAAAAAAAAAATTATTCCGATTTTTTTGCCAGTGGTTGCATAGATCCCGTGGGTGATAAGCCGATATTTTTTTTTTTTTTTTTTTTTTTTTTTTAATTTTAAAAGAAGTCTAAATAGATAGGATGTCTTAAGTTATTATAATTTGTCATTATTCTTCAATTTCAAGTATTGACTGAAAAATTAAATTGTTTTATGATGATATGGAAATATTGAAATTGGGGTTATAGCAGAAAGAGAATATGAAGTGGCAACAAATAATAAAGATACAAAGTAATGAGATCGAATGATTGATAATTAAGTTCCAAATTACCATTTTCATGTGTATCGTAACTTTACAAGATTTGCAGGTATACGGGCGTATAAAACACTTGGTTTTTTACGTTACATTACCCCCGGGGCTTGAATATTTAAATCTGGGAAAAATGTAGACTGTTTATAAACATGCACAAATAACAGGACACATACATTTGAAGTCTTATTAACACCAAAAAACCGTGGCCAGTTTAAAACTTTAATTTTTGACATAACCTGATAACGAGGATTTTGAGGCGATGTAAGCCTACAAAAAATTAATGTCAAAGTTCTATCAGTGAAAAATCTGCCCGTGAATGTCCCTTTATATATTTTATGCTGATCGCAATTACTGTATCTGTACGAAAGCTTGTTAGTGCCATTTTGTAAAAAAGAAAAAAAAATATTAAGTCGTTTAAACGAGATACTAACTCGTTTAAACAAGATACTAACTCGTTTAAACGAGATAATCAAGTCGTTTAAACGAGATACTAACTTGTTTAAACAAGATACTAACTCGTTTAAACAAGATACTAACTCGTTTAAACGAGATAATTAAGTCGTTTAAACGAGATACTAACTCGTTTAAACAAGATACTAAGTCGTTTAAACGAGATACTAACTCGTTTAAACAAGATACTAAGTCGTTTAAACGAGATAATTAAGTCGTTTAAACGAGATACTAACTTGTTTAAACGAGATACTAACTCGTTTAAACAAGATACTAACTCGTTTAAACGAGATAATTAAGTCGTTTAAACGAGATACTAACTCGTTTAAACAAGATACTAAGTCGTTTAAACGAGATACTAACTCGTTTAAACAAGATACTAAGTCGTTTAAACGAGATACTAACTCGTTTAAACAAGATACTAAGTCGTTTAAACGAGATACTAACTCGTTTAAACGAGATAATCAAGTCGTTTAAACGAGATACTAACTTGTTTAAACAAGATACTAACTAGTTTAAACAAGATACTAACTCGTTTAAACGAGATACTAACTCGTTTAAACGAGATAATTAAGTCGTTTAAACGAGATACTAACTCGTTTAAACAAGATACTAAGTCGTTTAAACGAGATACTAACTCGTTTAAACAAGATACTAAGTCGTTTAAACAAGATACTAAGTCGTTTCAACGAGATACTAACTCGTTTAAACAAGATACTAAGTCGTTTAAACGAGATAATTAAGTCGTTTAAACGAGATACTAACTCGTTTAAACAAGATACTAACTCGTTTAAACAAGATACTAAGTCGTTTAAACGAGATAATTAAGTCGTTTAAACGAGATACTAACTCGTTTAAACAAGATACTAACTCGTTTAAACGAGATACTAACTCGTTTAAACAAGATACTAAGTCGTTTAAACGAGATAATTAAGTCGTTTAAACGAGATACTAACTCGTTTAAACAAGATACTAAGTCGTTTAAACGAGATACTAACTCGTTTAAACAAGATACTAAGTCGTTTAAACAAGATACTAAGTCGTTTCAACGAGATACTAACTCGTTTAAACAAGATACTAAGTCGTTTAAACGAGATAATTAAGTCGTTTAAACGAGATACTAACTTGTTTAAACAAGATACTAACTCGTTTAAACGAGATACTAACTCGTTTAAACGAGATACTAACTCGTTTAAACAAGATACTAACTCGTTTAAACGAGATACTAATTTGTTTAAACAAGATGATTTAAGTCGTGCAAGGAACGTGTTAACTGTTTAATAGAGCATTGCTTGGAATAGAGAATGCCCCTGAGCTATTGTCTGTAAAGATTATAAGACTGGTAAAGATAATTTCGTTGTTTAGAAACCGTGAAATATAATCCATCATTTCAGAACTGTTACTAGCGTGGTTAAGGTGTATCGATGTGATGTTGCCAAAATATCTTTGTCACACAGATTGATTTCAGCGAGAAGTACAGTAGAGTTTACAGACTGATATAGGTAATGAAAAATCAATGTAAAGATGTGTTATTCAACACCTTTTTAAATTTTATCAAACTAACTAAAGTATTCAAATAGTGCTTACTGTCTTATGTCACATTTCAATTAATATTTTTAAAAAAGTTATATGGCAGATGTTGTGTTGGAACCCTCCATTCCAGATCCCTTCCACCCCATGTCGCAATTGGGAAATATGAAGTGCAAACCCTGCATCGCTCTGACAAAACACAAAGAAGGACTTAGCCCAACTTTAAAAAAATAACACGTTATATTTCATACGCATCGAATGATGTACTTGCATGTTATGGAAGTGAATAGTTAGTCCCTTGCCAAATTTGCAAAATATTTTTAGATTTTATACTATTTATACTAGTATCCGATTAGACAATAACATTGGTTCGTGGCTATTTCTGCACACATAACCTACGCTAATGGCTGTCGGACGATAGGGTTTAAACGTTTGACACAACTGGATGCAAACTCACGAACCCCTGAACTAAAAGGTGGGGATGTTCTACTCCTAGAACAATGTGACTCTCCACACTCAACATAACGTGCTCACCGACCCCAATTCAACTGGGTCTGCAACTCTTCATGCTGTTGATGCATCTGATCAAATGTCATTTGTGCTTATAGCATGGCACAGCGTTAACATGCGTACATGTTCTGAAACTATTCGACTTGATGAAACTTTGTCAGAAACATATGTGGGACCGGTGCAATTCAGATTTTTCCGTGACTTTGTCATGGCTACCAAAACTAGGGTTGCAAAAACCATTAAAATCTTCTTCTCCGAGACCAACAATTAGATAAAAAACATTGTGATATTGTTTCTCTTCTGTATTAAGGCTATAATATCTTCATTTCGTAACATTCGGACGAAAAAAGAGGTTACTGATTTTGCGTTGAGTTCAAAAACTGAAATTAGCTTTAAATGGCTGTAACTTGATTAAATGCAACGATAATGCCATGGAGTTGTAAATTTGATGTTGACTTAAATGTCCTTCAAAATGAGGTAAAAAGTCAAGATCATGGCCTAGTGTCCTTTTAGCTTTCGTCAGCAAAGCGTTATTTTAGACAAAATACTTATTTCAATTTAAAATTGATCAGTGATATATCAGATTTAAATACCAAATCTACTGTCTTGGTCTGAGTGTGACCGTGCTGGTAATCGGGAAATTGTCTCTGACACATTGGGTTTTGTATTTTAGGTACTATGTCTGACGAGAAAGACATTTACGAGTTTCTGAGTGAAAGGAAAATTCCCGAAGAAACTATTCAGATATTAAAATCAGAAAAGGTGAGTTGTTAGATGATACAAAAATCGGCAGTGTTTATGTTGCAATAAATATTACTTTCTCAAATTATTTGTTATTTCTGTGATGAACACGTAGATTTTGTTTATGGATTACATATTGCTTTATGTATTTTATTTATTATAGCAGAGTTGAGAGTTAAATAATGGTTTTTACGCCCCAGTCAAGATTTTTTAACTTATAGACGACCGTTTCTAAATATAATTCACCATTTTGTATTCTGTTACTATAGAGTATGCAAGTCTCGTCAAATGTCCATAAATATCTTGTTTTAAATGGGGCGTTGATTTCCTCCGCCGTCCCAAAAGGTCTAGAGCGTCGTCTTACCGATCACAACACCTCTGATCGCTTAGGTTCTAGGCGTGAAACCCTATTACTCCAACCACCATCCTAATACTGACGGGTTCGATATATGCGAAACGTAATCTTTCCATTATCCGAGGACTGACGGTCTTGGTAAAAGTACAAGAATGTTGATTTAGGTATTAATCCAATCTCGAGTCTGATCTCCTCGGTTTCAGAAATATCTTGGACTGGAGTGTAAAACAAATTAACCGCCAATGACGATTTTGGCAATCCGGTCACGTTTTACACGACCCCGATGAGAACATAATTTAGCGATTTGATATTCCTTTGTGGCAGCCCTCGAATACGAAAGCTTATTAGGCTGATGAATAAAAAAAATAAAAGGCGTAACAACATGAAATAAAGGTATTACCATGTGAATTAAAGGCATTATAACGCGAAATGAATGTCTTTCGGGTAATTTAAGAAATGAAACTCTCAACCCACAGTTCAACTCGAAATTTCAAAGATGTACAGCCTCAGTGTAAGAGTCAAATGCAAGAAGATTTTTCATATCTAAGCTACCCATAGAAATCTGAAAAGTTACCGTTCATGTTCATATGAACAAGTATGACAAGGCTACTACAAGGGGTCCCCCAGATGAATTTCACGTCCACTACACAGGACATTCATTAAAATTATGATATAATATTTTGATTTTTTTGTTGACCACACCCCCCCATCTTCGATGGGTTGAATGTAGTCCGACTAATCAGCCCACTAAACCCCCATTTTAATTTTTGGACTTTTTGTATGTTTGTCACAAACCTCCAACAAGTCAAAAAATTAAAATGGGGGTTTAGTGGGCTGATTAGCCGGACTAGGTTGAATGTTATTTGTTTATTATTCCACTTTCTGTCACGGAAAGTTATTTCCGTGTGTGGAAGATGGCGGGTTTGAACCCTGACAGGGTCTGACCAAGACTTAGAATGGTATTTTCAAATGAAAGCAATTAGGGTAATTTGGATAAGACCTCAAAACCGATGTCCCATGTCAAAGCAGGTGTGACACGTTAAAGAATCCCAATTTCAGTGCAACTTTCTGTCCCTTGGCATTTAGCTGGTGGAGTCTTGATATAAGTGGAACATTCGTTCAGTTACCGGATTGATACTCTCGCAAGTGACACATGACGTGGGATCGACATTGGGGTTAGTATGTGTACCTAATGTCTTAAAAACGTGAAACCGTTGTACAAATCAAAATGGACAGTTTTATTTGTAGTACTTCAATATAGACTGATCAGATGACTTCGTGTGGGGGGAGGGGAAAGTGGGTGTGGTGCTTAGATGCGTATATAACTATACAACAACAAAATAAAAGATTCTGAAAATTGCTAACGAATGAGAATCACAACCTACTATATACATGTATAGGGGTCCCACAGGCGTCTTTTAGAAATGTTTGTACATCAATCAATCTTTTTTTTTACCAACTTCCTACTGATTGATTGATTGATCGATTGGGATCCAAGCTATAGGCAAAGGCTCAGTAAGTTTTTATCTTTGCAGTGCGCTCAGGATAAGGTGCAGGGAGGATTCTTTAACATATCACACCTGTCGTGACACTGTCTAGTCATCGATGATTCAGGCCTCTTTCGAAGGAACCCGTGACTCATTTCTAAATCCCGAGTGCATGGCAAACACTCACTATATTTTATCAAATCTTGGTGGGTTCAAACTCAAATAAGAAGCGGGTACTCTACCCACTGAGCTACCTTAGAAGTAAATTGTTAATTACATTAAGTGTTGTGTCACAGTGCTTGCAGGTAGGGCATGTGTGCGTTCAGGCAAAAATACATGCATCCTATCAAATATATCGTATAAATTTCACTTGCAAGTAAACAACAGTGTATCTATATGAATAAAACAA
This sequence comes from Anadara kagoshimensis, assembly GCA_021292105.1. Classification (NCBI taxonomy): domain Eukaryota; kingdom Metazoa; phylum Mollusca; class Bivalvia; order Arcoida; family Arcidae; genus Anadara; species Anadara kagoshimensis. The sequence goes on from CM037874.1 coordinate 20,254,334, forward strand.
CTGAAAATTGAGAGAGAGAGAGAGAGAGAGAGAGAGAGAGAGAGAGAGAGAGAGAGAGAGAGATTCTTAAAATATGAAACACTCCACTTTCCAAATAGTATGATAGGGTTGTAACAACTCCTAATGAACTCCAACGCCTAATGACAATATCGACGCCTAATGAGGTATAAAGAGTGAGGCTCCAGACGAGTATTACTCTTGACATTACAAAATAAAATTATTCTCAAAATTGCACGACTGTATTTTAGCTTAAATTGCGATAGTGCAACATGATTTTAGCCTCACAGAACATCCGTTTTTATTCGCGCATGATTGATTGATCAATTGAATGAGGTTTTACATCCAAGTCAAAAATATTTCATTTATATCGAGACGCCATCAGCTTTAGGAGAAGTTGCAGAAATTTTGACATTTGAAGTACGCTCAGGACAAAATATAGGCACGTTTATTAACCCCCCCCCCCCCCCCCCCCCGCAAACTAGTTTAAAATCGTGTCCGAGCCACATCTCATAGCTGCTTCGGACGACTGTCATAAAACTTCACATGAATAATCTTCATGGTCCAAAGGTCTGTCATGACCTTGAACCAAGGCAATACCTTAAAGATCAAGGTAGCTGGAAAACATAAAATGTTGAGGCGGGGGTATTTAGCTCTCAAGAGACAGTTCTAGTTTAGCTTGCCACGCGGGCCGTGAAAAGGATAAGAGGCAATGGTTTCAAGGTCTCTTCCGAAGGACCCCGTGATTTTCATTTCTAAATGCCGAGTGCTTGACAAAAGAGTATTTGTCCACAAATGCAAACTGTTAATGTTTAGTTTTTTTGTCACTTAAGTGCCCATACTATCTTCACATACTTGTGTCTTTTTAATTTTATTAACGTCGCATCACATATATTGTAGCTTTCCGAAAAAAGAGATCAAGTTTATTAACCTCTAAGGATTGATAGAAGAACATGTCCGGATATATGCTTGAGATATTCGAGCGTGCTAATTCGCAGAAAATCATACCACACCCACCCCTACCCCACCCTCCACTGTGACATACAACCCCCACTGTGAATCCACAGTGGATTCTCCGTCCATTGATGATACCTAACGTCGGGCGAGGAACCCGTACACACACACACACACACACACACACACACACACACACACACACACATATATATATATATATGAATCTATCAAAGATTCAGTTTTATGTATGAGCCGAAAGGGGTTAGAACTCTTACGTTAAGTTACATTGACGACAAACATGACGTATCTACATTAGGCGTCGATGTAACTTAACGCTCAAAGAAGTCCACTGCGAAATAAGATATAGTAAGGGGCTTATTAGGCGTTATGTTACCTCTACGCCTAATGAAGTCACTGTGTAATAAGATGTAGTAAAGAATTTCAATAGGCGTTATGTTACCTCGACGCCTAATGGTATACAACTTGCAGTATGGTATACTATTACTTTTACTATTACTACTACTAACAATATTTTTACACATTTAGATTATATTTAAAAACATTGAATCTTATATACATGTACAAATAAAGCTAAATGCCAATGCACTTTGCCTTACGACACACTAAGACAACAACCGATAAAACATTCCAATGTCTATATCAATGATTCTTGACGTTTAAACATATAAAACACTTTAAAACATGTTCACTGTAAAACTTTATTTCTTTATGAAAACAATACTTATCTGTTACACAAAAAGTGAAAACTAGAATTAAACACGGATTTTTTTAATAAGACGGTAACCGTTGAAGGGACATCGTCAGCCAATTTGTTACCTCGAAGCTTTGTTACACCACATAGCGGTGTTGCCGCATAAACGTGTTACAACACGTCTATGTGGGGAATTTCAACGCATATAGAGAGCGCTTAAATGCGGCAAAAAGGTTACATTCCGCCGCATAAAGAAAACATATACTAGCATTCACCTACACCTCCATCATCATTAACACCTTCATTAAAAAACCACCACCATCACTATCATCGTGATGATCATCATTATCATTATTATTATTATTATTAAAAGCAATAGTCGAAATTCAAACAAAATCACAATTTAACGATCATCAACATTACAGTCACCATCGCCGCCGTCGTCGCCCTCTCATCGTCCCCGTCCTCCACCTCCTTACAGTCACCATCGCCGCCCTCTCATCGTCCCCATCCTCCACCTCCTTACAGTTATTATCACCATTATCAACAACAACATAAATTTGCAATTGTCATTGTCATAATTAATGTCACCGCCATCGTATAGATGTCTAGATATTAGCTGTTTTCAAAATACATACTAAGTTATAAAAATCAGTCCTCTTTATGCGCCAGAAAGGCAGCCTCGCGCCGCATATAAGCAACGCCATCTTTATGCGTTGAACGCCGCCGCATAAACATGACCGACCGTTTTATGCGTTGGAATTTCCCGCATAGACGTGTCGGGCGCGTTTATGCGGCAACACCGCTATGTGGCGTTACAAAGCTTAATGAAATCCACCACATGATTGCATGAGCAGTGGAGTTTGAAAAAAAAATGTATGATGGATTCTAAGACACCCGGTTGAGAAGTTAATCGGATCGAAGAAAGATAAAATTAAGAATGAAAGATCATTAATAATAATTCGCTAGAGCACTTTACCACATGTATGGTCATGCAAGCAACATTATAATAATACAAAACAATTAGGATTTTGTGAATACAATTTGTATGTGCATTTAGAAATGAAAGTCACAGGGTCGGTCTTCGGGAGAGACCTTATAAACCTATGCGCCGTGTCACAGCAAGCGCACCCTCTCCGTACACTGTGCGCAAAGGTCTTCGCTTATAGCTGGCGACGTCTCGATATAAGTGAAATATTCTTGACTAGAACTTAAAAAGCCATTTAATCAACGAACCAATCAATCAATCAATCAATCAATCAATCAATCAATCAATTTACATCCGTAAAATTATTAGATAACATTCATTTAAACGATAGGGTTCGATCTCCCCTAAAGGGTTAGAAATACAGCAATATCTTGAAAGACAAACACCCCCCTTTCCCAACGCCCAGACGGACAATAACTTTAGTGCTAAATTTGATCAAAATCTAACTATAGACATGACATGGTATCTTTGAAGATATGAAGCTGGCATGACAATGTGACGGACGGACAGGGCGATTCGTATATACCCCCTAAACTTCATGGGGGGGGGGGTAAAGTTGGTAACCAGCTGGACAAAAAACATGCTGTGTGTGGCTGAAAGCGCGCTGAGCTATTGCTAGTTGATCTAAATCAAAGTCGTAAAATTTTGAGAGCAAACATTTTTTGTAACATCAAAAAGTCTCTTCGTCTGGACCCCCAATCTATGGACTTCATTAGGCGTTGACTTCATTGGGAGTTGTTACATAGGGTACTGTCGTTTTTAGGATATTCGCAGAGTTATTGTCCTTTTTAAAATTGTCCTGCCATGGTTTTTAAATTGACTTATACCAAACTAAAACGAAACATGATATAATAGTTTTGTAGGAACGAATTAACCCGTCTGGACAAGTACGACTTGTCAAAAGTTTAACCTTTACTTCTGTGATCGCTTGTACATATACGTTCATTTGGTTCTCTCGCTTACCATCATCTATATCTATGTTCTTATAGATATGACCATTGTCTCTCTCCGTCTGTCCTTGTCCTAATAACTCTCGCATCCAGAAAAAAACACCACGGTAGTTTAATTGGTTCGCATATGGAATGTCATGGGTTCGATCACTGTCTGACAAAGCCTTGGATATATTTAGTTACTATTATTTCGCTAAATAGTTGGCATTTAGAAATGAAAGCCACATGGAATTCGGAAGAGACTTTTAACCCGACGCACTTTGTGACGCTTGTCGTGACACGTCCTGAAGAGCAAAGCAAATGCCAAACTTTCTGCTACTTCACCTGGCGACGTTTCGATATAAGTGAAAGTTAAGCCCATTCATTCAATCAATTTCGTATTACTAAATCGTCCATTCGGAATTATTTTATTAATCAATAAAACTCGCCGTGGCAGATTACTAACTCGCCATGGAAGTATGCTTATTCGCCATGACAGAATATTTATTCGCAATAGCGAGCGGGCTGCATCAGCGTGTCCATTGTACAGCTATCTTAAAATATATTTTGTTTCATGTCTATGTTCATGTTTTTTGCCTCAGATACATTATCATTTGTTTAATTTTACATAGCCTATCTTTAAGTCAATACTACCACTAAGGGATACTTAACCGCGCTTACGGATTCAAGTGCCTCTGTCACAGTTCGCGATCGCTTGTTTAATTTGCTCTCGTTCTATCCTTCATCTAAGAACTGACATATAAGTAAAAGAATATTGTGTGTTGCGTACTTCACTCTCGCTTTTTACGGACAAGTTTAAGGCATTTATAGATATTGTTGAACCGCAAATTTCACACATACGAATGCGTCACGCGTGTGAAAAATTCGTACGAATGTGTCACACTTTCGTAAAATTTTAAATTTAGTTGTTCTATACTTTCACCCTTCCTCAAAGTAGAAACGTATACGTCACATGTTAAAAACGAACCATAAGGTTCATACGAAACTTTCACATTTTTACTACCTGGAATGATATTCTGTGTAGGCAAACATCATTGACCTGCCCGCTTGACCCTTTTTAAGAATATAAATATAGGGAGATCCGCCCAATACACGGGTAGTGTTATGATTCGCATTTAATACATGTACATACAAAATGCATATTTTCCATGATGAAGATGAAATGAATCTATTTAAATTTATTTATTTATTCAGCATTTACACAAAACTAGAAAATCTGTGAGCCACAAGCTCACAAAAATACCCCCGCTCCCAAAATCCATGGGATCAAAATTTTAAATAGAAGGTGCACATCTACATTATGTCACAAAGATTGTGTAAAAGTTTCATGAAGGATTTAGGAGGAGTTGCGGATAAGAGATAGGTACCCTAAGGTGTAACGGAAGGGACGGACGGACGGACACCCCTATCACTATATATCTCCCACTTTTTAAGCGGGGGGTATAAAAACAAGGTCGAGCTGATTACAGAGAAAACTCATTGCACCGGTGCTCCCTATACAAAAATGTGCTAGTTCATGATAAATACTTAAAGACCACAAACAGTATATGCTTTAACTTACATTGTCTTGAACCTGTTTGACACAAAGGCAAAATACATGTAATCTGTCTCAATGAAACAATATTTTAATTGTTGTTCTAAAACCATTCGATGCGTTCGTCCGTGTATCGTTTTGTCGCATATAATGTCCGGACAATAGCTTCATGTCGCTAAGAATGGGTTGTAACATCTTTGCACTAGTGATCACTACATCGATATCATGACCATGTCAGATGAGCAAATAGCTTTGTTCTTTGTTGATTAACACAAAATAGATAAATAACAAAAATTTGCCATGTGCAAGATTTGGGTCCTTATCTCGGTTTACATGGATACAGAATACGGATACGGATAAAAACAGGACACACCTTAAAATGTGACGTTAGGTATACAATCACTAAAATTACCTTTTCGTTTGAACCGAGAGACCAGGATCTCTAAACTGAATATACATAATCAGCATGTTTAATTCTACAAAGTTTGCCAAGTTTGACCTCGACGTTCGTTCAGTTACAGTGAGCTTATATGTAGAACCGCAAAAACGACTTCTCATGAATCAACTTCTTACATATATAAGTTCTACAAAGTATTCGAATAGATTTAACATTGACCTTTGTTCAAAGTTACAGTTACCTTACATGTAAAAATGCTAAAATGACTTCTTCTCAAAACCAAAAAGGACTATGGACATCAAACCTCAGATATATACTCAATGTGTTGAGTTCTATAAAGTCTGTGAATAGCCTTGACCTTGCCCCTTAGTTCAAGGTCACACTGACTTAGCTTGTATATAAAAACGTTTAAAATGACTTCGTTTCATGAACCAAATGGCATATAAACATCAAACTTCATTTTTTGAATCAGTATGTTGAGTTCTACAAATTATTCGAATAGGTTTGACCTTCACCTCAGTTCAAGGTTATTGACCTTGTATGTATAAACGTAAAAATGACTTCTTCTCTTGAAACAAAAGGCCCATATACATCAAAATTCAAAATATAAAACACTACCTTGAGTTCTTCAAAATTTATATTATTTCTGTTTTTTCTTTTTGTAGATTGATAAGCAAGTGATATGTGGAATGACCGATCAAGAGCTTGCACAGTACCTGCCGCATCATGGCGATAGATTAGCAATAGGTCAGTTTTGTAAACACTCGGCAACAAAAAACAAAACTGAGAACAGGAAACAAACACTGTTTGACACATTAAGAAAAAAACTAAAATTAGGAGTTACAGACCATAAGGCTACTGTAGATTTGGATTCAGAAAAGAAAACCAGACATGTTTTACGAAAAGAAAAGATGATAGGAAACGACAATGCCAAAAAGGACAAACGGAGAGTAGATATGGGATGGATAGTAAAAGAAGAAAATAGTGCGAAACAGGTACGAACAAGACTAGGAGGTGGAACGAGAAAACTTATTGTAAGCAAGGAGTTGACAAAATGTGACCTCATTAAAGAGGGAAGCAACTATTTTTCTTGCACGGAATGAGCCAGAAAGGGTCAGAACTTGACTTTGATTTTGATATCTGGGACTTTGCAGAAAACCCAATTGAAGATAATGTTTCTGTAAATGAACTGTATGACATATCAAAACTATCAACGTTACGCTTGTATCTCGCAACTACACGCAAATGCATTCCTATCGTTGCTGATGATTCACTTGAAGAATCCCCACAAAAACGTTTGAAGTTCAATTGTAAAACACCAGAACATACTGATTGTGACCTAACTGATGAAACCACAGATGATGCATACTTACCAGACCCGAAATTGTCGGAAGACAATAATGTGATGCAATCTGCGAGTGCTAAGTATATAGACATTTTATCCACTGCTGTCGAATATAGTGGTATCAACTTAGAAAAGGACGAGTTAGAAGGAAATGTTGACTTTCTTGATGCCGTAGCTGCACCAAATGGAAACGATTTGGAAACTTTAGACCCAGATTTCATTGCCCAAGAATTAGTTGTGACAACTGGAAATATTTCAACCTTAACCAATAATTTTCCAGTTCCAGTTTTTTCAAGCAGTCCGATAAGTGAAACAACAGTTACACTCACAAACAATTTCAACGAGTCAAATGCAACGGCAACTGTACAATCAAGCGAAGAAAACCAACAGGACAACAATACTATTCAATTTGGACCATTTCCAAGTTCTGAGGATTTAGATGACACTCTCCCGTACTTTGGTGTGCCTACGAGATCTAGGAGATCTAGAGAAAGCACCACAGATCTTGGAAATCGGAAGAGCATAACTGTTGTTGTTCACGAGGGCAAAATAATGCACGAGTTAATATCGTTTTTTAAAGAACATGAATTGATAAACGCTGACATCACGATACAAAGATTCCGGCCTTTACATGGCGAAAAAAGATCTGAACATGAAGCTGGTGCAGGATTAGGAATGATAAGGGATGTGTTAACGGAATTTTGGACAGAGTTTTATGAACGTTGCACATCTGGTTGCTCTGTTAAAGTACCAATTACACGCCATGATTTTCAAGAAGAAGAATGGAAGGCAGTATCTAGGATTATATTAAAGGGATGGTTGGATTTTGGATACTTTCCAGTCGGAATTGCACCCACTATATTGGAGGAATGCATTTATGGCAAGCTTTATAGCAATGTTTTGGACACTTTTTTCCAGTACCTCCCTTCGTCAGATGCTGTCACTTTAAAAACAGCATGTGAAAATTTTTATGAAATTGATCATGATGATTTGGTAGATGTATTGAGTAGCCATAACGGGCGAATAATACCCACCGAAAATAATGTTAAGGCTATCTGCATTGAAATTGCAAAAAAAGAATTAGTACACGACCCAAGATTTGTAGTAGATATGTGGAAAGAAGTGCTGACACCTTTGTCAGAGAAACTGCCTTTATCCGAGTTTCAGGGAATATATAAATCATTAATTCCGACAACAAAGAAAATATTGGCTCTTTTAAGCTTTCCGGACGTTGTATCTGGTGGTCAGTCGGACACCATTTTGTACTTGAAGAAGTTCATAAAAGAAATGGAACTGGAAATATTAAAAAGTTTTGTTAGGTTTTGTACAGGATCGGACCTTCTTGTTAAAGATGTCGATTGCATAAAAGTAACATTTTGTCATCTGGAAGGGTTATCTCGTAGACCTGTGGCACACACATGCGGGTGCGTGTTAGAACTATCAGATAATTACGTAAACTTCCCCGAATTTAGAGCCGAATTTAATGCAGTCTTGAGAAGTGGCATATGGACAATGGATATAGTGTAACAGGGTTTTTATGATTTGTGATGTCCGCCAGATCACCAGATACAAAAAGATTTTTTTCTTTGTTGTCGGAATTAACGATTTATTTATACCATAGGGGTAATTGAATGCGTTGACTTATAAGGCCAAGTGGTACAAATGGGCACTATACTACAAGTTTCTGATTTTTTTCATACTGGTAAATCTTTTTGATGTGCATCTGAAAATGAAAAAAATTAAAAGGGTCTCCGTTCGCTTTTTTAGTTATAAAGCGTAAAAAAAATTAATAAATCTTAGACGATTTAACATGGGATAAATAGGTCATGAAATTTTTCAGACAATGGAAAATTGGATAAAGTGTAGAAAAAACGAGGTTGTACTACAAGTTTTTGAAAGAAAAAAACTAACATAATAATAATTTAAGTTTTCTAAAAATGTAAAAAAAAAATATGTCCCCTTGCTTGATTTTTCGGTATAAAACTTTTAATACGTATGATGCGAAAATATGACCAAAATAAGCAATTACGTCATGATTTTTGACGATATTGTAAATGGAACTGCAAACTTGCAAACTAGCTAGTAGTAGCAATGAGAGTCTTAAATGCAAGAAGACGGCCCATTCAGAATCAAGGAAATATTGTCAATGGCTACATTTGAAATATTACAAAGTATTGAGACAAAGTGAAAAAATCATTATAATTCAAAATATTTTACTTGACCAGAAAAGGTGAAATATCTCACTCAAAAATTCTTTTACAATTGATAGATATTAGGTATTGTATTCCCTGTAAGTTATTTATAAAAATTATTACAGGCCCGTAATAATACTATCAGAGCGCGTCAGAGTAACGTCAGCATTCATTTGTACCACTTGGTCTTAACGTTGTGTCACTTTTAATTTTTACCTGTATAGAAAACATAGGGAACACATCTTGTAGTTCTAACTTCCCCACGCTAAAGTTGGGGATTTATCCCAGTAATTCATAAAAGTGTAGGCGTGTTTAAGTGGTTTGCTGTGACAATTTATAACCGAGTTATGTTCCGAACTTTTTTGTGTATAGCTAAATACTGATTGCAAACTTAAGTTCTCAAGTTTTGCTTTAATAATTTTAGTTCACTTGACCAAAGTTCTTGTGAGCTTTTGGCAATAGTGTATTTTCGAATTCTTCTCTGCAGCTACAAGATTTCAATAAAACTTGGTCAGAAGTATATATGGGCCGGTGCAATTCAGATTTGTTCGTGGCGTTGCCATGGCTACATAACTAGGTCAATGTGACCTAGGGTCCATATTTTTTTTAATCGACAGTTGGAGAAAAAATCTGATACGATTTTTGACTTTTCTAGAGTCTTAAGCATATAGTTTGTTCATTTTGTGAAATTCGAACAAACAAAAAATAGGTTAGGCATTTTTGCGTTTAATTTGAAAGGAAATCGATAAATAGTTTCAAATTGTAATAACTATTTGATCAGATTATAACATGGGGTTTTCAGTTTTGAAATATTCTTTAAAATGGGGTCAAGGTTTTTGTCTTTCTGATTTTATTTATTATCAGGAAAACTATCAACTCTTTGTATACGTATGTATATTAAAATATTGCAGATATTGATATCGTCACTATGAAACGATTTTGACATTGGGGTTACAGTATTTATGTTTCTTGACATGTATCAGCTAGCCACAATTTATCAGGTAAGCGTATAAGGCCCAATAGGCCTGCTTGCCAAACATTTAGCTGTATACGCCATTCAATGCTATATTTTTTTCACCAGCATGGCGAGATCTTTTCGATTCATAAATACCAAACTAAATCTTTCAAAAACACTGTGCCAATATATAGATAACGTTTTCATTGTATATGAATCAGACTAGGTCAAAGGTAAGGTCACAGTCACTCTACAAATTTAGTTTAACTGCTTCGTCTTAAGTCTCAAGTTTCTCGATCATTATTAAACTGTTATAGGGAAATTCCGCAGATTTCTTGTTTGAAACATATATTTATATGAAGCAATTATATGAATTGTCCCTAGAGCTAGGGTTTCCTTACATTTACTTCTTGCTCACGTCAAAGATAGTGACGGGCTTATATTGCCCTGCTTGGCAGTGCTCTTGTTACGGTTATGACAGCACTTGACTTGGTCAAATATGTGGGAACGTGGGATATGTGAGGTCGCTCACAAAATGTTTTTTAATATTTGCTGGGTTTTGTGATGTGTGTGTGTGTGCGCGCGCGCGCGCGCGTGTGTGTGTGTGTACTGTCAATACTTAAAATGTTAACCATAACATGTCTCGTAGTTTTGATGTACGTTCCAAGTAGGACATGCAGTGTTTTAGCTGATTTTATCATTATTGTTATCATTATAGTGTGTGCGTGTGTGTGTGTGTGTGTGTGTGTGTGTGTGTGTGTGTGTGTGTGTGTGTGTGTGGTATTATCAATACTTAATATTTTAACCATAACATGCCCCCTAGCTTATTGGTTAAGTTTATTTAAATTTGATAGATACAACCCCATTTTGCTTTGTCACATGTACGTTCCAAGTAGGACATGCAGTGTTTTAGCTGATTTTATTATTATTGTTATCATTATAGTGTGTGTGTGTGTGTGTGTGTGTGTGTGTGTGTGTGTGTGTGTGTGTGTGTGTGGTATTATCAATTTTAATCGTAACATGTCTCGTGTGATTGTAGTTCAGTTTATTAAATTTAAGTCTCAATGGAGTACCCTTATTTTGCATGCTCAACAGTTTGACATATGTATGGTCCAAGTAGGAGGCATTATTTTGGCTGATTTAATTATTATTATATTATTGTTATTTGAATATAACTGCGTGCATGCAGGTGTATGTGTGTGTACGTGCGTTGCATTTACAATACTTATTATAAATATCGTTATTAAAGTCAATGAAATGCATTTTCTAGAATTTGTTATTTTCTTCAGTCTGTAAAATAGAACGTCTGAAATCATATATGATATTTCTTGAACCCTATTTGGTGGTCTATGTGCGCTTCTCACAACCTAAGTGCGTACCCAATCCACTACAGAAAGATCAAGTTGTGATTGCTTCTGTAAGGTTTTGCAGTTCATTATACGGAAGTTCAAAACGATTCAATACAGTTTCATTATGTTCCAAATTCTAAGCGTAGTATTTTGATTAACATGCATGGCTATGTGTGTCCAGTTGCCTGCTGCGAAATGCACTTATAGGTGCCCATTGAAGATTGCAATTTGACCGACTAGATGAGAAATTAAAAAACCTTAAATACCCAGAGATGATAAGCAATTAAAAGCTTTTCAAATTCTTAGTGGTGGTTCTCATATTCTCATTTTTTATCCATTTTCAAAAAGTTTTATATTGTTATTCCCACCCACCCACCCCCAACCCTCAGCACACACACGAAGTCATCTGACCAGTCTGTGTTGAGGTACTACAAACTGTCAATTTTGATTTGTACAAAGATTTCACGTTTTTGTACGGCGTTCACGACAGTAAAAGCGGTACTCTCTAAAATCGGGCTTCTTTGCTATCAAATTAGTGCGCCTGGTAAATGAACGTGAAAGAAATGTATCTGTTTTATCGTTAGATATATATTCTGAGACGTGTAATGCATTTGGTTATATATGCACATTTAGAATAAATTTTCGGAATATATTTCGGAATCTAGTAAAATATGGCGGTGGGATGCATCCAATAATTTGTGCAATCTGGAGAACTGATCTCGTAAATACAACAAAAGTAGAGTCCGAGAAGATGTCACAACAACAACTACGATGTAAAATCATAACATTTTATGAAATAAACAACATGGCAGGTGAATTTAACTCATTTTTTATAAAATCTGCGGTAATTTGAATTTATTTTGAAGGTTATAATAATGTATTTTGGTGTTGAGACAGTTTTTGATTTATCGATTAGTTTATGCTTCTGTCATGTGCTGTTTTTGAATTTCTTATTAAAATAATGCATTCAAAAACAGCTGTTTTTGAATGCATTATTTTAGTAAGAAATTCAAAAACAGCACATGACACTTCCGTGAAAGGGAGATAAATCATACAGTGTCGTGAGCTAACTGACCAGAGTTGAGTTGAGTAATAGTGTTTAACGTTCCAGTCAAGAATATTTCACTTATATCGAGACGTCGCCAGCTGTAGGCGAAAGTGCAGAAATCTTGCCTGTGCGTTGTGCTGGTGGCATTATACAGCAGGGTTTTTTTAGCGTGTCAAGCCCACCGTGACACGGGGCCTCGTTTATTTTAAGTTCCCATCCAAAAGAACCGTGGCTTCCATTTCGTAATGCCGAGTGCTTGGTAAAAGAACAGTCACTACCCACTTTCAAGTCTCGGGTCAGACCCTACCGGGGTTCGAACCCACAACCTCCCACTTACGGAGCGAGCACTCTACCAACTGAGCTACCGCAGTCACCAGGTAGCTAACTGACAAACATGGATTTGAAATACTTTACTGATTTGGAAGTAAAATAACATGAAACGGGAATATTGTAAGTGATAATCATCAGTTTATTGAAAACCAGACTTAACAGCAAATGATCCAGTTACATACAAACGCTAGAATGAATCCCCACACAACGACTGTCGGGTCTGCAAAACTCTACTTTTTCTTTTGATCTATCCAAAATGACAAACAACGATCAGGTACACATTTATAAAACTTCATTGAAATTTAACTACTCATCGTTTTTTATTATACACCCGTCATATGACTAGACGTATTATGTTACGGTGCTGTCCGTCCGGGCGGGCGTCTGTTAACAATTTGTATTCCGTTCAATAGAGACCACAAACATTTATGGATTCAAATGAAATTTGGTATACAGCTTTACTATGGTAATACCTTGTGCAAGTTCGAATTACAACTTTTTCGGATTATTTTTGGAGGAGTTATGCCCCTTTTTTTAACTTAGAAATTTTTGTATGTATGACAATGTGGTTTGTATTCCATTCAGTAGACAATACAAACATGGATTTAAATGAAATTTGTTATACATTTGGTATATTCAAATGAAATTTGTTATACATTTGGTATACATATTTACAATGTTAATATCTGGTGCAAGTTCGAATTACAACTTTTTCAGATTATTTTTGGAGGAGTTATGCCCCCTTTTTAACTTAGAAATTTTTGTATGTATGACCATGTGGTTTGTATTCCATTCAGTAGACAATACAAACATGGATTTAAATGAAATTTGTTATACATTTACACCTTAATCATGGTAATATCTCTTGCAAATTTGAATTACAACTTTTTTGGGTTACGAGTTATGGCCCGAACACGGAGTTGGTAATATATTTTTACATACATATATCCTAGTTGTACTTATACTTCTCAGTAAATAGTACTACTCGATCAATATAACACGGGCGTATAATGCTCCGCTCGTCGGTGCTCTTGTATATTCATGGAATTACTATTTTCTGCCGACTTTTACTTAGCAATACATGATTTGGTACATTGTTGCTTTTTTCAAATACCACGATCATCCGTCGGACCCCTAATCGATCGAATCCCCCCCCCTTTTTTTTCCAACTACGCCGTACAGCAGCACGACAGTGCTATGCTTAAGACTTTTGTTAAGCATACAAACCCTACTTACGAGAGTATTGATCCGGTTTTTTGGATGAATGTTCCACTTCGCCAGACTTCGCCAGCTATATGCGAAGTAACAGAAATTTTGACCCATGGATTGCACTGAAATGGGGGTTCTTTAACGTACCACACCTGCTTCGACATGGGACATCGGTTTTAATGTCTTATCCAAATTACCCAAGTTGCTTTTATTTCAAAATACCATTTTAAGTCTTTGTCAGACTGCCGGGGTCGAATCCGCGATCTTTTACAAGCGTTACGAAAAGTGGAATAATAAACAAACCATAACAAATAAATAAAATTCAACCCATCGAAGATGGGGGGGGGGGGGGGGTGACCAAACAAAAAAACTGAAAAATTATATCTTCAAAGCTGCGACATAAATGTCCCTTGAACGTAAAATTACACTCAGTCTAAACATGTTTGAAAATCGCAGAGTGCAACCGGGGCTTGGGGGTTGCATTCCTGAAATTACCCGACAGATATATCTGAAATTTACCGACAGAGAAACCTCAAAAATTTTGTCGCTACGTTTGTGACCAACATTTACTACATTTTTTACCAAACCTACCACATTTGTGGTCGTTACTACATATGGGGGTCCCACAGGCTCCTTTGGCCAGGAATGAAGAAAAGCGTCAACAATCAGAAAAATATATATTATTGTGATTGTCTGTCAGTTAATCCATTCACCCAACCAATATTCCTTTTTTTAATTTTCTGGTAAAGTCGAGTCCATTAACATTATGAATAATTAAGTTACTACAGTATACCTACAAAATACATTACTACATATAACATGTCCTAGTAGTTACTACTTTATAGCGTGTCCTTACTACATATAGCAGAAAAACGTGCACACGATGATACAAGCATACAATTAGGCACAAATAATCTCTCAGGGCTACTGATCAAATCAATTGAAAATCCAAGATTGCGGCCATTTTTCAAGATGGCGCTAAAATAGTTGCCTGAAGATGATGTTTTGCTTAGAAATAATTGTAGTTGTCCAATTTGCATGATGTAGGTGTGGGTTCCTATGATTTCAGACCTGCTGAGCTATATTTTCGTGTTTATAAAACACTTTTGATACTTTTTACAGCGTTGTCTTGCCTTGCATCACCTCGGCTTGTACATTTTCAAAGTAGTGCATACAATGCTGCTACTGTTCACATATGCAGCTGCAGAGTGATGTGCAAGAGCACTTGCATCTTCCTTAACGGACTTTCTTACAGGAACAATACTCGTTTCAACCGGTGGTATTGCTGTCCAGTGCTATGACTCGTCTTTCTGTGCCCACTCCCATTCAGATGGACCAATAATGGTTACATTACAGTCGGTTGCCTGGACTCAGATGATCTCAGCCTGGTAGGTTGCATGTTTTGAATGTTTTCTTACGGCTGCTTGTTTGTGGAATTCAGTTGTACAATGTCTACATCCAGGAACAGAAAAAGTTATCTAGTGTTGCTTCTACAGTTGTTTTGCTGAGCTGTCGGGCATGAGAACAAAGAACTTTTTCATTCTCTGCATATCAAAACCACATATCAATGTCGTATACTGGCTGAGATTGGAGAAAGTTTTAATACTATTGTCAATTACATGATGAATACTATGAAGAATACAATGAATATTGTCAAATAATGGCTTTTGTCAAGTACATGATGATTATTGCCAAGTACATTATAGGTATTGCTATGTATATGTTGTGCATTGTCAAGTAACTGTTGTTATTTTCAAATAAATGATGGTTGTGTCAAGTACATGTTGATTCTTGCCAAGTGCAATATGGTTTTTGTAAAGTATATGATGAGTATGGTCAAGTATATGATAGATATTGTCAAGTAAATGATGGGTATTGTAAAGCAAATGAGCCCTTCTATTATGGCAGTAGATGAACAATCGAAAAAGTAACTGACAGTCGACTTTTACGTGTTTCTTCTTAGAGATTTTCTTGACCTACTCTTGTTTGAAGAATGAACCATCGAAAATACTAAAATACTCGATTCTCTAGCCATTTTATGATAGAGACTGTTCTTTGTCTCACCTGCGATTTGCAACTACCATTTCAGTTAGAGATAGTTTTGTGTTTTTTGTATCCAACATGATCACGTTTGATGATTTATCTTGGAACGGAATACATATTTGCTGCATTACTGCAATGTTTGCGATATGCGAGATTATAAGTGTCTTACCACCAGGGTTCGAATCTTAATGACAAAAGATTGTGAGTCCGTTTTTCTTCCGGCCAATTCAGATTCCTCAAAAACCTGAACTGAACCGTTTTAATATCAATAAGTGAAAGAATTTTGCCTGTGGCGTAAAACACCATCTATCCACTCCATACTGCTTCCATTACTAATGATGTAGACATATATACAATTGCAGACACATGTCAAAAGTGGGGGAAAACACACTCGGTCAGAAGAATGCTTTGTATTCTTTGTAATCAAAAACAAACATACTTATCCATTTCCGAATCACAATCCAGAAGCAAAGTAAAAACTTTGGAACTGACAAGTTAGGTTAGACACGTGAACTTCCACCAGGGAAGTGAGGCCGGGTGCTCCGGAAGGGTAAGCACCTCCTGTTTAGCTAGCTACACCCGCCGCGTGTGTAATCAAAATTGTGTGAAAGGAACATGGAACTATGAGACGTCAAATATATCCAAGGCAATCCTGGACACAGAGACATCAAACTTATCAACAATACTGTGATGACGGCCATAAAACTTTTTGAGGGCCTTGATAAGCCTAGGCTTGCAATATCCCTGAGTCAACAATTTATTTGCAAGCAGCCTACTTCGTTGTACAAAGTATTCTTTGTAAATTATATTTCAAGAATGTTGAACGTATTGTTTTCGTGGCAACAAAACAAAGATAATTAAAAATATCAACAGCATATTTTCTGCATAGCTGCTTACGTTTATTATAAATCGGTCTATAAAATAAATCGCATTTACAAAATGGATCCATTTTATCCCGATTAAACATAGATTGTGGAGAAACCGTTATGACCAAATACTTTAAGTATGTGTAATTAGGCGCGTGTGCAAGACTTGTATTCAAAGCCGTCTTTTGAAGGCATCCAACATCACCCTTAATACATATTAATCCGAATAGATAACCCACGTAAGTTTATATGTATACATTGCCAAAACCTTTATGTTATTATAAAATACTTCGGATAGAAGTTCTCAAATTCATATAAAGATCAACACCATCTGTTGCATTTTCAGGTAGGGTTAAACCATTTTCGTCCATTATTAAACAACACAATTCATAAACTGTGTCATCGCATGGTATGTTGGGTAAATGAATTGTCTCTTCTTTGCAAATATTATAGTCTTCTTCATTCATATGACAAAGCTTATCATCTACTCCAAACATTTCAGGGGCATTATATAACAGAAAAGGCTTTCCAGCGACGACGCCAAAACCTTTTTTTTGCTGAAGGCGGTGAACATCCCATACTGACACAATCTGATCCAATTCTTTCTGGAATAAAAATAGAAAGAAATAAAAATTGCATGGAAAAGTACAATAAAATAGTCTTAAAATAAGCTAAGATGATTTGCCGCACAAAAGACGTGGGGGCTATAGACGGCTAATCGGTCTGTTACATTTTCCGACTTTCTCCTTTGTTTCTTAAGGAACTTGGAAATACTCCAAAACCAAATGAGCTTCACTGGAAATGTATCGATTGCTTTCCTAACTTTGAACAATCGCACATATTGATACTTTTTATAGTTTTATTCCACACACTAATATTGGTTAACTTTTGAATTACTGGTATTTCATAAATATTGCCATGATGTACTTTTGATTTTTTATCACATAATACATTCAAACGTAGCACATGACTTTTGAATGTACTATTTCATAAAAATTCATAGGTAGCACATGATAATGTTATTATCCCATTTGTACTCTGCATTTTATCACCCAACGTTGCCTTTTTACATAAAAGACAACTGCATCAGTAATAAATTTTATGCTAGTTTTAGCAGAATAAAGTGGTTTTTTTTTCAAAATAATAATAATGAGCACTCAAAAGGTTCGAACCCAAAAACATTAAAACAAGTATACACATGTATTTGGTAAGTATAACCACTTGAAACCACTGAGCTGTCATCCATATATATATACAAAAATCATCGGTACGGTTTTAAGAGATGGCTAAATGAGTTCGCTTAAAAAAGGTGAATTGAAGGCGTGATTTGCGTATTGCACAATTAATAGTTTGATTCTTAGCCATACGTAAGGCCTACGGTGCGCGTTAAGTGCGATGTGTCTGTCTGGACCAAATCATCAATAGATTTATCTCCAAATATGATTGATTTCACCTAACGGTTTTCTTTATCATTATTTATTTACTTTGTAAAATTTTATTTAAGTTTGATTTGATACGGATAAAGATATCCAGAACATCAGGATACCCATGTTAATATTGTCCTCTCTCTCTCTCTCTCTCTCTCTCTGTGTATGTTAGAGATCGAAGGTGATAATGCAATACCAGATGTGTGTTTATGTAAAAACTGTTTTAAATATTTAAGCAACAACTTGTACTGATTTATGATTATCTATATAAACTTGCCTGGATCAGTTTCAGAAAACAAAACTGGATCAAACTCTTGTCGAGAAAAATCGCCTTCAAAAGCGTACAGTTCTTCCTTAATTTTTCGAAAGGTATTCATCCAAACTGGGCGTTTTCTTTTCGGAGCAATCCCCAAAACCATTCGATCCGCTGATTATGAGTACTGCTTCCATAAAGGAAGCTTTTGTTACCCGAAAACATGTCACTGTGGTTTCTTCTCAGGAATATTTGCATTTGTTCAACATGTCGGTTCTCGGTTCCTTTATCAGCTCTGATCATTTGGGGGCATCCATTGGTATTTTCTAAAGCGTCAATATATATCGAGCTACCACACGTGGATCATTGTTTGTATTTCTTGCTTTGAGCCAAATAATATGTCTCGAAAAACCGTCCATACATCCATGTATGGCAATACCATATGGCTTTAACTTGTCATAACCGTCAATGTGCCACATATAGTTGGGACCCTGACTATAGTATGTTCGTCTATGCAGTCGCTTTTTCCTCCTAATTTCTACCCACGTGAATCTAATATGCTTAAAAGACAACGGACATCTTCCTGTGAAACGTTATACCCAGCTTTAATGCATTTCCAATACATCCACCTGTAGCCATGTAACTGACCAGAATTTTCAATATTTTCTTGGATATACATTGCTACGTCACATATATCACTTTTGTGTTTTCTTCGGAAGAGCCCAAGTCTTCTTGTTGTTCTCTTTACAGTTCGTTCACTAATGACAATCCTATGCCTTGATGCTAATACCAGGACAATCTCTGGAATTCTAAGCCCGTTCTTAAAATATTCATATATTAGTTGGTCCCTTTCTTCCATGACTGCACTCAACTGCGATATTTTACGAAATGAACAAGTTTTAAAAACGTGATGCATTATCTCGTTAAACGACTTAATTGTCTTGTTTAAACGACTAAGTATCTTGTTTAAACGAATTAGTATCTTGTTTAAACGAGTTAGTATCTTGTTTAAACGACTTAATTATCTTGTTTAAACGACTTAATTATCTTGTTTAAACGAGTTAGTATCTCGTTTAAACGAGTTAGTATCTTGTTTAAACGAGTTAGTATCTCGTTTAAACGAGTTAGTATCTTGTTTAAACGACTTAATTATCTCGTTTAAACGACTTAGTATCTTGTTTAAACGAGTTAGTATCTCGTTTAAACGAGTTAGTATCTCGTTTAAACGAGTTAGTATCTCGTTTAAACGAGTTAGTATCTTGTTTAAACGACTTGGTATCTTGTTTAAACGACTTGGTATCTTGTTTAAACGACTTAATTATCTCGTTTAAACGACTTAGTATCTTGTTTAAACGAGTTAGTATCTCGTTTAAACGACTTAGTATCTTGTTTAAACGAGTTAGTATCTCGTTTAAACGACTTAGTATCTTGTTTAAACGACTTAATTATCTCGTTTAAACGACTTAGTATCTTGTTTAAACGAGTTAGTATCTCGTTTAAACGAGTTAGTATCTTGTTTAAACGAGTTAGTATCTCGTTTAAACGAGTTAGTATCTCGTTTAAACGAGTTAGTATCTCGTTTAAACGACTTAATTATCTCGTTTAAACGAGTTAGTATCTTGTTTAAACGAGTTAGTATCTCGTTTAAACGACTTAGTATCTTGTTTAAACGAGTTAGTATCTCGTTTAAACGACTTAGTATCTTGTTTAAACGACTTAATTATCTCGTTTAAACGACTTAGTATCTTGTTTAAACGACTTAGTATCTCGTTTAAACGACTTAGTATCTTGTTTAAACGAGTTAGTATCTCGTTTAAACGAGTTAGTATCTTGTTTAAACGAGTTAGTATCTCGTTTAAACGACTTAATTATCTCGTTTAAACGACTTAGTATCTTGTTTAAACGAGTTAGTATCTCGTTTAAACGAGTTAGTATCTCGTTTAAACGAGTTAGTATCTCGTTTAAACGAGTTAGTATCTTGTTTAAACGACTTGGTATCTTGTTTAAACGACTTGGTATCTTGTTTAAACGACTTAATTATCTCGTTTAAACGACTTAGTATCTTGTTTAAACGAGTTAGTATCTCGTTTAAACGACTTAGTATCTTGTTTAAACGAGTTAGTATCTCGTTTAAACGACTTAGTATCTTGTTTAAACGACTTAATTATCTCGTTTAAACGACTTAGTATCTTGTTTAAACGAGTTAGTATCTCGTTTAAACGAGTTAGTATCTTGTTTAAACGAGTTAGTATCTCGTTTAAACGACTTAATTATCTCGTTTAAACGACTTAGTATCTTGTTTAAACGAGTTAGTATCTCGTTTAAACGAGTTAGTATCTTGTTTAAACAAGTTAGTATCTCGTTTAAACGACTTGATTATCTCGTTTAAACGAGTTAGTATCTTGTTTAAACGAGTTAGTATCTCGTTTAAACGACTTAGTATCTTGTTTAAACGAGTTAGTATCTCGTTTAAACGACTTAATATTTTTTTTTCTTTTTTACAAAATGGCACTAACAAGCTTTCGTATATCTGGGATAAGAATTAGAATAAATACAACGTTATGAAAAATTTAAAGTTTCATCAATATGTTACGACATTCCGTTCCGTTTCCTATTTGAGTTTTACAATCACCTCAATGCGGCCATGATGAATTTGGAGTTAAAATGAGGAAGGAAAATAATGACCAAAATTCAATCAACTCAACGCTGACAGCGATGGAATTACTTGCTTATTAATGATGTATGGTTTGGTAAAAATCATCCTAAGCGTTAATGGAAGCTATATTTACACTAATGATTACACCATATGTAGTAAATTATGTATTTCCCACTCATAATTTTTTCCGTTTGGTAAAAAACGGGGGAGGGGTGCTTGTTGAACTATTTCCCTTTGTGTAAAAGGACTTTACAAGTTGTACTATAGCCAATGAACGAAGCAATCGCCTGTTTCAACAGATTAATTTGACGTTTTGGGGTCTTGGGAGTGTAAAACGGTATTAGAGATTTGGGAGGGGAGGGGGTCTGATAAAAATTTTATTATTATGTCGAATATTCGTTATTATTTCAAATTAATCGTCAGGTGTTTTAGATAAAATTACCCCCCCCCCCCCCACACCTGTATTTTGACCTCATAAGAGTCATATGAAAACAATATATTATTACTACTGCAATATATAATCAGAATATCTATGCAATCGTGAATTTTCTCCAACAGAAAGTTTAAAATTTCTGTAAAATTGTATAAGTGAAATTTCACTTTATTCTTACCTTTAATATGAAGCAAAAGAGCAACCTTGGTGGCATAGTGGTCAAAATTGTGCACATATGGATCACAGAGCCTCTCGCCATCTGGGCTATGGCAGATTCTGTTTTAAGGAAGTTTGTCATTGCGCTTGGTAAAGTTTTATGGTTTTCTCCAGGCACTTCTGTTTCCTCTACCATCCCAGAGCACATAGCCTTGATATAAGTGAAAGACTGGGATGTAAAACTCTTAACTCCACTCCAAAGGAGTACCAGTAACTGCAGTGGTCATTTCTTTACATTAGGGTGTAACACAACTTTTCAAAAAATTTGGGTATTTGGGACTCCATTAAAAAAATAAATGGGGTCCAAACTTTCAAATGTGGGTCTCATAACTGAATTATATTAAAGTATTAATTATATTATTATGATTATATATAGTCCTGGTGTCGAGATAATGTTGAATTTTGAAAATTGTTACAACCGACTGTGAATGCATTGTTTTTTGATGCGTGAATCACTAGCCATCACCTTTTTTGCATTGTATTTCACACACGAATACCGCGTTAACCATGCTGTTAAAAACCCTTGTTCTCTTTTAAATGTCAAGTCAGTTGAGCCCGACTGCACAGGTTCTGAATCGGGTGTCTTCGATTCTTTTTCTTTTGGTGTACACTTAAGAAAATCGCTAATATTACTTTGCCGTTTAGCCATTATGACAGTTCATGCAAGCTACTGATGTCAAGGACATCGGCATCACGTGTCTAACTGATCCAAAGCGAATTTCACCATGGGCCAATCAAAATTTTGCCGGAAATTTACGAGTGCTATTTTTACACACCAATGTATTTTTAGTATGCTGGGAATTCCAACATTTAGAAGGTTTTCGAAAAATCCTTGTCCATATTAACAGAAATTTAAAACAAGTTTTCCAATTGAATTCAAATTGGTTTACAGATTTTTTGCGTCCTTCTGGATGCATATGATAATTTTTTTTGCGTCCAACATAATTTATTTTGCGTTAAAAATGCAGAATTGCGCGTCCCGTAAAACCCTGTTTACATGAACTTAATGTTATTTGTATTGCATGCTGAAATCAATGCAGGGATGAAGCTTAACTGTTTGAGTTAGGGGCCCAGCTAACTTCAGAAAAGTAGTTGTAATAGTAATAAATAGGTTAAATTTGTAAAAATTTAGGGGCCAAGACTAATTATTAGGAGCCATGGTCTACTGGGCCCTTGCTAAGTTTAATCCTTGAAATGTTTGAAGTCATTTTTAGGTTGAAAAAAAAATTAGTTTGCATTATGAGTATGGCCTGCATCAGAGTTCATGACTGAATGTTTTGGAATAGGTGCTTCAAACTGCACATGCCTTTAAATCTGGGGGGGGGGGGCAAATCAACTGGAACCTGTACAATTTTTACTTTAAATATTATAGCAATAACCCTGTTGCATACAAAGGTACCTGCGCAGGCCTTGATTTCAAGATTTAGTATTTTAGCCCTGTCACAATGTCATAAATTTTCCTAAAACTTCGGGTTTCCAAAAGGTTTACAAAATTAATAATTTAATTATGTATATTTTAGTGCAAACATGTGTTATATAGGGCTGTTGTTCTGATTTCTGCTTTCTATTGCAGGAATGCAGTGTTGAAGAATTCCTTTGATCAGAAGATATCTTTCCAAAAGAAGTGAATCATAAAATTTGGTACATAATTTGTTTTAAATATTTAGTTGCACTTTACACTAAATTATGTGTAATTTATGTGTATGTAACAAGCCAGTCACTTAAGTGAAGAGGTACAGTGGATTCGATATGCTGTGCTGTCTTGTCAAGTTTACATGTGTGTTTAATTTTAATATGTGTGTAACAGGTATTGTTAGTGAAGACTTTCCAGTGGTAGAATGATTATGACGATTAATTTGCTGTGCTGTCTTGCCATATATACAAGTGTGAAACAATGCATGTTAGTGAAGAGGTAGAATGTTTGGTGTACTGGGCTGTCTTGTCAAGTTTACATGTGTGTTTAATTTTAATACGTGTGTAACAGGTATTGTTAGTGAAGACCTTCCAGTGGTAGAATGATTATGACGATTAATTTGCTGTGCTGTCTTGCCATATATACAAGTGTGAAACAATGCATGTTAGTGAAGAGGTAGAATGTTTGGTGTACTGGGCTGTCTTGTCAAGTTTACATGTGTGTTTAATTTTAATACGTGTGTAACAGGTATTGTTAGTGAAGACCTTCCAGTGGTAGAATGATTATGACGATTAATTTGCTGTGCTGTCTTGCCATATATACAAGTGTGAAACAATGCATGTTAGTGAAGAGGTAGAATGTTTGGTGTACTGGGCTGTCTTGTCCAGTTTACATGTATGACTTATTTTAATACATATGTGTATTAGGTGTTGTTAATGAAGACCTTGAAGTGGTAGAATGATTATGACGTTTACATGCATGAAACAAGACGTGAAGAGGTAGACTTTTTGGTGTGCTGTGCTGTCTTGTCAAGTTTACATGTATGTGTATTTTACATGTGTGTAACAGATATTGTTAGTGGAGACCTTCAAGTGGTAGAATAATTATGATGTTTATTGTGCAGCTGCTGTGCTTGTGCTGTCGTGCTATATTTACATGTGTGAAACAATGCATGTTAGTGAAGAGGTAGAATGTTTTGTGTACTGTGCTATCTTGTCAAGTTTCCATGTATGTGTCATTTACATTTGTGTAATAGGTCCCTTTAGTAAAAATGAGGCTCTCACTGGGTCTATTTTGGGGCCAGTATTCTGCCCCATTCACAATTCAAAATCTTTTTTCACAATCACTTTGCCAATTTTCTCAATATTGAAAATTTCAGCTTTTGAACCAGTATATTTGAACTAGGTTTCCACAAATTTAAAATTATTAGTAGCCAAATTTCTAAAATTTGTGAAAAAATAGTCCTTTTTAAAGTATTTTTCCACAAATTTGCTAAAATAGGTTACTTTTTGAAAGAATTTCTCAGAAATTAGTAGCCAATGGCGATTTTGGCTACCAGGAATGGAAACATAGTTTGAATTTTTTCTTTTACACAATTTTGGTCATTATAGTGCTTATTTTTACAATTGCAAGGACCCGCCCCCATTCATATAAGGATGAGAGAGCCCTGGAAGAGGTAGAACGTTTGGTGTGCTATGCTGTCTTGCCAAGTTCACATGTATGTATAATTTATGTGTATACCTGGTAAGTGCAAAGGTAAAATGTTTGGTGTGTTCTCGCCCCAAGACAGCTAAATTATGTGCAATTTATATGCTGTGCAATGAACAATTTTAATGTAGAGGCAGAATGGTTAGTTTGCTAAATACTATTTCATTCTGTTTACATGTCATGTGTTTGTATTTAATTTACCTGTATATCACAGGTCATGTACACTTGTAAATGCAGAGGTTGAATGTTCACTTTGATGTGCTGTGTTGTCTTGCCAAGTTTAGTGTCCTATGTTATTTACATGTGTGTAATAGGTCATGTACTCGTGCATGTGGAGAGGTAGAATATTTTGTGTGCTTTTTCAGTCATTTAACTGTATTTGTAAAATACATGTATGTAAGGTCACATTAGTGAAAAAGCATAATGTTAATGAGCAACATGCAAAAGCTAAAGTGAGAGTGTCTGAGAGTAATTTTACTCAGAGTCAAATTCATAATGCTAGTCATGCCATGCAGGTGTAACAATACAATTAGCTGTAATTGGTTCACTTTTGAAGAATCACATTTTTCAAATGTTTTCTTTGCATTTTTGTGAAAAATTACTGCAAACACTTTAGTTTTACATTTTCTTATGTGTTACCAATACAGTACTTCAATTGATAGTGTGATCTTTCTATAAGTGAGTGGTTCAATTTCTGAAACTTGAAACTGTTCTTTCATCAAGCACTTGGGTTGTTAAGAAATGGATGATCATTCAGATGATAATGGGCCTTGGTGGTTTAATGCAGACCACAGCAATGCTTGCTCCCAAGGTCTAATCCCACTCTAGCAGATCGTAGAGTATGAGATCATTTGTCAGTTACCTGGTAAATAGTTGGTTGTTTTCTCTGGGAACTCCTGTTTTCTCTACTGATTGCATTTGTATAAGTGAAAGAACCTTTACTGGGGTATAGATCACCATTACTCATAAGTACCAACAGTCTTGTCTTTGAAGAAAGGGAATTTTAACCCTCATACACTCGAGGTATCAGTTTTTCAAATTTTTGCAAACCACTGCGATAGCTCGGTTGGTAGAGTGCTCGCTCTGTAAGTGGGAGGTCATGGGTTTGAGCCAAGACCTGGTCTGACCCAAGAATTGAAAATGGGTAGTGACTGTTCTTTCGCCAAGCACTCGGCATTATGAAATAAAAGTCATGGTTCTTTCAGATGGAAACTTAAAATAAACGAGGTCCCGTGTCATTCGTGGTGGGCTTGGCATGCTAAAGAACCCTGCTGTATAATGCCATCAGCGCAATGCACAGACAAAATATTTCTGCACCTTCATCTATAGCTGGCAACGTCTCGATATAAGTGGAATATTCTTGACTGGGACGTTGAACATCATTACTCAACTCAACTCCATTACTCATATAGATTAGACTTTAAATACCAACAGTATTGTCTTTGAAGAAAGGGAATTTTAAAAGAACCTTCATACACCCAAGGTATCAGTTTTTTCAATTTTTTTCCTTTTTAAGTGATATCACTGTAAATAAGAAAGATAATTTTTACTCTCCTGGATTAATAGAATCTATCACAACTTGTGGTGCCAGATAGGGAAATCTCGACCCGAGTTCTAATATATTTGGTCCAGAACGAGACTTGTCGAGTTCTGGACGAAATATATTAGAACGAGGGTTGAGATTTCCTTATCTGGCACTACAAGTAGTGATTGATTCTATTTCTTGCATCAAAAAGTACAATTTTTCAATTTAAAATTAATTTCAACCTTCGATACACCTCTGATTTTGTTGATAAAATTTGGCGGGAAAAACGGCGTGTAGGCTATCTTGCACAGGGGGGTACAAGATGGAGATATCTTGCACCTGTCTTTTTATGGATTTTTCTATCTGGGGTGCAAGAAATAAATCTCTATTTACCCACTCCTTATTTATGAGAATTCAGATATCATACTAATGTGCTAGGTTTTCACAAATTTAAATTATTACTTCGCCAATTCTTCCGATTTTTTTAAATTTATTTTTTTTTAAAAAGAAGTCTTTTTTAAAGTATTTTTCATAAATTTGCTAACATATGTTACTCTCTAAATGAATTCTCTGAAATTAGTAGCATTGGTGATTTTGGCTATCAGGCATGAAAACTTAAGGTATTATAAAATTATTTGTAATTATAAAGTCTGCATGCATTAAAGTGAAGTGTGTATGTGTTATGTGTTTGTTGCACATTTGCTGATTGTCAGTTGCATTTTAATTGCCATAGAAACAGAGAAAGATGGTGATGTATAAAACCTACTCATTGAACCCCCTTGGTTGCTATGTACATTTGTATACTTTTTATGGTATGTATTATGTCATATCAGATATTATATTTATTTGTCATTTTATAGACCAGTTACAAAAGCTGTAAAGGGTGCATTGTCACAAGTATTAGTGAAGTTAAAGAGTTATGACAATTTTATCTTTAGGTTTACTAGTACTCCAAGCATTGCACCATCAACACTTGGTCATACATTTTCTATTCATTCATTGGTTCATTTTTTCTCCAATCATAATTTTGTGTCCATTTAACAGGTCAGAGGTCAGATTTATTCTTGGAAGTGATTGGTTGTGTTTTCCTGCAGTGATTGTGATTGACAGAATAACTTTTGAATGAAATTTTTGAAGTTTTACATTTTAATCTGGGTCAAAACATTTGATGATTTAACCTGCTTTACAGAGTTGACAATTTGATATTACATGTAGATACCACACTATTTATACTGAAACAGTGCATGTATGATCAGATGTTTGCAGTTTGACCTTCTGTATAATTTGAACAGTAAAGATTTATTTTGTTGACTTTTTGAGATTTTGGACACATGTTGGTCAAGTAAGACTTTGCAGTATTTTTTGCGGATCATTGTGTTAATCACTACTACCAGAGAATACACAACTGAATTTGTGTTTTCTGTGGTACCACCATCCTCAACGCAAACGTCCAATGACGTAACTGAGAAATTGGACTTTGACACTGGTGATGGTGGGAGTAAATCTTCAAGAACTACAAATTCTTTATCATGGCCACATGTGAAATCGATAGTGATTTGGAAGAAGGGGAAATTCTTGATTCTGACAGTTGTGATGACAACAGCAAAATTATGAAATCCGATTCTACAATGTCGAATGAATCACTGACAACTAAACCTAAAGACGTGACTCCTTCTGACAAAACACAAACAGGAGATAAGGAATCAACAGCAAAGAATCAACAAAATTCCAACGGAAAACCACAAGGAAAAGATAACAGTCGAACAAGACCTAATTATGGCGAAAGTAAATTTGGTAATCATGTGACAAAACGAAAAAGGTCATGTGATTCTGAAAATGGAGCCAAAAATTCCAAAACTGACATAAAAGGCAAAACTGATGAAAATAACACAAAAAAGGATGCATTTGATATTGTAAGAGAGAAGGCAAAGTTCTGCCCTGAAGAATCTGAACCACCAAGGAAAATGTCTAAATTTGATGGCAAAAGCAATAAACCTGACTTTTTGCCCAGAAAAGGGCAAGAGCTTTGTGATGATTCAGGGCAGATTTTGTCTAAATCTGGGTCAAATTCTACGTCTTCAAAAACTGAAATGAGACAGGGTTGTAGTTCAAAAACGGTGAATAAAAATCCCATTATTTTGTCATCAAAAAAAACTGATAAAACGTCTGATACATTATCCCACAGTTCAAACAATTCAGAAAATTCAAATAAAATGAAAGATGTACAGGGTCAAGGTGAAGCTGATGACTTTGACACCGAGGATGCTGATGTCAGCTCTCAGACCAGCGAGCTAGATGACACTCTAAAAGAGTCAGATTCTCAAAAAGAAAGCAGTGCATATGATTATGACATGAGAGATATTACAGAAAGTGACACTGCCACTGATCAACAATTTACTGAAAATTCTAGTCCAAACACACATGAATTTGAGATTATTGATGACATTGGGTTAGATGATGAGGGTGGGGACTCTAATCCAGAGGATTTGAGTGATGAAGACTTGGATGACAGCGAAATATATGCCTGGTTGGAAGAAGGTATAGACAGAAAAGCACTGAATGGTGATGGTTCCAATGAAGATGGACCCATAGAGAGAGAAAAAGTTGTTTTGAAAGGTTTGTTTAACATATGTATATCAGTCATTCCAAAATAATCGTAATGCTTTCTACCATTATATTTATATGTGGCAGTGGTTATTTAGAGCAAAGATGTTTTTCTTTAATTTTTGATCTGTCAAAAATTAGATACACTTAAGTGACATCATCAATAGGTTTCATGATGATGGAGGGAAAATGTGACGTTTGACGTCGCAATAGCAATAGGTAAATTTCCGGAGCTGATATTTTAGTTTTTAAATGGAACATTTAACAAATTCTGTCATATTTATTTCTTAACATCAGATACTGAGATAGTCTTGAAACGAGCAGATTTTCAACAAGTGATCATTGGTAATGTTGAACCAGTTACTGGTATTTCCCCCAAGTGTAAAAAAAAATTGCCTAATCTCGGTTCTTGATACATATACATCTTGATTTTTAGACACAAAAATCTGATTTCAAAATTTCAGTTTTGACCGTTTAGCAAAATATAATAAACCTTACAATTATTTTGGAATGACTGATATTATGATAAAAAATGTGATTGTTTCAAGTAGAAATTGGTTAAAATCTCAAATTTTCTCGAAAGCATTTTTTTGTCTTTAAAATATATAAAAATTTGTTTAATATCTTTTTTGCAAAATTTTATTTAACAATTCTAACAAATACCAAAGCTATGATGTCATTTATGACGTAGCTATTTAGGTATTACTCAATTGTAAATGCGTGCAAAACTACTTGAATTTAGAAAAATTATCGGAAATTCTAACAATATAGGGGCCTTAGTTAAATTTCAGTCACAAGCAGTATAAATGTAGTATTCATTTGTTTTTTGTATAAAAATATCTTCCTCCATGTTGCTGTGTGGTGGATAAATGCGCACATGTACCTGTTTTCATGGCATTAATCGCTGTATAATAATGGCGTCGTTACTGTTACGTCACAATACTTAAAATGTTGACATGGAGATTTTGACCGATTTCTACTTGATACAATCACAAATTATGATTACCAGTAGTAAGTATTTCATGGCTCTGTATTAATATATTTATACCTTCATAAATGAATTTTTTCTGTGCCTCCTACCGCCCAGGATCTTGTGTGACAAAGTTTGTGAGTTTACTTGCATTAGATTGGTGTATTTTTTGTCAGACACTCCAGTTTCCTTCACCATCCCTGAAGTGATCATTTTTCCAGTTTCCTTCACCATCCTTGAAGTGATCATTTTTCCAGTTTCCTTCACCATCCCTGAAGTGATCATTTCAATGTAAGGTGAAAGTTTCTTGACTTGGGGCATGAAACTCAATTACTTAACTCAGTAAAATTTGCCAGGATTGAGCTCTGAAGTAGATACTTGGGAGTATTTTTTTTTTTTAAGAAAAAAAGATGTGCTATAAGTAATGTCCATTAAAAAAAAGTATGAGATGTATTTACAGAAAAATACCCATTTCATTCCAGAGTGAATTATTTTATTTTATAGTCTGATCACTTATTCAGTGAGGAATACCAGTATCCTTGTGTGGCCGTTAAAAGAATTAGATTGTTGATTATTTACCTCAGATTTCATTATTGTTACATGTAGATCTGTTTTTATAATGTGTGAAAATAATTTGGTTAATTTTCATATATTAACTAAAAGTAAAATAAAAAGAGTTTTTTCAGATGCGCATCTAAATTCAGATGATGCATATCACATTGTGAAACGCATTTTCGCCAATAATGCCAGAGGGACAGCAAGTACCTTTGAATTAATCGCTAAATTTAAACTCCCAAAAACTTGAAAATTTAACCATGTACCAGTCCAAGCTGCCTTAAAGACCACCTCTATATAAGGGCCACCTGTTTATAAAGGCCAGCAGCATTGTATCCCAATTGTTCTTTATTCTTATCATTTGAACCTGTATATAAAGGCCACCTACCCATTAAGACCACTTTTACTGGTTCCCTTGGATGACCTTTATAGGCAGGTTTGACTGTAGCTAGAAAAATAGTATTTTTGAATACTTACCTTGAAAACAATACTGCATAGGAACAAGTATTTATTTCTTAACAAACTTTTATCGAAAAAGTTTATTAAAATTTATTCATATAAATTAAAAGCAAAAAATTGAAAAAGCTCAGAATATTTGAGAAAATATTCAAAATATAAAGAAGAAAAAAATTTAAATAGTGAAATTTCAAGTCTGTTGAAGATATATCAAGTAAGATATCCAAGTTTGAATCACACCATCCATTCAAAACATGTTTTTTCCTTTCTGAATAAGTGATCGGACTATACTACAAATAACCCATGATAGTATTGTATTATAAACAAGCATTCATTAAAGTAACATTAACAGTTAGTGTCTAGACTTTACAGATTTTTGTCATTACAGAGAAAGGTCATGACCCGTTTGAGGTGTTACCAGAAGGATGGGTTGTAGTCACACACAACAGTGGTATGCCAGTTTATCTACACAAGCAGAGTAGAGTGTGTACTCTATCCAAGCCTTATTTTTTAGGACCTGGAAGTGTTAGGGTGAGATAATTAACAGAATGCACTGCATACATGTGTAATATTTTTCTGTTTTGCAGAACTGTCAATCTGCTGAATTTGGGGCTGATACCGTAATTGTTTCCATTCCCAAGTTTCAAAACTTTTTTTTCCAAATAGTTTGGTGAATTATCCACATTTTAGTAAATAAATTTAATAAATAATTTTTATAAATAAATCTAATCCTTACATTTATACTATGTATTTACCCCATCATATTTTCCTCAAAATTACATGAAAAGACATTAATTTTTTTCCCAATTTCCTTGTTAACACCAAAGACCGGTTACAGCCCTGGTTTTTCACTGCAATGTATTGGCTGTCCTTAACAGGATTTTGATGTAAATTTTGTTTTCGTTTTATGCAATCTGGCCTTTACTTTAGACCTATCCAATGTTATTAGTCCACGACCTAAAATTTAAAATTAATGCAAGTGCACACATTAGATAACATAAATGTATACATGGAATTAATGTGTAAAGGTAAACAACATTGACCTGTCCGCTTGACCTTTCATTAGGAACATCTATATAGAAGGGTCCACCCAATACAGATAATAGGTAGTGTTAGGATTCAAGTTTTTACAAACACAGTGGACCCTACTCAATGAAGTGATTAGTAGACAAAAAGGACACCTGAGTTTCCTACACATAAATGAACCGATCCACGATAAATATTTAAATTAAAGGTCAAACAGACAGGTCAGTGTTGCTTACCTATACAGTGCGCAATACCTCACAGAAGTTTCTTAATTTCTAATCACATGATCTGAAACAATTCATAATGTTTCACAGCAGTCAACATTGCCTTGGGATGTTGCAATGTTCACCAGTGGGCACAGAAACTACTAAGTAATTTGTACTCAAACTTCTGTCCTTATATCCCTCCATTATAATTAGGAGCACCCAAACATTCTGACTGAATTATTCCTAGATAAAATTCAACATTGTCAATAAAAAGTAGAAGATAAATTGTTCGGTATAATACAGGGTTCGCACAGATCTGGAAAAGTCATGGAATTTCTGCAATTTCTGTAAAAGTCAGTGAAATTGATTTTTCTCTGGAAAAGTCATTAAAATTTCTATATAGTCATTGAAAAGTCATGGAATTTAATCTTGTGATTTCTGGAACAAATAGAAGCATATATAATTCTAAAACATATAAAAAAAAAAAATCAGGAATTTTTCCGTTGCGCACAAAACCTGATTCATTGCAAATACTGTTTTCTATTCTCTCTGGTAGTTATATTAAGTAAGTATGCGCCATATACAAAACAGGCTGTCAACTTCTGATAGGGAACCTGTTTATATTGAAGTTCCCTATGTATTATATTTATATGTAAGCTACAATAGTCATGGAAATTTTGTAAACTATCTGGAAAAGTCGGGAAAAAGTCTGGGAATTTTGTCACAAGTTTTCTGTACTAACCCTGTAATAAAGTGAATAGTGCTGTTAGTATAAGTGGCATTATTCTCCTTCAGAGACAGTTCTAGTTATATTAAACATTGAAAACTTGAAATTCTGGTTAGTTATAAATTCAGACACTATATAGGCATATGTTTGTTCTTGTCTTATATCTTGATTCTTTGATTTGATAGAAACATGATGTACCAGTGAGTGCTGTACCTTGTTTACATTACTCACGAGAAATCCTGAAAGAAATAGAGGGTGTGTCTAAGGAAGCACCCAAAGGTGAGGGTAATGAGACCAGTGAGAAGTCAGAGAATGATATAATGAATGGAAGCATGGAATCAGCTGGTTCTGAACATGTTACTGTAAACGGAGAAACAACAGAACAAGATGCCAGTACAGACTTTAAGAGAGAAACTGATTCAGGTGACAAAGGTTGGTTTAGGTTGATAAATCAAAAATATTTTTGCGCTGTGATGAAATCAGAGAAATAAATTTTAATTATTGCATCTCGACTGTTTCAGATACAAAATATAAATTTTGGCTTTACCAATTTGACCCATAAAATTCTCATAAAACAGTGATATACTAGCAAAATAAATCTAGTTGTCCTTGCCCTCAAAATGGTTTTAAAAATATTGTCAGATAAAATATCTTTGCAACAAGGATCCTAAGCCATTGCAATCACGTCATTATGCAGTTTGCTGTATTTTAGAACTACAAATTTAAAAAGCAGAAGGTAGATTTTTAAAAATGTATTCCGTACTGTGTGTCACTTTTTCCATGATGTACATGTCAATTGTATGTTCGCAATTCTCTCACCAAAACTGTTTCCAGACTATTGACTTTTCTACTATGGATTATAGCTGAATATCTGGTTTAAAAAGTCCATTAACCTCTGTGATTATTTTCTCCTCACAAAAAAGGGCAAATTAATGGCATATGAGTATACGTTGGTCCACAGTAAAATATTTATTCTTTTCCTTATACGCATGTTATATAAATCTGATATTCATTGTAGCTTCTGGTGATATGATTGGACAGACTGACAGTAACGAGAATAAAAATACATCCAGCGACATGGGACAGTCTGGAGAGAATGCCACTAATGCACCACCTGTTAAAATTGAATGTGCTGAACAGAGGAAGAAAGAAAACTCACTTGGTTTGTATATATCTGAAATTAGGTTTCAGGGGAAGTTTCCAGATACCTGATTTTCAAAAATGCTACACAACCACTGCAGTAGCTCAGTTGGTAGAGTGCTTGCTCCATAAGTGGGAGGTTGTTGGTTTGATCCCAGCCAAATCTATCCCAAGACTTGGAAGTGGTTATTGACTGTTCTTTCACCAAACACTTGGCATTACGACATGGTAGTCATGGTTCTTTTGGATGAGAACTTAAAATAAATGAAGTCCCGTGTCATGGTAGGCCTGGCATGATATAGAACCTTGCTGTATAATGCCATAAGTGCAACACACTGGTGATATTTCTGCACCTTACTCTATAGCTGATGACGTCTCGATATAAGTGAAATAGTCTTGACTGGGATGTTAAACACCATTACTTACTCTATTTATACTCTACATATGTACATGTAAAGTTGTTACATCTTTAATATTGGCTGTAACTGGTTTAAAAATGACAAATTATGATTAGATCTAGTTACTCTTATTAAACTTGATCAGTTTTATTATCTGTAAAACTAAATTGTGTACTGCCCGTGCATATACAATGTAATTTATATGTTCATGAACACCACTGGCATATTTAGTATTGGAAAGAGATTACATGGACATATCAGCATTGTCAACTTGATTAGGCATATACAATCTAGACTTAATATCTTAAATTGAGAGTGTACATTTACATACAATTTTATTTACAGTTACATGTAACTTTGTGTACATTTACATGCAACTTTACTTTTACATGCAACTACATGTATGTGAACATTAACATGCAACTTTATGTAATTTACATGTAACTTTATGTAGATTTACATGTAACTTTTATGTGATTTTCATATTACTTTGTGTACATTTACAGATCCTTATGAGATTAGGAAGTATTGTGAAAGATTGTTTCAGTTTAGAACCATAACTGTGAAGAAATTCAAGTAAGTGTATTATAATCAAGCAACAAATTGATCAAAAGAATAGGAGAAGGGGGTAAAATAAAATAAAAAGCTAACATATACTTTCATCACTTGAATACATTCAAATTCTTACTAGAAATTTAAAATTGAATTTGGTGTTGAGTTTATTCGATCTCTCGCATGGCACTGAAAGAGCATAGATGTCTGAGTGGTTAAGACATAAGCTAGCCTTAAAACCCAAGTGTTTCATCACTGTAAATTAAACCCATGTTGATCCTAAGTAAGAACATGATTTTTTAGCTCACCTGAGCCAAAGTTGTTTCAGTTGTCATACGACGTTAATGTTTGGTTTGGTACCAATATGATGGTTTGGCCTAAGATTTTAACTGCATTATTGTGGGGAGGTGTACTAGCACGCTTAACAAATGCTAAAGGTTGCTGTAAGTACCCGGTACATGCACTTGTGTAAATAGCATCAGATACACTTGTACACAACTGGTGCACCACATAAAAGTATGAAACTGTGTTAAGATTAATGTTTAAAATTAATAAGAAAAATGAGGCCTATGTCTCTTGTGACATAAATTCAACCAACCAGTTAATGACAACATCACCTGCAGCTTTGCCCCATGATTTGATGGGGAAAAAAAACCAAAAGTATTTGCTAATCATTCTTTCTTTCCATTAATATCGGAATACCAAAATTTGGCAAATATCATTGTTGAGTTTAAGGTGTCTTGTTTTAGATGAGACTTACAAATACCCAATAATGTTTGTGGTTTTTCTCTTATCAATATTTACTTCATGTAAGTTGAATGTTTGCTTTATTTTCACTTTTCACAGGACTTGGAAAGATAGAAGACACCATTTAAATACACAGAAAAGAAGATCTCGTCCAGCTCTTGTGAGACTTCATGATATATTTTTTAGCTTATTGTAATAAAACAAAAGTTAAACGGATATTTTTTGGTGTGCTAATTTTGGATGTTTTCATTTATACACTAACCGCTTAATTTACATTTCAACAAAACGGTTTATAGTACACAATTATATTAAATACTAGTACCGACCAGCATGAATGTACAACTGGCAAACTTGAAATCATAATAATTTTGTTGATTCTTAATATATCCAGGAAATTCAGGGTTCATTAAAAATCACTTCAGACTTGTGAAATTTGTATTTAGTTTGATCAAAATTGAATATTTATTGTTTCAATAAAGATTGCTGGTAAATACTAAATTAAAGTGAAGGAAAATCTTAATTAAGGAATGATTGTGTAACCGAGGTCTGATGAGTAACTGGTATCATATGTTTTATCTTTTTTGCAGCCCTCCAATACAAAACTGATAACTTGTTCAATTCCACAAGAAAAAGGTGATGATAAAGCTAAAAGGAAAGGTAAAATTATGTAGCAAGTTTTTATTTGTTATGGATATAGAATTACTGTTTGTAAGCCATGGTGGCATCCAGGGCTCCGGAAACTTCGGCCCTGCCTGTCAGACATTTTTTGTACAAGAAAAAAAAAAAAATTCATCGTCGGGCCTGTCTGTGTGTGCATGTTGTCAATCCAACCTAATTTTTGGAGCTACCGCGATTGCTGATTTTATTATGTGTTATCAGACAAAGATGTTTATTGCATGTATATAAGGTGAAATCTAACTAAGACTTAGACGTTTACTGCTTTTCTAATCTACCGCGATATGCTGTTATTATGAATATTCGTTAGTCCACGATGTTTGATATTGCACATCTGCCATATTGTTTACTAACAATCCTGAATTTTCGTATTCCGAAGATACACGAATTATAATAGAATTATCGCGAGAGGAAATCAGGTATCACAAATCACGATACAACAGGAACAGCTTGACGAGGTTCTTTAAAAATAAAAGTATGGAGGAAAAAATTAAGCATTTGTAAGCCAGTAACTCATTTATTATAGAGA
This sequence comes from Anadara kagoshimensis, assembly GCA_021292105.1. Taxonomy (NCBI): domain Eukaryota; kingdom Metazoa; phylum Mollusca; class Bivalvia; order Arcoida; family Arcidae; genus Anadara; species Anadara kagoshimensis. The sequence continues at coordinate 20,291,422 of CM037874.1, forward strand.
CAGTTAAATATTTACAAAATAATTTATTATTATAACAATAAAATATTGAAGATGCACAAGCCCAGAATAACTGTCAGTCACTGAAATTATATATTAGTTATATTCTAGGTTTCCAATTATTAATGCCATTTCCAAAATACGTGGAAAATACAGCCTTTTTTAAGTATTTTTTTCACAAATTTGCTCAAATAGATTACTTTTAAAAATAAGAAGCCAGTGGTGATTTTGGCTACCTGGAATGGAAACATTCATATTTGTTTTCTTGAAAGTTTTGATTGAATTTTACAGCTGAATGTATATAAATCATTTTAATACAGATAGTTTTAGTATATCATGTATATATACATGTATATTTTCTACTTTAATTTTAGAGTTTGTTTTAAATCCTACTGGGAAGTCGTATGTTTGTATATTACATGAATATGCTCAACACACTCTAAGAGTACAACCAAGATATGTATTTAGAGAGTTAGGTAAGTTGTCTAGTGTCACCATGTTAAAATTTGAAGTAATATACATATATGTAAAGCTGTGGTTTGCAGAGCTCGGATATGCTTGCAGAGCTCAAAGTTGCGACTAAATTAGGCGCCATGGCGACCAAATTTTTCCATTGGTGACTTAATTTTACTCGTAAGTGGCCAATTTGGCGACTGCTTTTTCTGAGGTTCAAAATTCTCGATCATGGCAGATTCTGTTTTTCTATTTGTGTTTTACATATTGGCAAAGTGTTTCCAGCACTCCTCGGCAGGCCTCATGACTTATAGAGGGAATCTTTCTATATGTTTATATAAGAAACGTCAAAAAATGTGTTGAATAGAACAGTAATCATGGCTGGAAGGTGGCTGTCAGTGTGTATTGATAGATATTTCAAGGCAAGTATGCATGATGCTCCCAAAAAGAAGGCGATATATTCATTGCCTGATGATTGACTGATAATAAATGTTTGATATTATACAGTATACAGTGTGTTTTTAGATTACTTTTAGGATAAAATCACATTAATTTTATTGCTGTTGCTTAAATTGCCTAAATTGCTAAAAGTCTCAATTGGGGCCTTAAAGTTTTAATTGGCGCCTAATATTTTCATATAAAGAGCCAGGCTGGCTCCTAGAATCAAAAAGTCACTTTGAGCTCTGGCTTGGCACTGTGACATGTTTATCATGTGCTGTGTACTCGGCACTAAATAATTGTAACTTATCACTAGTTGTAATTTTGTTTTAGTTGAGCAATTTAATAAGAATCATGAATGATATATGACAAATAATCTAAAATATGTGTATGTCTAAACTAAACCAATGTTTAAGGACAAACTTTCAATGTTGTTTGTTTAAATAATCCTGTGTATTAAAACCAAAAACTTGTCCTGTCTAACACCAAACATATTGTTTGGTCCAGAAGGTGTTTGTTTTAGGCTGATTTTACTGTATTTATTCATAGTCTATAATTATGCAAAGTTAGGTGGGTGTGTCTGCCTTTGTTAATTTTTGTTTATTTTGGTATTTGTAGAAAATGCTCAAAATCCCTATAGCGCTACTGTGGTAATAAATGATGTAGAGTATGGTACTGGATATGCTAGTAGTAAAAAGACAGCTAAAATGGAAGCAGGTATAAAGTTAAAATTTATATGTGTAAAGGTAAAATCTGTATGTATAAAGTTAAAATCTACATGTGTAAAGTTAAAATTTATGTGTAAAATTAAAACCTATATGTGTAAAATTAAAACCTATATGTGTAAAGTTAATTTTTTTATTTGTAAAATTAAATTTTTTATTTGTAAAGTTATAATTTGTAAAATTAAAACCTATATGTGTAAAGTAAAATTTATACTTTTTTTTATCTGGATGTACATGTTCATTTATCAATTTTCTTTGTTCGAAATAACAAGACTTTCTGGACCATATTTGGAGACAAAATTGTGAATTATAAAGTAAAAGTCAAGCTACAGGAGAACCTGTCTTTAAGGCCACCTCTATACAGGAGAACCTGTCTTTAAGGCCACCTCTATACAGGAGAACCTGTCTTTAAGGCCACCTCTATACAGGAGAACCTGTCTTTAAGGCCACCTCTATATAAGGTTCACTTGGTTTTAATGGCAAGCAAAATTTTATCCTAGCTGTCCTTTATACATGTTATTTAACCTCTATATAATATAAGAGCAACTTTCCCTATAAGCCAATTTTATTGGTTCCCTTAAGTGGCCTTTATAGATAGGTTTGACTATATATATCGCGTACCGGTATACACAAAAGTACTGTCAGATATAGTTAATTAGTACAAGTTAGATAATTAGTACCAATTGGTACAAGTTAGAGATAGTTGCATGATAGCTGACATTTTATTTATTTATTTATTTATTTATTTATTTATTTATTTATTTATTTATTTATTTATTTATTTATTTATTTATTTATTTATTTATTTATTGTACAGCTAAAGCCACATTAAGTATATTAATTCCTGCCATGAACCAGTTTATAGATGATGGTAAAGACAATGCTGAGGATTATTCTGTAAGTTTACTTCTTACAACTATATCAACTTAACCACCGTATGTGCTGCATGTAATCATGAAAAAACTTAACTTGAAATGAATTTTAGTGGCTCTGTTTGAAATTAATACCTGAATTTGTATTTAAAGCTTGCAGCTAGATTTACAGTATTGTCTTCATTATGAAAAAAAATTAAGGACAGTGTTCATTTTAGGATTTTCAGATTTGGGGCAATTTTTGAAAAAAAAATTTCTTTCACACCATATTATCAATATTTTCCCATTCATACAATGTTAAACTTGGCCCACTTTGTCTTAACAATGGCAGTTTAAGGTGTCAGTTGGCCACTCTAGATTAAACATGGAAGGAAGATGTTGGTTTTTTGTCACTGAATACAACTGAATCAAATATGCCTCAAGTGGTTAAATTTCTATTAAATCATTACTTTATTATGAAGTATGTTGATTCTGAACATGATTTTTGTCTTTACCCTGGATATATTTGATGTCCAATAGTTCCATGTTCCTTTCATTCTCAACTTGATTTTACAAGTGAAATATGTAGATAGTTAGACATCACAAAAAGTGCTTACCATTCTAGAGCATTTGGCCTCGCTTCCCTGATAAAAGTTCACACATTTAACTTAATATATGTAAGTTTTGAAAGGGAGAAGCCATCGTGGCCTAATGGCTAAGATATCAGTCTACACATCCAGGGTCTCTCCCCGCTTTGTGTTCAAGTTCCACTCATACCACATTGGGGAAAGTGAATTTTCCTTGCCGTTTGCCTTTACTGGTTCACCCGGTTTCAATATAATGTGACTGGGGAAGCGGTATGCTTGTCTGTGGCTTACTGACTCTGTGAGCTAGCACCTTAAAGTTCCCCTGAGTGTGCACTGGTACAAGGCAGACCACAAAACACACTCGCACTTCACATGCATACACAAACTTAGTCATATATTAATTTATAGAGATTATTAAAGTATTTCTCGTCGCAAATAGCTGAAAAATTGCTGATTTGACGTTAAGCAACATTCAACATTCAACAACCAGTTTTAAAAGGACTTACTTTGTACGGAGTTTGTGATTTGGACCTGGACATTTATGTACATTTATCATCACCAGTCTTGACATTCACTTAAGAATGATGATGGATTCATTTTACAATATTGAGTCATTCATTATTATCTTAATTCTTTTGTCATTTTGATAATAATATCATTTAATTTTGTAGTTTTTTGATGAAATCAAAATTGAAGATCCTAGAGTGTCCGATTTATGTAATAAAGCTGGTCAGCCTAGTCCATACCAAATATTACTAGAATGTCTGAAAAGGTAAGATCCTAGAGTGTCTGATTTATGTAATAAAGCTGGCCAGCCCAGTCCATACCAAATATTACTGTAATGTCTGAAAAGATAAGATCCTAGAGTGTCTGATTTATGTAATAAAGCCGGTCAGCTTAGTCCATACCAAATATTACTGTAATGTCTGAAAAGGTAAGACCCTAGAGTGTCTGATTTATGTAATAAAGCTGATCAGCTTAGTCCATTCCAAATACTACTGTAATGTCTGAAAAGGTAAGATTAAAGATCCTAAAGCATCAGACTTTGTCTACACTAAATACTTCTAAAATTAGTAAAATACTATTGTCATGATGGAATAATTTGAAGTTAGAATCTGAGTTCATCCTTTAGACTGGCTAAGTATTCTTTATAGTGGAGCAGATACAGTAAAAAACGTGCAAATGATGATACAAGCATCAGATTTGGACAATTGATCTCCAAGGGCTACTGATAAATCTTCCCAATTGACCTACCAAAAATCCAAGATGGCCACCAAAATAGTCCCCCAAACTTGATGTTTTGCCAAGAGATATTTGTAGTTGTCCAATTTGCATGATCCAGGTGTGGATTCCTGTGTTCTCAGAGGGCTACTGATCAAATCTACATGATTGGCCAATTGAAAATCCAAGATTATTCAAGATAATTAAGCTGAAACATTAAAACTTTATCAGATTTTAACAGATTTGCAAGTTATTTGAGTGGTGAAAAAGTGTACAATAAAACTGAATGATAATCTGTAGTTTCTTATCATCTTTTTTTCAGAAATTATGGAATGGGTGACACCCAGTGTCAGATAGATGTTAAAACATTGAAGCACCAGAAAAGTGAATATTCCTTGACTGTTGGTAAACATACTGTTACAGTAAGTCATTATGTATTCATAACAATGACCTGTCCGCTTGACCTTTTTATTATATTCATTAACAATGATTCACCCAATATAAAGGTATTTCAACATTTAATATTCACAGTTAATACATGACCAATAAACATTTCCCATGATGTAGAAGACATAAACATGTGTTTCCTATATGGTTAGTCCATAATGCATATTGTAATTGAAGGTCAATCGTACAGGTCAATGTTTTGTTTGGCTATATACAGTAATTTGCTACATACCTGATTTGTTCTATTGACAAAAACCCCTTAGCTTACATGTGTGAAGCATAAAAGGACTTAAGGCCTGTCCCTTGATATATAAGTGCATGTAAGCTTCAGTAGCTTAACATAAGGGTCCAGCATTAAAGTTGTTGTTATAATTTGATGGACGTAGTATTCCAGTCAGCTTTTGCATTTAATGGTGTTTTCTACCTACATTCTTGTCTTGTAATAGATTATTTTAACTAAAGAAGGAACATTAATCAGAATTTTAAGTACATGTACTTGTCAGTTTTGTTATGTAAAGAGATTTTTGAAATAATGTTTTTAATTTTCTATGATGTTAAAACTACATGTGTATGTATAACTGCAAACTGATGGTTATTGTCACCAATTGTTTTAGAATAGATTTTGCATTATAAAGGGATTTGACCTTAAAATGATGGAAAATATGACATAAAGAACACAAAATGAGTGACAGTAAGCAAGGTGGCAAAGTAAATTAATTTTTTTCAGGGTATTTTGGGATGGATTAGCTGTATAATTTGTATAAAATCATAGTCTAACATTTTTAAAGAGTGATACTGGTTCTGTGTTTTAGGTTGTTTGTAAGAATAAAAGAGAGGGTAAACAAAGAGCAGCACAGGCTATGTTACAGGTAAGTATACCACTAACCAACAAACAGTGATGTGATTATAGCTGTCACAGGGATTCTTGTAACTCTCTTGTAATTCTTGTGAATTTACTGGTACTCATTACTTAAAATAACAAACACCAAACACAATTTAGTGAGTATTTTCTGGGGAAATTAAATTTTTGTTTACCCTTCCATCCTACGATTCATCTTGACAATTCTTGTCGGGAGTAATTCTTCAAGACTATGAAGCATTGTTTCATGAAACTTGGTGCAAAGCATCAACATTGATAGGAAATGTGCATATCTTTAACCAGAGCTGGTTTGCTAATTTTTCTGGGAGTTGTGCATATTATTACCCAGAGTTGTTTTGCTAATTTTCCTGGGAGTTATTGTCCTTTGAACATAAGTGCAAATTACAAAAAAGTTTCTACTGGCATGGGGATCCTAATTCACTGACTTTGCTTCTTTTTATATGTTTTAGGAACTTCATCCACATATCACTGGTTTAGGTTCACTATTAAGGCTTTATGGAAGATCGTCATGGAAATGTATAAAAGAAAAGAAGGTATAGCATGTTATTTATGACACAAGTAATATATTTCTTAATTGTAAATTTATGATCAAATGTTTGATGGGTTATCTGTCAACTTAAATACTTCTTTGGATAGTAAACATGTTTAGACATCTGTCAAGTAAAATTGCTGAAATAAGATTGTGCTGATATAAAGCAATTTACAGTATAGGTTTGTATTCACTAGCTCTTTAGTCATAAAATAAAATCATATAGTAAACCAATCAAGCATTGATACCATTTCTTTAATAATGTGTTGGCGTTATAAATCATGAGACTTAAAAAAAACCAAAGAAGAGGCAGGTTTTTGTACTTCAAGTCGCTGTGGCGATAAGCAGGGCAATTAATTGAAGAGGGTGTGTAAATCTCTTTATGTGCCAGCACTATATCAAAATCATGTATTTATTTGAAATTTCATTTTATAATGTGTATATCAGTATGGATTTATATTTATACTCCCGCTTTAAAAAAGATGGGAGTATACTGGATTACCTCTGTTTATCCAAAGCAAAAATTTTGTAAGAGTTTTCTCAGCAACTACTAAACACAGTATGTGAGTTCAGTATGAGTTCCCATGCCACAAGTATTGATTTCAAGTCTGCCAGACATCTACTTACTGTTAACCAACTAAGTTTATTTTTCAACATTCGTGGTCAATGATTGAAGTTATAAGCAGGGTGTACTAAGTGTCAGAGCAGTAGCTCACAGATTTCTTGTTATTTCTACATATAGAAAGAAGAACATTCCATCACAGAGTTACAATCCCAGGCCGGATCTAATAAACCTAATACTGCTGTCCTGGACAAACTGAAAGAAGAAATGGAAAAAATACAAATACAAAAGGTGTGTTGTTCTATAATTTAATGTATTAAAACTACAATTTATAGCCATAATTTGTAGTACTATAAATGTTTTATATAAAGAAGTTTATGAATAAGTCAAGATTGGAGTAATTGTGTTGGTGGCACAGTCAAGATTTTTTCACATACTTGTATATGGAGGTGGTCAGTTCTTGGATGGTGGAGGAAATCAGAGTTCCCAGAGAAACCACCAACCTTTTGCAAAGTTTTTAACACTAGGATCTGTCCAAGTTTGGTTCAAACTTAAATGGCAACAGGTACTGTGAGGTAATATATAAAAAAAATTGCCATTTGGTAAACACAGATATACATGTAAAAGACAGATCACCTGTATTTACATAAGTGCAAAGTATTTCATTTTCTCTACATGTTTCAAATCTAAAATCAAGAGAAGGAAGTAATGATGATTTGAAACATGTTGAGAGCATGGAGCATTTATTATCACCTCGCAAGTTTAGAAGGAATATAGAATTTGGCCAGTATGTATGTACGTGCAAATGTTACCCTTTCCTTGCCAGTAATGTAAAAACTTCATTTCTCAACAGAATTTGATAAATCTGGATACTAGAGTTTATCATGGTAATGTCTAGGATGAATTTGTGTTATGTAACTAGCAGATATGGCCCTTCGTTCATGTTTTTAACCAACACTTGGTATACCATTATTACACAATACTCCATTTCGAGGGGATAAGTATCACTTGTAATGTCTTGTTTTAAATAAAAAAATTAGTGAGCTATCTTTTATATATTAAACCCCTGATGCACTTGTGAATTAAAGCCTGTCCAGCTATCATTTTATTATAAGTCAGTTATACATAATCTCAAGACCAGAACATTTTCACTTATAGCTATTGTGTTATATATTTCAGGAATCCATTAAGTCCAAAGGAAAATTGAGAGTCGACAGCTCAACATTGCCAGCTAATGTGAAGAGTTTAGATCTATAGCTTAAGCTCAATAAGTCCAGAAAAAAATTAGGAGTTCTCAGCTCAACAGAGCCAGCTAATTTGAAATGTCTGGAACACAATTAAGTTAATAAAATTCAAAAGAAAATTCGAGACGACAGTTCAACAGTGCCAGCTAACTTTAGAAGTTTGTGTATATAACTCAAGTCCAGAATATAACAAGTGTGCAGTCTTTACGGCATAAAGTTGATCATATTTAGCATGTCTTGAAAGTCAAATGCTTCATTGTTCTTAATATTATACGTATGTTACCAGAAATTTAAGATGTACTTGTATGTCTGTGGAAGCATAGTAGAAAAATTTTGGACAATATGTTTTTATACCCCATCACATAGTGGCAAGTTAATGTATAATACCCACCGTTTTCATTGACATGTGTTTATCCATTCATCTGTCTGTCCACTTGTCTGTCTGGTCCTTTGTAGTTTCAAAATTGAATATATCAAAGAATTCCGTGCACCAAGTAGTAATATATAATTACATGACTTGACTATACCATTAACATTGCACAAAAATTTGATTGCGATAAATTAACTACATTTATGATATTTTTTTAACTTTTTAGTTACTGGTGCTCAAATTTTTCTTTATTTTGTGGATTCTTTGATCCTAAAATTTCTAATTTACAGTCAAACCTGCCTTAAAGGCCACCTCTATATAAGGGCCACCTGCTTACAAAGGCCAGTAGAATTGTACCCCAAATGTTCTTTATTCATATTATTTGAACCTGTATATAAAGGCCACCTGTCCATAAAGGCCACTTATACTGGTTCCCTTGTGTGGTCTTTATAGACAGGTTTGACTGTACTTAAGTCTAAATCTGTAGGTATTTCATCATTGATAAACAGAGTATTTAATAGTTGTTTGTATGGCAATACTAGTTGAATAAAAAAGAAACTAGCATTGAACAACTCAGATCAAATTGAAAATGTTCAGAAACCAAAATATATCCGATATCAGAATAAAATTTTACATTTGACAGGTGCACTATTTATAAATTTATAATCCCATGAAATGGTATTTTCCTTTCAAACTATGAAAAGTAAGAGCCCACGTATTGAAATGTAGTATCAGTAAATAGAAAAGAAACTTTACTATAGTATATCATGCCCTTTGTTAACTCAAGTAAACCTTAATTGGTTTGATCTAAAATTCCATATAAAACATTGAATAAAATTATGATCTTGAGTTTAAGAAGTCTCATAGTTCATGCATGTAACAAAGAAAGAAAAGACTGAAAAAATGCATGTACATGTACTTACCTTTTCATATACTAGTCAGCTGTTATAGTCTGTAAGATCTAGTGCCATTTTATATGTGTTTAAGTGTGGATGAAATGTTTTTTAGTGATATGAAGAGTTTTTCTAACGACATACCGGTAATGTGAAATCATTAATTTTCGTAGAGTCCCAATTTTGTATTTTTCATGAACACCCTAAATCACACATTTACATGTCAGCCAAGTAGAATACTGTAAATGTATTTAATTTCGTGTGTATTTATTTTCGCGGTAAAGAAAATTTAGACATATCCGTGTAGCTAAATTTTCACGTTTTTTTAAATGATGACTATAACATAATAAGTATAGTATAATAAACCGTTGGTATTTATTTTTGCGCAAAGCAAATGACCGCAAAATAAGCGAAAATTAGTAAACTGCGAAAATAAATACATTTACAGAATATTGCAAACTTTCATTATAGGGTATCTACAAACCTTGAATTCATTGCCTAGCAAAATGACATTTTTTCGTAGAACTAACAAAAATCTGACACCACGGAAATAAATAATTTCACAGTTTGTAGATTCTTAAGATGTTCAAAGAATGTTTTTCATATATCCGTGTTTGTTCCATTAACTCTGTGATATTATCATTAGGATGTAATCCTTTAAGGTGTTCATGGTGTTATATATAAAAATCATCAATGTGTTCTTAATCCACCATTTTACAGTATTATATATACCAAATAAGAATGGGACAATGTGTTCATCTTAAATCAGAATTAGAAAACCATCTTATTATGGCAATAATTAGATAAATAAGAAATTTGATTCAGTATTTTGACTGTCTTCTAGAGGCCATGGTGGCCTAATGGATAAGATGTCGGTGTGCAAATCCAGGGTCTCTCACTGCTGTGAGTTCGAGTCCCACTCAGACCACATGTGGGAAAATAAATTTTCCTTGCCTTTGGTCTTTACTGGTTCACCCAGTGTCAGTAAAATATGGCTGGGGGAGTGGTACGCTTGTCTCTGGCATACTGACTCAGTGAGTTAGCACCATAAAGTCGCCCAGAGTCTGCGCTAGTACAAGTTTGACCATAAGACACACTCGCACTTCACAAGCATACACAAACTTGTTCATAGATTAATTCATAGAGATTGATAAAGTAGTTCTCGTTGTGATTAAATGAAAAATTGCTGATGCAACGTTAAGCAACATTCAGTAAACAACATTGACTGTCTTCTAATTGGAATGTAAAATGATCACTATTTTTAGTTTGAAAAAGTGTTTAGCATGCTCAATATTTTAACAGAGTACTACTGCTAGAGTTTAGTAGTATTGAACATATTGTCTGCAGAATGTCAAATTTATTAAAATCATTTTCTTGTGTGTGTATAGGCATACTTTTGACTTTTTGCTTTAAACTATTCTTTTCGGTGTTAATAAGAAGATCAATTGCAGGGATTTTTCTTACCTTTTTGGGAAAAGGACCTTGGGATGAAATTGGGAAAATGCTCAACAAAAATGTAGTTTTGGGAAAAACCACAACAACATATTAGAAATTCTAGACCACTAGAATACTGGTAATTGAACAAATTATACCGGTGTTCACAGCAAAATAGCACTGTCTCTAATCATCCAGCAAAATGTGGGTTAATATAGAATGAAATTGTTATCAGAACGAGATATCCTCCGAATATGGTGTTGATGATCTTGTGAATTTTTTTTCTCAAATAATTGATAATAGCTAATTGGGAATTTTTTACTACAGAATTGGGAAAAATGTATGTTTTTTTGCATTGGGAATGGGTCCCTTTACCGGACCCTGTGGATACCCAGAAAAATCCCTGAATTGAGTGTTTGTTATTGAAATGGTTAATTTTTTTTTAAATTATTCATAACATCCATGTAGAAGAAGTCTTGTTTTATCAGACATTTAAGCTTAATATAACATTTTATGTGATGAAATATAAGATCTGATTAATTAGTGAGATTATAATGTAGATTTACCAATGTTGTCTTTCTTATTATCATTTGTTATAGTCCTCAGTGGCAGAGCGGTCTAAAGCACCTGCTTACAAAACACGGAGCCTCTCACTGCCTAGGCTTGAATCCGACTCTGACATATCCTAGTGTGAGAAAGTGTCAGTTCACTTGCCATGATTCGGTGGTTGTATCCGAGCATTCTGTTAACCTATCTCCATGTCTGAACTGACAGTTTGATGTAAGTAAAAAGAACCGTGACAGGGACATGAAAAACCATTACTCCACCACATTTCACCCTCAAGCAGTTTTAAGAGATTCATGATAGCTTTGATACACTGAAAGATGGAGGACAAAGGGATAATATAAAATCAAAAATATCTATAAAAAAAAAAAAAAAAAAAATTTACAGAAATATTTTGCAAGATTAGAACCTGCAGTTTCCATTTCATTATTGTGTTGATTCAAGGCTCATGCTTACAAAGAATTTATTTTAAGATTTAATCTGTGAAAATGTTGCATTTATCTGCCACATCATTGTTGGGACAGAAACCAAAATAATTACGTGACATTCTTGTTTACCGATAAAGATGAGATATTTGAGTGATATTGTAATGTTTAATTTTAAGAGATTGTTTTTGTATTCCTAGGCAGCATTTTGTGATATCCACTGATAGTGCTACTGAATATATAATATCAAAATATACATGTATACATCTGATAGTCATTATATAATATATATAAATATTATTCTATATACTGGATATGTGATTGTATCAGTTAGATATCAGCCAAAGTTTCCCAGTTTAAAAATTTCAGTCATGGGAAATTAAATTTGATACAGTGTCTGATAATTTAAATGTTTTCTATTATGGTGTAATTGGAGAATATTGAAAAAAGTACCCAATAACCAGTCCTTCCTGAAGGTTACCAGTCAGGGACTGTGGAACAGGCTGTTGTACCTAAATTTTCAACCAGCCCATGTCTGATAATTTAAATGTTTTCTAATTGTGATATATTGGGGAATGTTGAAAAAAGTAACCAGTCCTTCTCAAAAGTTACCAGTTATGGGCTGTCAAATGTACTGTTATTTCCAAAACTTAAATACTATTATTCTTCTGCACTAACTGTTTTTGAAAATAACTGTGCTCATCAAAGATAATTGATAGATCATATCAGATTCAGAGAATGCTCTATTGAAGATAAGAAAATCCAAATTTGAGATTTTGACTGAATTCAACTTATACAATCTCATATTAAAATATTGTGATGATTATCATATTGTTGTAACTGGTTATGATGATAATAATATATGATGGTGAAAATTTTATATATTATATTTATGTGTTATTTTGATTGTTTTGATTTGTGTGGAAACTACATGACACAGTAGGTCTGGCTGCGAAACACCTTTACTGAATTTACCATGGCATTTTTCATGGATGGCGGTTCTCAGCTGGTCTAGCAAGTTTGCACAGTACAATCCAGTTATTGTACTTCTCTTTGGTAAAAAGTCCAAGATAATTGCACCTTTTGGGTCCCAAATACCGTGGCTATCAATTGCCAGCAGGTGGTTGCGTGTTTTTAGAATGTGGCAGGACACAGTAGGTCTGGTTTTATTTCTGAGGATGGAACAAGATCTGCAAGTCTGGTCTAAAATGGTATGATTTTATACAAGAATATAAAAAAAATTATTATTAATGTTCCTCACAATTTGATGTTGGAGAACAAATAGTACTGTCACTTTCATCAAAAGACAGATTGACCAATGTTATCACTAAATGCAGATTTTAATCAAGTTTATTGGTTGTTTTTCCTGAGATTGCAGATTCAGGACAAGAATTGCAGATCTTTTTATCATGTTGACTCTTGACGATCTGGCACTTACAATGAATTTTCATTATCTAATTTGGACTCAAAAGATTTCAATGGTAGTAGCTCCAACACCATCAATAGACAATTTCTGAGATCCTCCAAAAACACCAATTTGGATTTTGATTTGCTTATTTTGTCAGGTATCCCAATCATTCAGAACTTGCACCATTAAAATGTCTTGTTCTACTGAATCAATATATCTATAGTGTAAATTCAATAGCAAGACATCCTCTAGTCCAGAACCTGTAGATTAAAAAAAAATAGTTCAGTTGGCAAAACAAAGTTTATAACAGAAACTACCAGATCTATTTTATATTGTCTAGTTTGGGTGAGTGGTTGTTGCTATGGTTAGATACACCTTTATCTTAACTTGGTGATGATGGCATTTCATATGCTGCTCACTTTAAACTTGGCAATATGTAATGTATGTTTCCACGCAGCAAGTATTGTATATGAATACTTTTGAAGCTGATATGTGTGAATGCATTTATAGTTGAGCTGTCATAGATACAGGTTAGATCCAGTCTAGCCAGTTTGATGTTCAAGCCAATTTTCACCATAAAACAAGAACATAAACAGTTTGTTGGCTATGATTATGTAGCTTTGATTGTAAACAGTGCTTTTATTCTATATATTATCTGGAGAAAAATTGAATTTATTGATTAATTTTGATTGATTGATTTATTTATTGATTGATTGAATGGGGCTTTAGCTTTAGGTGAAGTTTTCATATACATTTTGTTTGCTTAAAATTACTACCAAATTAAGGTAGTTTCCCCTCGGGAAAAATGACTAAAATTTCCCAATACATGTATGTCAACAAAGTTCACAAAAAACGTCAGTGATGCACTGAAAAATAAAATCTAGTTGTCCTTACCCACAAAATATCAGATAGAACCACAATATAGTGTCTTTACAATGAAGATACTATCTATTGCCAGCATATCATAATGCAGTTTACTAGATCTCAGAACATCTAATCTTAAAGACAGATTTTAAAAAAATGCAACAAAATCACTGTTTATATCTCTTCATGATTAAAAGGTGTCAGTCATCCAATCTGTAATGATGGTTCTAAATGTTAGATTGAAAGTGTGCAACAGTATACAGTAATACATTTTTTTAAATACTTGATAAATTTTGATAAATAAGATCAAATACCAAGGAAATACATGTAATTTGTGATAATTTTTTTCGTATTTAGTATTTACATAATTATATATTTGTTGTAAAATATAAATTTGTGGTAGTTTTATATATGTATATTGTATTTTGATATACAAGATGTACGGCATTTGTGTTTGTAAACAAAATAACAAGAGAATAATGATTATAAATATTAATTATTGAATGTATTAATTTTAGGGGTGCAATAATTTTATCAATTTTCACATTGATAAATTAGCGATATTTAAATACACCGCCAAATTGAATAGGATCATGGTAAACAGGTGTATGCTCGCTCCAGTCCAAATAAATGTGCACAAATTTTATTTTGCTCTAAAAATTTTACCTGCTAAAATCAATACATTTAAAGCATGTTTTTTTTCTGTGATTATTTTTGGTAATCTGCTCCATTGAAAATCTCTGTCACTGATGATTTAAACCTTTTTGATCAAATGACAATTCACACTTAAATTTGTGGATTAGTTAATGTCCCAATCCAAACCTTAGGTCTAGGGGCCTTGGGGGCAGAGTGGTCTAAAGTGCATTGCATTATTTAAGGATCACAGTGTGGCTCACCACCTAGGTTCAAATCTAGGGCAGATCTTAAAGTGAGAAAGTTTGCCAGTTGGCTTGCCGAAAGTTGGTGGTTACTTCTTCCATCCTGAACACTCTTCAATGGTTGGGTGGTCTAAACCACACACTTAATAGATCTAAGTTTAAATTTCACTAGGGCAGATCTCAGTTTGAGAAAGTTTGTCAGTTGGCTTGTAGAAAGTTGGTGGTTACTTCTTCCATCCTGAACACACTTCAATGGTTGGGTGGTCTAAACCACACACTTAAGAGATCTAAGTTTGAATTTCACTAGGGCAGATCTCAGTTTGAGAAAGTTTGTCAGTTGGCTTGTAGAAAGTTGGTGGTTACTTCTTCCATCCTGAACACACTTCAATGGTTGGGTGGTCTAAACCACGCACTTAAGAGATCTAAGTTTGAATTTCACTAGGGCAGATAGTTTGTCAGTTGGCTTGTAGAAAGTTGGTGGTTACTTCTTCCATCCTGAACACACTTCAATGGTTGGGTGGTCTAAACCACACACTTAAGAGATCTAAGTTTGAATTTCACTAGGGCAGATAGTTTGTCAGTTGGCTTGTAGAAAGTTGGTGGTTACTTCTTCCATCCTGAACACACTTCAATGGTTGGGTGGTCTAAACCACACACTTAAGAGCAGATCTCAGTTTGAGAAAGTTTGTCAGTTGGCTTATAGAAAGTTGGTGGTTACTTCTTCCATCCTGAACACACTTCAATGGTTGGGTGGTCTAAACCACACACTTAAGAGATCTAAGTTTAAATTTCACTAGGGCAGATCTCAGTTTGAGAAAGTTTGTCAGTTGGCTTGTAGAAAGTTGGTGGTTACTTCTTCCATCCTGAACACACTTCAATGGTTGGGTGGTCTAAACCACACACTTAAGAGATCTAAGTTTGAATTTCACTAGGGCAGATAGTTTGTCAGTTGGCTTGTAGAAAGTTGGTGGTTACTTCTTCCATCCTGAACACACTTCAATGGTTGGGTGGTCTAAACCACACACTTAAGAGATCTAAGTTTGAATTTCACTAGGGCAGATAGTTTGTCAGTTGGCTTGTAGAAAGTTGGTGGTTACTTCTTCCATCCTGAACACACTTCAATGGTTGGGTGGTCTAAACCACACACTTAAGAGATCTAAGTTTAAATTTCACTAGGGCAGATCTCAGTTTGAGAAAGTTTGTCAGTTGGCTTATAGAAAGTTGGTGGTTACTTCTTCCATCCTGAACACACTTCAATGGTTGGGTGGTCTAAACCACACACTTAAGAGATCTAAGTTTAAATTTCACTAGGGCAGATCTCAGTTTGAGAAAGTTTGTCAGTTGGCTTGTAGAAAGTTGGTGGTTACTTCTTCCATCCTGAACACACTTCAATGGTTGGGTGGTCTAAACCACACACTTAAGAGATCTAAGTTTGAATTTCACTAGGGCAGATAGTTTGTCAGTTGGCTTGTAGAAAGTTGGTGGTTACTTCTTCCATCCTGAACACACTTCAATGGTTGGGTGGTCTAAACCACACACTTAAGAGATCTAAGTTTGAATTTCACTAGGGCAGATCTCAGTTTGAGAAGGTTTGTCTGCTTACTTGCCAAAGGATGTTATTTTTCTTAAGGCACTCTGGTTCCCTCCACCATCCCAACCCTGATGGCCTTGATGTACATGAAAGAATCTTGACTGGGGAATAAAACTCAATTAATCCACTTCTTTCACCTTTTCGGTACAAGGACTTGGTCTTGTAATTAGAAATAGACCCATTTTCAGTAAAGACTTTGTACCAATTTATTGTTTCAGTGATAGAGAGTTCTAGTAGAGCAGATTATCACGGGGTTTAGGATAATTGACAACCATCCATCAAATTGGCATTAAAAAATGAAATTGTTTTATTGTAAGATTTATTACATAGTATTTTATATTAATAATGGTTGATTTAAATTGTAAAAAAGAGCCAATGTGAAGTATTTGATAAGCACATGTGATTTGAGAAAAAAAAGTGCAATAGTGCTCTTTCTTGATTGTGCTAAATATTGTAACGGAGTTTACCAGCATACCTCGTGATCAATACCCCTTAATGTTTGTCTGGAACATTTTGGAAAAATGTTTACTTGGAAATTTCTCGTAGTAACATCAGATTTAACGGAGAATCCAAACTGAAGCGATTCCATTTGCATTGGAAAATATTGTTCCATAGAAATTTTATGGAGTATTACATGGTACAATGGCAAACTCCATTAAATTTTAATATTAAATCTAGCATAATAATTGCCATAATAGTCGAGTAGGCATTTTACGAACCTAGAAATGTTCATTCCTATGAAGTTTTTTTGCTGATTTGTTTTCCTCATGGGTCCTTAAACAAAACTAGCTTAGTTGCCCTTCGGGCAAGTTTGGGCAACTTGCACAATATACATAAATCCAAAATGGCCGCCAAACGTCAAATTGAAGTACATACTGCGATATAAAATATCTTCCAATAGCTTGTAATATATCCTTTTAGATGTTTTCAGGTATGAGAAACCCATTTCTGGTGTTGATTTTAACATACAGAACACTTAACTTGCACAATAAGCTATATACAATGACCGGCGGACGCCATCTTGAAATATTGTTTTTATACAAAGCAAATTTATGATAGGTTGTAATATATCTTTCCATGGGTATTTAGGCATGGACAACTCAATTCTGGCATTAATTTTATATTAAATACCATCATGTCTATAATGACCGACCATATGTGTCAAATAACTATTCAAGCTAGGATAGCCATGGGTACTCTCATTTTGTGTAAAAATTTAAACATTCCTTTTCTCCAGAAGAGATACAAAATTGTTTACAGGATTTATTTTTTAAGGCAATCATGTCCTTGTGTTGCACTTATGATTTTGTGCCTTATATTGACATAACATGACATTAAGACGTTCTTATGGCACTGGATGTCCTTTCACAATAACATGTAATGAGAATTGATCTTTGAATTTCAATCCGAAGTCGATTATCATCTCATACTCTTCAGGAGGATCTTGGCTGTCGGACCCTTCTACAACATAAACTTAAGGTGAGACAACAGAAAATGGTGTTTGAAACAAAGTCGTAACTATTAGGCTTTGATGTTCTTTATGAAGAGCCTAAAGAAACATTTTTCCTGCTGGTTGGCCATGCAGAACAACAAAGAATGGTTCAGATCTTATTAAGTTATTTGTGATCTTTGTTTACCAAGAACATCAACTAAATGAGAAAAAGAAGAGTTTGTAATTCGGATGTTGTATCACAATCTCTAAGAGCATGCATACCTAGCAGTTCAAGATATCTCGAACGGAGATCATGTCCCTAAGTGCATGCACGCATTGTAGTTCAAGACATCTCGAACGAAGAGCATGACACTGAGGGCATGCATGCCTGTCAGTTCAAGACATCTCGACCCAAGGCCATGACACTTACAGCATGCATGCCTGTCAGTTCAAGACATCTTGACCCAAGGCCATGACACTTACAGCATGCATGTCTGGCAGTTCAAGACATGTCGAACCAAGACCATGACACTGAGAGCATGCATGTCTGGCAGTTCAAGACATCTCGAACCAAGACCATGACACCTACAGTGTGCATGCCTGTCAGTTCAACACTTCTCTAACCATGACCATGGCACTTACAGCATGCAAGACATCTCAAATCATGACCACGACACTGAGAGCATGCATGCCTGGCAGTTAAAGACATCTCAAATCATGACCATTGTTTGATGCATACATGTTCAAAATTCCATCCTTCTATCCTATTACTCCATCTGTATATCACACTGTTTTTATGCTTATACACACAAAACGCTAGGAAAACAAAAACATCTGTGTCGTCAATCAGCACGCAAATGCTATCACGACATGTTTGTATAGCCTGGAGAACATACAATACATAGTTATGCCGGATTCATCATGGCCGAATCCACAATCGTATACACATTGCTGTGTTGTTTCCTCTGTCCTGGTCCTTAGAAGATACGAGATAGTATTTGTCAAATACAAGATTTTCTTTGAAGTGTCTGGGTACCAATATGACCTTTTTTGGGTTGATGCAATGAAATCTGATGTGTTATCGCCATGTAACCAAGGGATGCGATAGAAAAAGTGTGAATCATTGTGATTGTTTGTGAGTTTTGGGTGAACGAACTCCACAAAGCGATTTGACTAGAGCTGACTTTATGCCTTTCCAATGACAACCGTTTTCAACCACTATCAAAAAGGAACAGAACCGATATCAAATACAAGCAGAAGCTAAGCCCAAACTGCCCTGCTGTCCAAACAACAGTACCGGTAACCAATGAAACATGTTTCCAAGATCAACAACTTGCTTTGTTTTTGCATCTTGACGGCGTCGCTTTGAAACATATCGCCTTTATCATCTTTATAAGCTAATAATGGCATCATAAAACTCATCAGGTAGACTTGATTGTACTCGTATTCCATTACATTACAACTGAATCCATCACATTGACACATAAGAAGCAATTTTACGAGCAATTTCCTTATGACCTGTTTTCATTTAGAGGGAGTTTGAAGCAATAAATTTTGGTCAGATATATCCAAGGAACACAAAGGGTTGAACTCTCTTGAGTTATGGTCCGTATCACACTCAGAATATATTCACTACAATCGATCAGAGAAGCACCAATCTACCCACTAAAATTATCAGGCTAAAGAGCCATGCCTTTGAAGACTCATTTTTTAAATTTGATAGCAGTTTGTTCTCCAAACTGGTTAGCTAAGACATCATCCTAATAACCATCATAGTGCCGACATGCAAGACAGGACATGCATGTGTTTATAGCAGACACTGAGAAAGTTTACCAGCGTATTGTACATGTTCAGCATCCAATAAAATTATTTGTTGGGCGTGTTAATCAGGATACAAACAGTTTTGGTGGAAGATTGTGTAGAGGTATTATTTTCTGCGGTCCAGTATAATTTGAAACAGCATTGTCAAGATCTAGACGTTGAGATGTTGCTTAATGGCGACTTAAAAGTAAACCAAATCTAGACTGTGCACTACCTTTTCACTTACACCACATTGATAAACATGAAAGTCTGTAGTCATAGCGTGTGTATCATAGTAGTCATTTGGAGTGGAAATAGTAGATCAAAACTATCATAAAACAAAAATATGAGTTATAAAGTTCAACTCCAACCAATCAATTTGTGGAAGGCTGTTGCATTATCAGTGACAGATTTTACTGTAGATTCCCGAAACCATAATACTTCATTATATGACGTAATGTATCAGTGTTCATGTAAAAATTGAATCAATTCATTGTTGACAAACTTATTATTTAGTTTGATAAAAAGTCCGAGTATAATTTGGTTTTCATTCGTGTGACTGGATTAACTATGATAGCAATAATGTGGCTTTAAATACTTCTTCGTTGGATACACACTTTAAAAGACACCTTAGCAAAGTGAACTAGCCTTTACGCTAGACTTAGTAAAGCTGAAATCACTAAGATCATGTTTTAATATCTTATTATAAGGAATTGGTCGAGCCTCATTTATGACCTTTAAATCAAAATGTATCATGATGTATGATTAAGTTACACAGCATTGAATGTGATATGCTGAGTTACATCTTATAATAAAAACCATGTTACTCCTACCTTTGTTGGTCAAAATTGTTAAATATATTTTTAAATTGCCCCAAATGTTAAAAACAACAATGGAAATGAGTTTCTCATCCTTGAAAACATATAAAACGGTATATTATAAGCTATTGTAGAACAATTCTTACAAAAGATAGATTTTCAATATGGCGTCAGGCAGCCATCTTGGATATATGCAAATTATGCAATTTGCCCAAAGTTGCCTTCAGGGCAACTAACCTAATTTAACTCTAGAGACCCTATAGAATACAAAACAGCAAAAAAACTTCATAGGAAAAAACATTTCTAGGTTCAAGTATTGAGTATATGGGAGTGTCAACTCGACTATAATGTATTAATAAAAATGTCCACATGATCAGAGTTTGTGTAGTATAATGGTCTATATACGCGGTATAGGTTAATCCTTTTTATTCCCTTGTAGGCATGTGGAATAGATCATTTAGAAATTAGCATCATCCTTGGTTTCACAATAATTCCTTAACTAAATCTTTCCTTAATTATACCCCTGCAAAAGAAGTTTAGGGGGTATATAGTATTCACCCTGTCTGTCCGCCTGTCTGTGTGTATGGTTGTCTGTCCCAATATCGTGTCCGCTCCGTATCTTCCATGTCTATAGATGGATTTTGATCAAACTTGTCACAATTGTAAAGCAACACGAGACGATGTGTCGCATATCAAATTTATGTGCATATGTCAAAGGTCAAGGTCACGAGGTCAGTGTAGGGACGGGGGTATTCCGCCCTCAAGAGACAGTTCTAGTTTTACTTGACAAATTTTGACATTATGTTGTGATACTGCAAATAAAACGTTTCAACAAAATTAAAATATAGAAGAGCAATGGTCAGTATGACACCTTAAATTTATGAATATCTTGAAAACAAACAAAGTTATTCAGATATCTCCAGATTTAAGTTGAGAAAAATCTTAGTTAAGGAATCCTTGTAAATTGGGGCTTGGGCCTATTACATATTCAACTTAGCTGAGCTGAAATGAAAATTTTACTGTTATGATTTAGAAACACACAGAATAGGACAGAACTGTCAGAATTACATAGAGTTTAAACTGTACAATTTTAAATTTAAGAAATTTTATGTTGCCATGGCAATTAATATTCCTTCTGGGAAGATGATTCTTGAAACTTTAGAAAAATTCTCAAGTTCATAGGTCATAGTTTCCTTGACAATTTTATGCTTTCTGCAAAATATGAAAAAAAAATATTACAATTTTTCAAAATTTCATTTAACGAAATTGTTATTGAGCAAATTACATGTCACACTTTATTAAGATTATACATATTTTATCTATTTCTGCAAACAGACAATTGACCCTTTATTTCCACCTTATTGTTCCTGTAACTGGACCTGTGTATGTAGACAACACAAGATCATTGTAATATTTACAATTTACGAGAAATGAGTATTGTAGGTTTTACCTCTATGTTGTTTTGTTTTTCATCATTCGCTTTACTCTATGTCCATTTCTTCATGTATTAAACTTATATAAAACTGCTCAGATACCGTTGACTTTAAGACCTACCTACTTAATTATCAGTAGTTAAAAAAGCATTTTGGTTTCACAGTTTTGATCTAAGCTTTGTATTCTGAAACCGCTGTCTAGTGTTTTGTGGGTTTTTTTTATATACCTTGGATTGTCCTTAAAATCCAGTACCCATTATTAACAGAAAAATGTTGTTCCATATTGGTTTTGTTATTCTTCATTTTCTCTCTAGAGATAAGTGTTGTATTATTCATAACAGTATTAGTTTGTATTATTTAGTTCATGTTTTCTTGTCAACTATTCAGAACACTGCCAAGTATGTGGTTTGTTGATAACTGAAAGCATATAATCATGAACATAGGAACTAAAACCGCTAAGTTTAAATGGTAATGTTGCCATATTATTGGCAGTTATCTTGATTAAATTGACTTTTTTGTTATAAACGTAAATGCAACACCACTATTAAATAAAATGGAAAAATCCCCAATTTCAACAAAATACAAACATGCATAATACAATTGTAAATTGTTTGGGGTTTTTTGTCATAAAAAAAATGCCACTATTAAATAAAATAATTTTTAACAAAAATACAAACTAATATAATTTTAATTTTACTTGGTTACTTTTAAGGCATCTTTTTAAGACGCATAATCCCAGATTTAGGAATCTTTTTGAAACTATACAAATGCAAAAAACATGACTGCTGTCTAAGACCAAGCTGGAGTAACCAAAAACCAGTAAAAACAATACCATTTATACCTGTTGTTTAATCTCTTAAAACCAAAACCCTTTCTTATCCAAACAAATATCTAGAAGTTTGATGGTGTTCAGTTTAGTTAGGTTCCATAATTCAGTTTTATCCAGGACAGTTAATAGATTTTTTTGTAAGAATCAGTCAATGTTTTTGGTAATAAATATTGTACTGGGTAGATCATATATATGTATATCATAAGAGTTTAGTTCATATTAATTTAGTAGTGTACTAAACATCTACAATGTATTTATATTTACATTCCATAAAGTCCAGAAAAATCAAATAAAATAAATTATTAAATCCAGCTATTGTTTTTATTAATGACTGGCATCCACAAGAACAACCTAGTATTGTATATCCATTAGATTGATTGATTGAATGGGGTTTTATGTCCCAGTCAAGAATATTTCACTTATATCAAGACATCGCCAGGTATAGGTGAAGTGGCAGAAATTATGACGTTTGCAGTGCGCTTAGGGCAATGTTCAGGGAGTGTTGTTAGGCGTGACACATGACATGCTCACCACCTATAGTGACAGAAATATTGACCTTAGCAGTGTTCTCGGGGCAATGTGCAGGGAGTGTTCTGTCGTGACACGGGGGATCAGTTTTTAAAGTCTCCAAAGGAACCCGTGACTTTTATTTCTACATGTAAGTGCTTGGTGAAAGAACAGTCACTAACTATTTTAAAGTCTTGCTTGCACCCGGCCGGGATTCAAACCCACAACCCCATTAGGGCTATATCAACTTGGTTTCCATGTTAGTGTTGTTTGATGTTAAAGGATTGGTCTTAAGATTTTAGATAAAAAAAGTTGACGGAGTAAGGAGTTTTACGACCAAGTCAGTATTGCTTAACTTTAATTAAGGCTGTTAGTTCAGGAATATTGGTGGAAACTGGAGTGTCGAAAGAAAACAACCAATGTTCGACAACCAAATGAAAAGATTGCCACACCTGTTTGATTCGAATCTAGACGGTGAAAGACTCGTATGATCCATTAACCAGTGCTTAAACCACTTGACTACTGAGGCTTTCAAAAGGGAAAACGTGCAGCCCATGTTTATGATTTCATTGCAATAATGTAATTTATATAGATTGAGTTGAGCAATGGTGTTTTACCTCCCAGTCAAGAATATTTCACTTACATCAATGACGTCGACAGCTATAGGCGAAGTTAAAGAAATTATGCATGTGCGTTGCGGTGATGGCATTATACATCAAGGTTCTTTAAGGTGCCACGCCTGGCGAAAGTCACTGCCCACTTTCAAGACTTCGGTCAGACCTGGTCAGGGTTCGAACCCATGGTCTCCCACTTACGTAGCGAGCGCTCTACCAACTGAGCTACCGCAGTGTTGTATATAGATTTAAGTCAACTTTATATTTACAGGCATATCGTCCTTCAAGATTGCAGATAGACCAGAAAAGGAGAAATGCATGTATTTTTTTCATTTGGAAAATGGTCAATCTAATTGCAATAGCTGCTTGAATGGCTCCTTGCAACCACAAATGGTATGCCAAAACGTTCATACTCTTCCTTGAAAAAATACTAGTAATTTTTGGCGTTTTGTCCTTTTTAGCTCATCTGGTTATAGCTTGAACTAAAGCTAATAATATAAACCAAACCGATTAACTCGGTTTGATTGGAGATGTTCGTCTAGTCGATCACTAACAACCTTTATGGTTTTCAACAGCAAACTACTTCATATGCCTAGTGTTCCTATCTGGTTTAACAACACGTTAATGGTTGGTAAAACCTGAAATATTCTGCCGATTGCGCATGCATCAAGGTCATTCTTGTATCTGTGGTTTGATTGTATAAATATACATCCCGCCCGAAGTTTCTGCTTGAAGTGTATCATGGTTGAGTTCAGTTCAGTTGAGTTGAGTAATGGTGTTTAACGTCCCAGTCAAGAATATTTCACTTATATCGACGGCTATAGGCGAAGGTGCAGCAATTTTGGCTGTGCGTTGTGCTGATGGCATTAGACAGGAAGTTTTATCTTGCCACGCCTTCCATGACACAGGACCTTGTTTACTTTAAGTTCCCATCCAAAAGAACCGTGACTTTCATTTCGTAACTCCGAGTGCTTGGCAAAAGAACAGTCACTAGTCCCACTATCAAGTCTTGGGATCAGACCCAGTTTATGATAGACAAGATGGTTTAATCGCATTGTTCTGATGACGGGTCATATTTATGATATTTTTACAATTATTTTTGTCACTTTTGAAGTTTTTACTTTACACGACATACGTTTGACTGACAACGTGATTTACTTCTTGTGTGCGTCTGTCAAACTGTTGATGATTGGACAGCTTAAAATGGTTTTTGTTTAGACCATTCTTTTTTAACCTCGAATGATTGTGTAAATAGACCTGTGCGCTCTGGCTTTCTCCACAATCCGTTAACTGACCGCCTCGATATAAGTGAATCTTATCTGGGGCATATACCTTATTTCCTAAATGAATTGTTGTGTCGGAGGATATTGCAAGCCTGGGTTTATCAGTTTTATGGTTGTTATCACAATATTGTTGATAAAGTCCCTGTATCAAAAATTATCGTGGATATACTTGCATCCCATAGTCTCATATTAATTCTTTCTCAATTTTGATTTCACACTTGACAGGCGCAGCAAGCCAGACAGGAGATCCCCCTTCTCAGGAGCACTTGGTCTCACTTCCCTGGCGAGTAGTTCCCTGTTTAAATTAACTTATCAGTTTTCAAAGTTTTTATTTTTGGTTTTGGAAGTAGAGCGGCATGGTTGTGTTTGATTCTGTTTTCTGATTGGTATAGTCCGTAAGCGATATTTTGACAGAGTGTTTACAAACATGTAAAAGTATACATAATATAAATAGGCGTCATGTATCAAAGTGGTTTGACAAATGAATGCATGCAGGCGTCAATTTAAGCATACGATAACTTGGTATTAATCCCTACATTGTATTTGTGTATAATAAACTTCCCCGTGTTTATAAACACTCTGCCAAAATACCGGTATCGCCGACGGACTATAATACTATAGATAAAGAAAACAACCCTTCAAATATTAAGTCAGTTTTATTTATTACCAACATGAATAAGTTAAGAAATTCTACCAAAATACAACTGTTCCCAACATCCAGTGTACACTCACCCACACACACATTAAGACCATAAAAACATTGGTGTCGTTTTAGGGATATATGACTAAATAACTCACATGTTATAGTTCAAATACAACTATTACAAACACCCAGTGTACACTCACCCACACATATATTTAGACCAACAAAACATTGGTTTCATTTTAGAAATATATATGACTAAATAACTCGCATGTTCTCAGTTCAAATACAACTATTCCCAACTTCCAGTGTACACTCACCCACACACGCATACATACCAATAAAATATTGGTGTTGTTTTAGGAACATATAAATATTTCACACATTTATTCAGACCAACAAAATATTGGTGTCGTTTTAGTAATATATGACTAAATAACTCGCATATTAATTACTCGCGTATTAGTTCAAATACAACTATTCCCAATATCAAGTGTGCACTCACCAATGCATTTATACAGACCAATGACAAATTAGTGTCGTTTTAGGAATTTATGACTTAATAACTCACATGCTATTAGTTCAAATACAACTATTCCCAACATCCAGTGTACATTCACCCACCCATCATTTATTCAGACCAACAAAACATTGGTGTCGTTTGAGGGATATATGAATTTTAATTATTCCCAAAATCAAGTGTACACTCACCCACACATGACAAATTAGTGTCGTGACTAAAAAACTAACATGCTATAACTCAAATACAACTATTACCAACATCCAGTGTACACTCATTCATACGCGCACGTGTACAGGTCATATTGGTGTCGTTTTGAAATATAAATATATGACTACATAACTTACATGCACATTTTAAGACAATTGTCAACATACACATATAATACAAAAATCTACAAAAAACAGCCTTTTTGTCATATCTTTTTATCTTTTAAGTTCGTGGTTTGCGAAAATGTAAATGAAAAGATTTTATGACGAGTGATATACATTACAGAATTGTCAAAAGTTTGACAACTAGCTAGCAAAAAGGAGTAAAAGCTCGGACCCTAAGTGTCCAATATATATATATATATATATATATATATATATATATATATATATATATATATATAGCTTGTAGCTGAAAATTAAAGCTGCCGAGAGATAGATGGTAAGTGTTCAACTGTTGAAAAGTTTTTGAAATGCGACTAATTGTATAAGGTGCCGAGATGAACTGCAGATTCGGTACCAATTCGTCAGCTTAGTGTTAAACTTTCGACAGGCCTGTAATGCAGTTACTTTTCACTTTCTTAATTACATTTACACAAAAAAAAAATTTCTCATCAATTTGAGGTGCAATAATATTAATGACGTCATAATATAACCCAAGTATAATATATATATATATATATATATATATATATATATATATATATATATATATATATATATATATATATATATATATATATATATATATACTTTAATGTCGATTTATCCGCATACAAAATGATATCGTGATCTCTACAACAATATTTACTATGAAAAGGATAAGGTGTTATTACTACGTTCTCATCACAAACATATGACATGAATAAAAATCAAAATATTATTATCGAATCGCTAGTTTTATTACAATGTGCTTTAGTTTGGTGGAATTTATGTTCAATTTTGACATTTCAATATTAAATTCACAAAACACATCAAATTATGCTAAATTCACATTTTTACTAATCAATCAATTAAACTAACCAGGCTTCGGAAAACTGACCCCTGGTTTCATCGTCTAAAGACGTCCTACCGCGTTTGAATTCCCCTACTCAGAATTTAACTTAAGCATAAGATGGTCAGAAGACACCCAAACATTGATATTGGTTTACTCGCCTTGTATTTTCTTGACTGTATTACCATTTACATACAGATACCGAATAGCAACACGGTACTGAACTTTAGATGGAAAATATGTATTTGCATCACTGACCATGTTTGACATTAAATATTGTATCAAAGGATGACTTAATACGCGTGCAATTTTGTATCCAGGTATAAAACACGTATTGATACAAGGCATGAAAATCATGACCGTTTCGGAAAATCGTTTACTTATTAACTCATCCTACTTTGACCTGTCCGCTTGACCTTTCATTTAAATATTTATCATGGACCAAGTACATCTATGTATAGGGAGCACAGGCGTTTATATTGTATATGTCATGAGATATACTCACCTCTTTGAGTACACCTGTGCAGTGTGTATGTATTAACTTGGAAATTAACACAACCCATGTATTGGGTGGATCCTCCCATATGAAAATTCCTAATGAAAGGTCAAGCAGACAGGTCAAAGTTGTTTACCTATAACTCTCAAAACGGATTTTTACGTCTTGAAAATAAATGTCAAAAACAGGTATTTCGCCTCAGGTAAGTATGCGAATCGATTTTACTGAAAATCGCTGATTTTAGCGTTAATATTCCTGTTTTAACAGACAGTATAGATATGATTGTTTTGGAATAAAACTAGAACTGTCTCTTGAGAGCCAAATACCCCCGCCCAACATGTACAACGCTTTAATGTTTTCCCACGACCTTGTCCTTTCCTAGATGGCCTTGATTTAGGTCATGACACACCTTTTGACAATGAAGATTATTCATGTGAAGTTTTATGAAAGTCGTTCTAAGCAATTATGAGATATTGCCCGGACACGATTTTACACGGACAGAGAGAGGTACATGGTGATTCCTATATTCGCAAACTAATTTGAGGGGGTTATAAATAGATATGATATAATCAGTTACAAAGGAAATCATGCATGTTGAAATAAAATATTCGTTATGTACACGGAAATTTACACTAATTTTCCAAAAAAATCATTTTCCTCTGTCTATAATTCCCATTTTCTGTCCTAACCAGACAAATTTTGCCCTCACTTCTTCCTGCATTAGGTCAAAACACATAGCTATAATAGCAAGTCCAAAGAACAAATAACATGCACATAGAATTAGTTTTTCATTGTTAGATAACGAGTCTGTCCCAGCCCCCGGGACGTAATCACCAAACCCTACAGTACTTAAAGTTATAAAACAAAAATAGGAACCTTCTAAATAATTCCAACCTTCCCACGTGGAAAATAAAACGGCTCCTGCGATGATGTACAAGGCTATTAGCATAAGGCTGACTAAAATCGGCACTCGTACGACCTCTACGTACTCTTTACTGTCGTTCATTTCAACATCTTCCACTTTCAAAGTTACTTGTTCTTTGTCGTTGTTTTCTGCCGCTGCTGCTTCGATTTTATCTTTTTTCCTTAGTGTAAGCGGACTTTTTTCATTATCAATATTCAAATTTTTGCTGCTGTGTTTTGATTTGGATTCTGATGTCCACTTGGCTTGAGATGGACAACAGAGGCAGATCACAGCTAAGCACACGTGTTTGTAAAATAACCGGAAACAATCACCGAAAAAACTTCCTATATTCGCTAAGCATAGAAGTGTCAGAGGAATTCCGAATAGAGCATAAAATATAGTCACCAACATTCCATAATCTGTTTTTGGAGCGATATGACCATATCCTGAAACATAAAAAACAATTGCATATAAATTAAGAACTAAGCTTTGAAAGACGTTTTCATGTTGGGTATTTTGAGAGCCGCAATGTTTATCTTCTTTATAAATTCTATCATATATAAAGCAAGATGAAAAACCACAACAAGCCCAATGCGTATTCAATACACCGATAAAGAATATGTTTAAAAATTAAAACTTAAAAAAGCGATACAGGCCTAATGCCTACTCAGTGCATTGGGTATGATAAAGATATGGTAAAGGTGAAAACTACTATACAAACAAAAGACTGATTTAATGCATCGGATATGTTAAAAGATATGGTAAAATGAAAACGAAAATACGTTTTTTTAAACACAACTAGATCATTTATATTTGAATGTTCATGACAATCTGTAGTTTCTTATGGTAACTATAAGATTTTCATAAAATTTATTTTAAAAACGAAAACAAGGTTTAAAATCTCCACCTTTTACTTTCCCATAGTAAAGCAATGTACAGGTGTGACCGCAGGTATAGCTGTCTTAAGATTATTTCACGCATGCGCAGCTACGGGTCGATTTTGATTTCTGCGTATGAGTGTCAAGAGCTTACTCAATGCATCGGGTATGGTAGAGATATAGCAGAAATAAACAATACATTCTATGTTTTTCATTGCTTCGAGAATAGGCAAAATATGGTAAAAACGAAAACCAAAATACAAGCCTTCTCTATACATTCGGGTATGGTAAAGGTATGGAGAAAATGAAAAACAGCAATACAGCTTCATGTTTTTTCTTTGCATCGAGTATGGTAAAAAATATAATAAACATGAAACATGACTACAAGTCACCAAGTTTAAATAAAATAAGGTAAAAATAAAAAAGTATTACAAGTCGAATGCTTACTCAATATATCGATAATGGTAAGAATCATACAGGTTTATTGTTATTATTATCTGTATGGTATGAAGATCGCATTTTATTGAAAGATCTGAAGCAGGAATGAGTACATGTATACGAACACAAGAAAGTCTTTCATTCAGAAAGACAATACTCGAAACCAAAAAAAACCCACATCAAATCATAAACAAAAAGAATTTTGGATCAGCTGAAAATCAACTAGACACAAGAACTCGATACAATAAACGGGACAAGTGAAAATCAGGAACTTAGGAATACCTGTGTACCCAAGAACACGATAGATAAATGCGGTACAGCTGAAAATCAACCGGACACAAGAGCACTACACAATAAACGGAACAGCTGAAATACAGACATTTAGAAATATCCGTAGCCAAGAACAAAACACGTAAAAGCGATTAAAATCATCCAGACACAAGAACACAACACAGTACAATAAACGGGGCAGCTGAAAATCAGGTACTTAGGAATACCCGTTATAACCAAGAACAAGACACATTAAGGCGATATAGCTAAAAATCAACCAGGCATAAGAACATGACACAATTAACGGGACAGCTGAAAATCAGAACTTAGAAATATCTGTTTTAACCAAGAACATGGCACATAAAAGCGATGCAGCTGAAAATCAACCAGGCACAAGAACACTACTCAATAAACGGGACACCTGAAAAACAGGGACTCACGAATACCATTTGTTACCAAGAACAAGGTACATAAAAGTGATACAACTGAAAATGAACACGCCACAATAAACAGAACAACTGAGACACAAGAACATGGCATAACAAACGGGAAAACTGAAAATCAGACACTTAGGCATGCTCGTTGTAACTGAAAATCAGGCATTTAGGAAAAAGAGACCCTTTTAATAAAAATAGTACACGTACTTGTAAATTATACCTGATCACTATTTATGTTTTTGAGAAAGTCTGTTGATCTGGAATTGCCCTAACAAGATTTAGATCTCGTTTATTTTCAAACAAAATAGTAAGTGATGTAATTGAAGCTAATATTTATGTTTTTGAGACCACTTCACAGAGATAAAAATATATCTTGTTGAAGTTCTGTATAAATTCACTCAGTGATTGGCTTGTTTAATCAGTCATTGCTGAAAGATAACCCCTTGTGCAAACAACATTTACTTCTAAATAATAAGCTGATTGAAAGATTCGCGAAAGTTTACATTCGAGACGATTGAGAGTTAAGAACTTTAAATTACAGTAAAATAAATTCATTTTTTAAAGGTTAAGGTTTAAGAACTTTAAAATTACAGTAAAATAATTTTTTTTAAAGTTTTAATTGTCAAATGAAAATTAAATTGAATTTCTTATATTTACGATACAAGTGACATTACAAATTATACAAGTGTTAATTTTACAGCACTAGACGGTCGTTTCAAAGTAGAATTCATTATCAGTAGTGCTTGGAACAAAATTGTGAAATCAAAACATCACAGTTTTGTAAAATCTAGTGAGTAATTATGATTGATCATAAGTCTGATGAATGCCAGTCTTGAATCTACAACCACTTAAATGGTACTGTTTTATTTGCATAATCAGATAACACGCATCCATTTCATTTGCGCCTAACTATATCATTAGTATGCGATGAAAACATACTCTCAGTTTTCAGTTTCAGTTTTCTGAGTTATCCACCGGACAGCCGTTTTAACTGTTGGCAAAATCGAAAAAAATCTTTGAAACGTGATGAAACTTTGTGTTTGAAGTTGTACCAAAACTTCTAATTTTAGACAGATACAGGAAGTGACGACAAAATGCTATTTAGTGATGCGGTCCTAACCATCACATTGACGTTACAAGAAGTAACCCTGAGTATTGAAAGTTAAATATACGGATTTCTTTAGAAATAAAAAGCAATCAATCCGATCCATGTCCAAATCATAATCACAAAGCATAGCAAAAACTTTGAAACTCGCAAACACGGTTGATCACGTGGATTTTTATCAGGGTGCTCCGGAAGGGTTCAAACGTTTTTTGTTTTTTAAACGTCGTTTAAATTCTTGTTGAAAATTACGACACATGACATTAATGTTTTATAGTACAGTTTTACCTTATAACAATTACACAGATTGATTAGAAATCCCACATTTTAATTGAAAAAAAATACACAGAAGAGTCAACATTGATCTGAATGTAATAATAAAGCTTTTTTCTGGTTCACCTTAGACATTTGATGTTTAGTGAGCAAAATGAACCCTTAGAACAATCTAAAACTAATACAGAAAACAGATTTTTTAATGAAACAATGAGTAACGAAAACAATGGTTTTTTGTTGTTTTTAAGCAATTTCTCCACATTTATTGGGGTTGTTTCACTTAATCACTATCTATGTATAATGATCCAAAGTTGGTGCTTGAAAAATATAATTTAAAAAACCAATTCGTTTTTACCTAAGGGCTTTTTGCACACGGATGGTCATTTAAAACCAATTTGATTAGTAATTCGGATGGTAAATCTAAAATTTAACCAGAATGTCCAATTTCTATTTTTCTCTACTGGAAGAAGCCAGTGTTCATAAATACCAAATGTTTGTATTTTAACTAAATCTCTCTGTAATATATCATCCAGATCCATTACAAGATTGATTGAGTGAGAAAAGACCTTTTTTAAAATCATTACGACATATATTTACCACTTATATAATAGATT
Source organism: Anadara kagoshimensis (assembly GCA_021292105.1). Classification (NCBI taxonomy): domain Eukaryota; kingdom Metazoa; phylum Mollusca; class Bivalvia; order Arcoida; family Arcidae; genus Anadara; species Anadara kagoshimensis. The sequence continues at coordinate 20,324,277 of CM037874.1, forward strand.
CCGATCCCCGTCTAGACTTTAAGTATCCAATGTGATAACAAATCATTATCTTGTTCGCTTAACTGTTACATACAGTACAGACCTGTCAAAACTTTAACACTAAGCTAACGCAAAGGAGTGGGCCGACATGACCGAATGTGGCGGACATGGCCAAGTGGTAGGATCACCGGCTTTCCAAGTCAAGGGTTGTGGGTTCGAACCTCACTTGGGACTTGGAAATTTTCTGAAATGGTTTTCATCTCCTGTCCATACTAGAGCTGTAAAAAGCTTAAAGTACTAGAATAGTCTTTCGGATGAGACTCAAAACTGAGGTCCAATGTCTCGCTAAAGACACCCATGTAAAGTTCGAAAAAGAGAAGGCCGCTTGTGGCCGCTACAGAGGACGCTTACAACTTGAAGTGATTGAAACTGACTGAGCAAGATAAGTCCAGTGACTGAGATATGGATAGCTGGTGAAAAAAAAAGCTACCAATCAAAAACAAACATACTAATCCATATCCGAATCACTATTTAGAAGCAAAGTAAAAACTTTGGAATTGACAAGATAGGTTAGACACGTGAACTTCCACCAGGGTGCTCCGGAAGGGTAAGCACCTCCTGTTTAGCTAGGTAAATATAGTAAGTAAAAAGTTGTCAACATTTAGGTAACGAGGAGTCGAGATGAACTGCCAGTTCGACAGTTGTCGATAGCTTAATGTTAAATTTTCGACAGGTCTGTACTATATATATTATACATAAATATTGTTTATTGTATATTTTGTCAAACACATAGAAATCGAGAATTGTTAATGTGGTCTTATCACTAATCCTTACTTGTATCAATTTCTGATGACGCCAATGAATTTGTAAGCGACAAAATGATGCATAGATATTGAATTCTGAGATAGATCCTATCCTTTAATGTACAAGTTCTTACACATATGGATTATGTTTATAGAAGTATTTTTTATAAAGTTGTATGTATATTAAATACTACAATGTATGTAGAATATTCGATTGTTATTTGGTTTTTTTCTAACCTTATATACAACAATATCTAACTATAGATACAATTTTTATAAAGAGCATCTATGATAGATTGTATTCATGTACTACATCAAGTATATTTTTAACAATTATGTACGGGGGGTAACAAGATTGCCGTCAATGGTACTTTATACGACAGTCACTTTTATTGTCAAAAACACCCTAAATGAATAAATCAAAATATTTAAAATAGCAAGAGCAGCTGTAACAAGACTACAAAGATACTGCAAATATAAAGGTAACATGCGCCAATCTGAAGAAGCAATTTTAGTTCGCAGTTTGTAATGACCGGAATACAACTTCCCGTATTGGACAGCCATAATACGCCCGGTTTCAAATATTTCCTGACAGGTGTATAAAATCTTTATACAATTTATTTCACATTTCAATCAGCTTTTCATTTCTATAATGAGTCAACTACCACTGTATATCTAAAAACATTTTAAAAATCACAAAAACAATGAAACAATGACGAACCTTTTCTAGTTTGCAACTCTGTTATTGCACTAGTTCTTCAATTTTAATGAAATAAATTATTAAAAACTATTGATAGTTAATCAAGGAGGCAACATATATTGTCAGATGAACATTGTAAATCAATATTATCCACTTCGGCATTTTTAAATTTCCTAAAAAAAACTTAGCTATGCTTTATCATTCAAATTATTGCCTTAGATGGATTTAGTGAAATAAATTTTGGTCTTTCTATTGTATTATTTTAAACCCCTAAAATGTCTTGGATTTCTACAGTAGTGTTCCGATCACTATAGATGAAGAATTTTATTCCGAAGCGGTCGTCTAAAAGTGTTAAAAATAAAACAGGGTTAGTAATAAGTATCAATTACTTAATAAATTCCTTTCAGAATTTGAAATATAAACATATTGCAACTGTATCAAAAACGTTTATGCTTTATATCAATTTTATTGATAAAATCACAAATGTTTCCACTTCTCTGTAAACGATTTTCAATAGCCATGTATTGGATTTACAGTAAACCTTAGATACACAGGAAAGACCTCATAATAACCTAGTAATGAAGAACGTTTTATATTTCAGAGGTCATAATGGGGTTAATTGCTTAATTGTTATGTATAGATCAAAGAACAGTAATGATTCTTACAACTTGTAACTCTTAATGGTTTGCCTTTCTGAATTATGTGTTACATTACTATGAACAACATTTAGATCAATATACACTGTATAAGGGTATTAATTGTAAAATAAATATGAGTGAAATTCGTTTGTACCATTTAGTGTCCTTTTACACAACAATCTACTCGCGCAAGTATATCAGTATATAAAATGCATAAAAAAACAAAAACATGTTTTGGATTAATTATGGACAAACCGTTTATTTAGCAAAAAAATGCCTCCGTACTTGGCGCATTTTGTAACCATATTTTTAATGTGCAGTTTTCTTGGTTATAAAGAATCTATGCGTACTATTACATCTTGCGTCGTTTGTCTTGAACTCTTGTCTACAATTTATTGTAGTTGTTTGACATACCAATGTATTATCAAAAACAAACATACTGATAATGCCGAATCACAATCAAGATGCAAAGTAAGAAATTTGAAACTGACAAGTTAGGTGAAACACGTGAACTTCTACCAGGGAAGTGAAACCAGGGTAAGCACCTTCTGTTTGGCTAGCTACACCCACCACGTGTGTAATCAAAGTTGTATGATAGAAACATGGGACTAAGGGACGTCAAAAATGTCCAGGGCAGTCCTGGACACAATGACACAAAAATCTATCAACAATACTATGATGACGGCCATAAAACTTTTATGCTTTCGATACGGCTCAATTTGCGAGGCGAGAGAGCGTCTATACGCTTGCTTTTGAATCCGAGTAGCACTGTGGATATTGAGGATTACATGGGTAACAAACAACATGGTGTTCTATCAAACCCTAGATGATAAGCTATGTTTTAATTACATATTATACTAGTTTTAACTTTACAGCACTAGTCGACCGTATCCGAATACAATTCCTCATCAGTTGTGCTTGGACCAAAATTGTGAAACCAAAACGTTTTTTTAAGATGTTGAAAAGATATACAAAGGACCAAAATATTTTTTACCAAATTGAGCTAAGGAAATACTAGTACTTTGTATGAGGGAGTATACCATAACATTTTAACTGATTTTTGTGCATCAATTTTTTCAGAACTTTCTTACTTTATTACTTGTAGCAAAAAAATTATTAAAGAAGCACTCACCAATGGTTGTTATAACTGTTATTGAGTACAACAGTGATCCCGCAAAAGACCACTGAGATTGGAATCCTCCTTCTTTTTCCTCCCCGCCATCCCATCCTCGTTCCTTAGTCGCTCTGTAAATCTCTTTTTGAAATTCCCTCAGTACCTTATCGGTTTCAACCGTCCAGTTGACGGGATATAAAATATTGTATACGTATGTAATATTCCAAAGACTATCAATCTTAGATTTTCTTATTTTTTCAACATTTTCTCTTTCTTTAAGTTCGTAAGGTGATTCTAGAGCACGGAATATAAATCCACCTAAAATTGAGTACGCAACTACACATGACGTCAGACCTATATGTGAAAATAAAAAAGCTACAAATTTCTTGCAACATGATATACACGATTTTTTACGCTTTCTTGCACGTAGGCGCCTTATTTCTTTTTTCTGTTGTTTTTGTGTACTTTCTGGTTTAACATTCTTTTCTTTCTTTTTCTTATTACAACAAGAAGAACAAGTACATCCGGGTGTTTTATTTTTCCCTCCGATACAAATAGATTCAGTATCACCATCTTCCGTAGAGACCACAACTATTTCACTTTTATCAAATACGTAATTCTCGTCTGCTGCTTTTTCTGAATTTCGGAATTCCAAATCATTTTCTTCAGGAGTCTCGTTGTTTAACAACTGTTCAGTTTCTTGTTCACCATTTACAAGCTCTTGGTCAGAATTATCAGGTGATTCCACAAAAATTTCAACATTATTTTCCAGAATTTTATCTAAATTTTCCTCGACATCGCAATCATTAACAAAAATCGTTTCGCTACTTTTATTCCCGTCTGCATTTTCATAAACCTGAATCTCTAAATTTTCTTTGCAATCTGTATTTTGGTTATAACCATTCTCCATGCTTTTTATACCAATAACTTTCCTGCTTCCTGGAGAATTTTAACTCTCGCACATTTTCTCCTACGATTATCTGTTATGACAAGAATCACTTGTACCGTCCAATAAATGTGTTAGCCACTAATAAACTATCGATTTTACGTTCTCTATTATCCAAGTCATACAAAGGCTTTTATTTCATCTCCACAAGAACGCTTTCCATTCAAATATTCAAATATCCAATAGTGTTATGATGTATGGCAAACCAAACTGATATCTGAAACGAGAAATAAATTTTTCATTTCAAAATTTGAGATTTCAAGGTAAAATAAATAACCGTTACTGCAACCATGATTTATAAAATTTGAATTATGTTATTATAACCTCGTTCTTATCTAAATATTTGTTTTGTGATTTAAAAAAGAAATAAAGCGGCATAAAATACATAGATAATTTTTTATTCAAAATTTGAGGTTTAAAGGTAAAATAAATAACCGTTAAAATCATGCGATAAAAATTTAATTTCTACTTTTATTACCCCATGCTTATCTAAATAATATCTTGTGAATAAAAAAAAAACGCAACGGAATGAAATACATAAATAATAAAACTCGATTAGAAATTATTGATAATGGATCTTCTTGGATTTTTTATGGAAATAGGTTATTTCTAAACAACCAATACTCCTGATGATTTCAATTACAATGCATTTATTACAACACATATTCGCGTCTTCCGTCTTTATACGAATCGTTTGTAATATACATTTTTGTATGTAGGGTCTTTCATCACATCATGAATCATCATCTTCCTTGACAAATCTTTAAGCTCAAACTGACCATGATTAAACAATCTAAGTAAAACATACAAAACGGTAAATGTTAAAGAGAACGGTGTTTCAAGTGGTTTATAAAGAAAAAAGTGTAATATAGCTTGTGAGCAAAAAACATTCAGTAACCAGAGGAAAGCGACACAAAACAGTTTGTTCCAGGGAATTCGTGGTTGATAAGTTTTGATTTACCGTTAATCAGTAAAGTATAAACAATAGAAAACGGATAAGAAAAAGTTAATTGTATTTGAAATTTTGAAATTTTTTAACGAAGAATGCAAATGTACAAGTAATAACAATTAGTTAATCAAAATTAACAGCTTGGTGGTGCATTTGTATTTTTAATGGAAGCATTTATAACTACAGGGGTAGTCGTAGCTTCAGTTTTAAACAAACAAAATTTACTAAACAAAAGCTTAAGTTCATCAACAGATGTGTTTGACAAAAAATCCTGTTTTTAAAACAAATTAAATAGTTTCCATTTTTAAAATTCTTACAAAGCAATTATTTTCACAGTATGTCATCTAATTATTGGAATTGAGATGACACAAAATTAACTTTAAATTAAATGTTCAAATAATGCCTCTCAAAATCGGATAAACTTCGTATTAATAGTATTATTTATTTAATGAAATGGGATGGAGTAATTAAATTTTACAAAGTACAGATATCACGCTATTATATAATATAAATCTTCATCTGAACACACGATTCCTAGAAATTCAAGACAATATCAGACGTAATTTAAAGAAGGCGAACAACTCCTAAATGAATTATTTCTACGTTTAACAAAATCAATTTCAAAAACAAATTTGTTTTATTTAATTCTGTTTTTATAATTTAATTTATCAATCTTTAAAACTAATTATTTTCAAAATATCTCATTTTCTATCGGAATTGAGATGACATCGAATTAGCTTAAAATTACTTTAAATTTAATACTAAATTAAATGCTTTAATATTGGGTTAAATACAGAATAACAAGTGTCAGTTTCTCTATTAGTCATATTCAATCGAGTGTACTACAGACATAACGGTATGCAATGTTATTATATAATTCAAATCTTCGTATCATGAAGCTATACCTCCTTGAAGGCATCTTGGATGACAGAATCCATCAATTCTATCTAATGATTATTAATTTAAAAGTTTTTGAAAAATGCTTGATGGAACAAAACTATTCATAACAATGTAAGCCCAATAGCACCAAGCTTACCACCTCTGGATTAGCAAATGTAACGGAAAGTAAGACTTGTGATGTTTTCCAAATTACTATTAAAGATTAATAGAATCTATCATGAGTATCCATGTAGCATAGGGAAATCTCACCCGAGGGGTTGAATATCTCAATTGGAGACGAGGCTGTGCCGAGTCTCCGAAAGAAATATTCAAAGCCGAGGGTGAGATTTCTCTATTCCTTATGAATAAACTCATGATTGATTCTATTTTTTCCATTTTGATGATTATATTTGGCTTCAAGTATCAGTTACATCGATATCGACGCCATCTTTGTAAATTTGACTTTGTTATTTGATGTTTTACATACAAAAAATAAAAATAAATATGATCATCGGATAAAATGTACCTGATTTTGGCTTATACAGATTGTTTAAACTGGAAAACACATTTATTTATTCTAATCCCCCAAAATAAACGCAATGAAAATTTCTATAATTTTTAGACTTCCCGCAAGACGACGTCATGTCCGCACTTGTAGGTGAAGAAAATCATGTGGAGGTGAATATACGCACGTGGAGGTGAATAAGACATTTCTACCATCGTTTCTTCAAGCGGAAATCTTTATCTCAACATAGGAAGATGGAAGGAAAAAAGCACAGGTGTCGATGGCACTTTTCGAATGGGTTCTTACAGGCTGAGAATGCCATGTGGAAAAGTGCAGATTTCAAAATTTAAAGGCATACGATCAAGAGAACTAACGTTAAATAATAAGTCTTTAAACTCTTTAAATACGAAGCAGCAATTTGTTTTCAAGGCTAGCTATCGTCTTTTTCCTTATCTATGGAATGCAAATAGACATGTAGTTCTAAGACTTCTTAATGACTAAATGAGAATCTCCAAATACACTATTTATTACTTATGGTTCCTTAACATTTTCAGTACCTCCCACATTGGTTATGTTACATCACGTATTTATGTTGAAAAAGAGCATTCGGTTGCCATGTTGTGTAAATGAAATATATTTAAATACAGTCAGTAGGAAATTCAGAGATACAAAGATGTTCAAATTCCCTTAAGGTAATGTAATTTTGTGCTAAATCAAATCACAGTAACTCGTATAGTGACAATAACACCTATACATGTCTTTATATATTAGGACCAAATTCAAGATTTCATCAAACAGAATTTTCCAAAGAAAGCTTATGAGATGCTAAAACAGTGATTCCCTGTCTGAATTGAAAATTGGATTTTTATTCTGTCCCCAATCCTTTATAAGCTATTACTTTCACATTATATAACTAGCCTAATTTGGATGGCAACAAATTAATTTTGAGTTAAAATCCTGTACTCAAATAATTGTTTAATAAATTGCTGAACTTAACTGATAAATTTTATGTTTATCATATTGCATCGAGTAATTTGATTTCGTATTGATAATAGAAACATTAATCAATACATGGCTATTACCGAAGTTAAATCTAAGAAGTTGATATTTCTAAGTTTTAACCATGGTCTATGCACCTAAATTGATGGATCGCCAGCCACGCCCACACTGTTCCGATAAAGGACCGAAATACTTGACTTGCACACAAAAAAATGAAAACTCGGTCTGAATTGTGCTATTTAATGACGTCACTGACACTTGTACGTCATTAGTTGCCGTTACGCTGCTTTGGTACCGCGATGGCGTCCAGTGTCGATACATAAAAGGCATGGCAGGCGATACGTCGATTTGGTATGTGGAACATCAATTCACGTTAGTTTACATTTTGGTTGATCAAAACCCATTAATAGACATGAAAAATATCTATTTCTCAGCAGTGTTTTAGTAACTAACTATTAAGATATCGGACACTCGGAACACGAGCTTCGACTTCGTTTCGTCAGCTCAGTGTTAAACTTTCAACATGTCTGTACTGTATGTATTTTTTATATCACTTCTACTAATAACAAGTGCTTTTTAATATTTTCTGCAGTGTATTGCACCAAATATTGACAAATGGATCATATATTCCATTGCAACAACATATTATACCATTTTTAATTTTACGGAACCAGACGAAAATTTCGGAAAACAATTCTTCATCAGGAGTGATTGGACCAAAATTGTAAAACCAAACCAAAATTTTTCAAGATGTTGAAAATCAAAAACAAACATACTAATCCATGTCTGAATCACAATCAAGAAGCAAAGTAAAAACCTAGGAACTGACAAGTAAGTTTAGACACGTGAAGTTCCACCAGGGAAGTGAGGCTGGGTGCTCCGGGAGGATATGCACCTCCTGTTTAAGCTAATACAAGTATTTGCAACATTTCAAATGGCAAAAATAATATGAAGATACATCCTTAGCACCAGACTCAATCATTCCTTAAGAGGAGTTATCCGAAGCAGCCCAATGCGTGCAACATAATCGGTCTGTAAAATTTATCATGGTTTTGGCTCTTCCACAGAATTATAACCATACAACTAAATATCTACTTCAATGCCTGTAAAAATTGGTAAGTGGCCTTGTATATCGCCAGCGTACTACGTGATCAATCGAGTTTGTGCGGAAAGTTTTGGAAAACGTCGCTTATTTCTATAATAATGTCGCTTTTATGGGATAAGGTCATGTTGTGCGATTCCATATCCATTGGAAATAAGCGTTCCGCAGAAACTTTAGGGGGTATCACATGGTTCAATGGTGAACCCCATTGGAAACTTTATAGTTAATGGTCAAGATATTTGGTTATCCTGTATTGTCTTATTAGCTTGTATCAGGTCATGTTCTTGTTGCGTTGAATGCTGTAAAGAAATTTTGCAATTGCATAATTCCTTCTTCTTTATTAATTCTTTTTTTTTTAAATTCTCAACGTATTTATATTATCTGTATCAAAATTGAGATTGAGGTCTAATTTGCTTTAAATTAATTACTTAAATACTCGGAATAAATAATTTTTTATAATGACAATGTTTATCTCTCTAAAGGTAATATCCGAATTTTATTTTAATCGGTTTACAGATTTATATAAATTAAAGATTAATCAGGCAAAAAATTAAGAAAACGAATAAAACCTGAATGGATTAATTGTATGCTAACCCAATCAGTTTTTAAACCATGTATTCAATTAAAATCCGCTTTTAATGCTCAACTATATTATTATTTAATAATAATTACACAACTTTCTATTAGTATTGAGATAACACCAAGTTAACTTTTAATTAAACCAACGATATTGGATACAGTAATATTATACCGACATATGTAAGACTATGCTATAACATCGAAGTAGCATCTTAGCGCGTAATTCCTATCAAAACTATTAAATACAAGGATCCAGTGATTTAGGTCGATTAATATTACCAAGACATATGTAAGACTACACTATAACATCGAAGTCGCATCTTAGCACGTGATACCTATGAACATATTGGCTTGGCTAGCAGAAAAAATGAATTCTTTATATCAGAATAATATGAAACAAGTTGAAATCAATGTTACATTGCATGCATTACATCATTTTTGGACACATATGCTATATTCTGTACAGTTACTTCCTTAATTTGATAGTATTTTTATATAATTATCTCAATAATCTTATACTAATCCGTTTCCAAGTTAAACAATACACGATAATGTTTCACGGGGATTTTCTTAACAATATCAATAGTATATGATACTGGTCAAGTGATATATAGAAAATAAAATCTTAAACGAAGTTCATGAAATATTCTCCACCGAGTAGAAAATTATGTTACCGTTACAGACGTCTAGCACCGTCAGAAATCCACTTGAGATTTGCGATTAAAATAACAGCTTTTATAAATTTGGTGTGGACATCAGCCATACAAGTCCTATGAACAGTGTTTGAAACCAATTACCCCATACTGAAATATATATTTTGAAATAGATAAATGTTGAACGTAACATCGGTAGATTTTTAGTCGAATGATTTGTCAATATCTTGTCACCACATACTGGATGCATATATGTCAAATAATGCATTTTCAAGATATTTTATTAACGCGCTTTGTAATACTTGCATGTATGTAGTTGACCTGGCCGTTTGATGTATTCTTTGAATATTCAAACGGGTGTATCGATTGTTTAATTTAGGGATTATATAAAATTGGTAAATAAAGAAAGATGGCAGTAATACTGTGTCGGTGTTTATGGCAATAAAATATGCTGTCTTAACTAAATCACACAATCTATCGCCCCAATTTCATAATTATTCAAATTAAAGGTCAAACGGCCAGGTCAGACTTGACGCACTGTATGCTTTTTAGTAAAATATCTTAAACAAACATGACTATCTCTTATTAGAGTACTTCGTACCTGATTTGTTATTCTTTAATGACAGTTTTGTTAGATGCTATTTCGACATAATCAATGGTTTTATAAAATACTGATGAGGAATTGTATTCCAAAATGGCTGTCTATTGCTATTATATTGTCATTGGTATAATAAGAAATCAGTAGATTTCCTAGAACTTCTGAAGGTTTTGCATGAAATACTGGATTATACACCAAACTGAAACCAGACAAACCAAGTACTTAACGAATTCCTGAGTAACTGTATATTATAAACTGTCTACAAACGGTTGTTTTTGTCTTTTTTCTTAGCACACGGTGCTATTATACAAACATTTATTGTGTTCGATTACGGTTTGGTTGTTTTATAAAATAATTGACAGCATTTACCGTAAATCCCATTGCCTTTCATAACATAGGTGCAAATTTTATTTGGCTAGATCATATTAAGGAAGACTTTGTCAATTTGCTAGTTTGAGGTTGGTGGATTTTCCCAGGTACCCCCAGATATAAATGAAAAAATATTTACTAGGTTCATTGTCACACAGTCTAATTTGTGTTTTACCGGCCTCAAATACCTTATTTTGTTGCCAAACTTGATGTACACAGTGACGCCAGTTGTTCCGTAAGGGTAAGCACCTCCTGTTAAGCTACAGACGTCAGTGTGTAATTATGGGATGTCAAATATACCCATGGTATTTTTAGGTATCATACTTCACAACAATATAATATTGTGATGACGGCCAAAGAACCGATAAATCATCTTTGATGAATTTAGCATAATATTTATCAGGAGTTTGATCAGTCTAAATATACACTGTAAAAGGTTAAGTCAAAGTCAGAGTTCTGTTAATTGCCTAGTTGTATAGAACCTCTAATTAAACAATAGAACCAATTAACATTTAGCTCAAGATTATTACTCTGACACTACATAATTATACACCTTTCTACATAATAAATCATGCTACCTTCCGATAATTATAATCGATATCGGTAATGTATAAGATTGGGAATGTATGAGATTATTACCTGATAAATAAATGCTCTTTTTATTTGGCGTGGCATGGTCCCGTGTTCTTTCCATTCCCAGTTTTTGATTACAAACGTTCCTGCTAGATATACAGGAGGATTTTACATTTCCGTTACACCTGGCTTGGCTTTCATTGTCTAAGTTCACGTGTTTAACCTAATTTGTCAGCTTCAAAGATTTTACTTTGCTTTGGAATTGTGCTTTGCACATGGATTCGTATGTTTATATTTGATTAGACTGAAAATGTATAAGAATAAAAACACAAACATACTAATCCATGTCCGAACCACAATCCAGAAGCAAAGTAAACTTTGGAAACTGACGAGTTAGGTTAGACACGTGAACTTCCACCAGGGAAGTGAGGCTGGATATATCCGACAGATATGCTCCTATTCTCCCTATTCTAGTAATAAATAAGTTCCCCAATAATTTCAACACATTTTAAGAAAATATAAATGTTTTAATTAGACCTTTACTGGGTAGTCTATAATGTTTTAAATGTTTGTCTTTCTGGGCTTAAAGAAGCCTTAATGCCTTAAAAACCTTAAATGTTGTTTAATGAGAATTTTAGTCTGTGATGAAGTGTTTGTCATTCTGAGTTAAAAACCGTAATGATTCTTAACGTGTCTGCAAGGAGTTTACAAAGCTATAATCAAATATAACTTTCTTAATGTTATTCCCTGAGGGAAAAATCCTTTTTAAAAACGATAAAAAACTGAGCCAGTTTTATATTATCGTTTTTATAATCAAATAGCTTTAAGGTTTTGCTGATTTCGTGCCTATTTGTATTGAATATTTACTCAATTTATAATCAGGAGTCGGTATACATGTATACTGGTTTAACATTGAAGCATGTTCAATAAGGAGCTAAACCTCATCAAAATCCAATAATTTCTCCGTATTGCACAGATATATCGAAGGTTTAACTCTAAGCAAATGAATAAGTACCAAATTGGCAGTTCATCTATATCTTGACCATTTTTGACAGCTGCCATCTATCTATCGCCAGCTTTTCGGCCACTTATTATTCATATCTCGGCCATTCTGTAACCGAGCTTTGACTCCTTGCCATTAGCTCAGTTAAAATGTCTACTATTCTGTACCCTGTATATGAACATAATGCTGGGCTTAATGGTTTACCACTAAGTTTACGAATAAGTGCCGAATTTGCTGCTAATTTCAGCCCCTGTTAGCTACAGTTCAACATTTTTGCAGCAGATATATTTCGGCATCTTTCCGGTCATTCGTTATTCATATCTGTGTTACTGAATTTTGACTCCTTGTCAATTTTAAACTTTCGACTAGTCTATGAATCAACCTGATGCTGGATTCTTATCTAATATTGTTGATAATTACATATTATACCAGTTTTAATTTCACAGCACTAGACGGCCGTTTCGGAATACAATTCCTCATCAGTAGTGCTTGGACCAAAATAATGAAACCAAAATTATTAAGATGTTGAAAAGCTACCCAAAAGGACCAAAATATATTTTACCAAATTAAGCTAAGGAAATACTTTGTATGAGGGAGTATACCTTAGTTTTTGAGAAATTTCAAATTTTAACTTGCAGGAAATTTAGACAATTATAGTATATTTCGATAAGTATGATGCCTCTGTATCCAAATTGCCCTAGATATTTAACGTACAATAGTCCCATGTTACTGTCATTTCCAATTTTGATTACACATGTGGCGGGTATAGCTAGCTTAACAGGAGGTGCTTACCCTTCCGGATCACACTGCCTTACATCCCTGGTGAAAGTTTACATTTGAACCCTAATTTGAAAGTTTCATACTTTGCTTTGGGATTTTGGTTTGGACATGGATCGGTACGTTTGTTAATGACTATAACGTTAATGTTTGTATCGGCAAGACGAAGATTAGATTTAAATTAGATTTGAAGAAGTTAGATTTCATAACTGTGGATTTTAGCGCTGCAATGGCTTGTCTTCAACCAAAATAATAAGCTCTTTGAAACCTCACACTTTGATGTTGGAAGCCAATAATATTTATTACACCACAAAGTCAATTAAAAACATACTAGTAACAAAAAATAAGTAGAACACCATAACATCATATGAAAGATTCGAGAAAAATATTGAAAATATTATTGATACTTGCACTTAACCACACTACATGAAGATTATTTAGTTTGTCCTCAAGAATTTTTCATCGATAAAATCGCTTCACAAACACTTTTTATATTATGTAACCTTAGCACTTAATTACGTATATATAGCCAACAGTACCTGCAGTTGCTTCACGCTACGCTATTTATTAGATTAAATTTTCTGTAGAGAACACTTCATTCTTAGCTTAACTGATTCTTGTAATATAATTGAAGATACACTTGGGAACATTGAAAAATGAAACTGTTGTTATACTTTTTTACAATAGAAAATTAAATTTTCATAAAACGTTAATTTATTTTATATGTATGACATTGAGATCCACTGTGAGTTACTTGACAATAACATGCAGATACTATATTAATAAGATCTGTAATACAATTCTAGAGACTCTACAGAAGTGCCGTCAATTAAACCTTCTAATACTTGGATTAAAAGATAAAAATTTACCTTTAGAGAGCGATGACATCAACAATACCATAGTCAAAGAAATGATAATACCATTAATGTTATAAAATACTTAAAACATGATTAAAGAGCTTAATTAAAAATATGTATTCGTTCTATTTGTTTTCAGACTGATTGTACATGTAACATTAATTAATTTTATTTGGATTTATTTTTATCAATGTTATAATGAATTTGTATTTTTTTAATTGTGACATTCGGACGAATGCCTCCTTGCGTGTCTGTAAGAAGTTGACAAAGTTATTATCAAAAAGATAAAGATTCTCTTGATTTCGTGTCTGTTTATTTGATGATTGCTTAAATTTTAATCAAAACTTAGTACGTTTAGACAATTTGTTAATTCGATTCGGAGATAAATCTCATCGCAGTTCAATAAATACCACATGTTAAAATCCATCGTATCGATGTCGCACATTTGATTTTACTAAGATGATGCAGGGTCTCATTCCAAAATATATAAACTGTTGATTTTCAAACTGCAATAACATATCTCCCACCAAAACGAAACTTTTTAAAAGCCAAACTTTGGAAGCCAATGACATCTATAACACAAGAGGCCAAACCAAATCAACATATATTAGTAAGGTGACTTTGCAAATAAATTGTTGACCCAGGTATACTGCAAGCTTTGGCTTATCAAGTCCCTCAAAAAGTTTTATTGTCATCATCACAGTATTGTTGATAAGTTTGATGTCTCTATGTCCAGGATTGACCTGGATATATTTGACGTCCCATAGTTCCGTGTTTTTTTCAAGCAATTTTGATTACACGCGTGGTGGGTGTAGTTTGATAAACAGGAGTTGCTTACCCTTCCGGAGTACCCGGCCTCACTTCCCTGGTGGAAGTTCACGTGTTAAACCAAATTTGCCAGCTTCAAAGGTTTGCTTTGGGATCTTGGTTTGCGCTTGCATTGGTTATTTGTTTTTTATAATAACTTTATTGTTTGTATCGGCAAGATGAAGATCATTAGATTTCATAACTGTGGATTTTAGCGAAACAATGCTTTTCTACAACGAAAAAACTTTGAAACCTAACACTTTGATGTTGGTAGCCAAAAACGTTTACAACACTATTAAGCCAATTAAAGACATACTAGTAACAAAATATAAGTAGATCATCATCACATCATACGAAAGATTTGGGAAAAAATATTAAAGTATCTAGATACTTGCACCGAACAACACAAGATGAAGATTATATAGTTTGTCCTCAAGAGTTTTCATCGATAAAATCGCTTCATAAACACTTTTTATATTATGTAACCTTAGCACTTAATTACGGATATATAGCCACCAGCACCTGTAGTTGCTTCACGCTACGCTATTTATTAGATTAAATTTTCTGCAAAGAAAGCTTCATTCTTAGCTTAAATGATTCTTGTAATATAATTGAAGAAACACTTGGGAACAATGAAAACTGAAGCTTTTGTTATACTTTTTTACAATTTTTTTAAATATTTTTTTAGATTCAATTTAATTTATATAAATGACATTACGATCCACTGTGAGTTACTTGATAATAACATGCATATACTTTATTTATAATATTCGTGATATAATTTTCGAAAACAGAAAACCACATTGTTTTTTCCACACAGAAGCACCTGCACACAAGTATCGCCAAATAAACATACTAATACAGGGATTAAAATATATAAATTTGTACCTTTCAAGGTCAATCTCATCAACAATATAATACCGAAAGAAATGAAAATACCATAAATGTTAAAAAATCTAAAACATGATGAAAGACCTTAATTCAAAAATATATATATTTGTTCTATTTGTTTTCAGACTGATTGTGACATTAATTTTATTTCGATTTATTTTAATTGCTGTTATAGTCAATTTCTTATTTTTTCTAAATTGTAACATTCCGGCTAACACCTCCTCATGTGTCTTTAAAGTGTAAGTACAATGAAAAACGATATTAACATATTTTAATAAACTCCTTTCCCTGAGACGAACGCCGTATTTCTTTCAAAAATCGAATCACTAATTACGGAGAAATTTTGAAATAACCCCTTTTGCACACCTGAATGGAAACTTGAATTTCTCTCTGATGACTCGTGACGTCACAAGTGTGATAGCCAATGTTTGCAGACATGCGCATAAGCACCACTTGTTTACAACATAAACAAGTATGGCGCCCGCCGAAACTTAAAAATGTTCAGTCAAACCGCATTAAAGGATCTCCACTGAGGACAACTTTACATAGGTTTAGTAAGAAGAAGACGAATAAATCGCAAGTGATCTGTTCATGCATTATGATGAGGTTTGGTGGTTAAATTAGCCTGTAAACAGCCACAACCGTTCCATAACACATGCACATGACCCCTCCTCCCTGTTGTTGATGTTGAGTTCATAGCGGAATTTAATCACGACTGACCTAATAATCCTTAAATCCTTTTCTAACAAAACAATCGTTGCAGTATAACGTGTATGTTGCGATATAGCTACCTGTTTGTCGGTCACTTCCAAGACCAGGGTTGGGCGAGCCTCAAAATGCAATAGGGAAAGAAAAATACAGCGACCAAACCGAGACTCGAACCCAAGACCTTCCCAACAATACTAGCGGGATATACTACGTCGTAACTACCGGGTTCGGTCAACCATACTTGCTTTTCAGGATGGGGAGGGTAGGGTCACAAATGTAAGTACTGGTTACAAAATGGCCTACATCATAACTAGAAGGTGCAAGGGGATGGTTGAATGCAAGCTACATCACACCAGAAACTTTTTCTTGTTGATGGAAACACAAGTTCATGTGTGAAATTCATGTGTTTCTGGTTTGCTTTGAATCAACACAAGTGTCAATGCACCAGCAATATGGAAAGGGTCAGATGTTATACTGTCTGCCTCTCATGATGTAAAATATAAGAACACCTTATTTATTTAGTCAACCTTAAATTATCCACAGAAAAAGGAAACTGCAACTTTCCTGTGTGCCTGCTCCTGCAGCTTTGAGAAATTCAGTTGACTGCATCTGGAAGTCATAGACTCCTACTGGTTGTGTTAGTTCAGGTATAATGGACTGAGTGGTAACTGGCTTCAGTGCAAAGATAATGTGGTAATATGGCAGCAACCTATACAAATGTTGTTAGCTATCAATTAAAGCCACTCTTATATATGCTTGCACTAAGTACCTACATGCACAGAGCCAAGCTTCTATGGAATCATTTTGTACATATCAAAGTCAGGCCATAGATACCTCTTTTTATAAGTGTTGGAGTAAAGTTTACATCCAACCAAAATTATTTTACTTATATCAAGGTGGACATCTCTGGAATGTTGGAGGAATCTGGACTGGAGTGTCTGGAGAAAACCGCTGACATCAACAAACAGATTGACAATTTTTCACACTAGGACAAGTCCCAAGTGGCATCTTCCTAAATATATGTGTTGGAGTACACCCAATCAAAATCAAAATCCTTTTACTTATATCAAGGTGATGATTTCAAAATGTAAAGGAATCTGGAGTGTCTAGAGATAACCACTGACATAAACAGACAGATTGACAAAATTTTTTACACTAGGATCAGTCCCAAGTGGGATTCAAGCCTTGAAGTTAAAAGGTGTAATAGAGACCAATGTGCCACCACCCCCCTTGGAATAGGTCTACATATACACTGCTATCCATAAATTTATACACATTTCAAACTGGTCATTTCATTATAGGCAGAAAATCTCCACAAAATTACATTATCAAAATATCATGTTTTGTAAATCTGAGTGTTGTTTTAGGTAAAATATTGTTTTTAACTTGAAAATATATTTTTCACAGATTTTTATATTTTTTCTCAAATTAAAAATAAATACCATGAAAACTGGTTTTAAAAAATGACATGAAAATTTAGATCATTATTACCATTTCAAAATACTGCAAAACCTCTGATATATTGGCAATATGGATGGAATTTGACTATAAAATTGTATAGTTATTTATGGATAGCTGTGTAGATGAAGTTAGCCAGTACCATTATTGTGGGTACCTGTTACATGTACTTGTGGCAGTGAACTTGTGCCATAAAATCTGATTAACCCCCCCCCCCCCATTCCAAATTAATTTCAATCAGATAGTTTTTGAGTAAGATCTATGAAAAACTCTGAGTACTGGTAGTAAAAACAAACTATTTCTCAACAATAATTTTAATACATGTATGATACATAAACAAATTCATGTAATGAAAATACCTTGCTACTCTTCAATTAGACAAATTTGTGCTAACATATAATTTATCTTGTTTGCATTTTGGTAAAGTCATTGAACAATCTGGTCAAGTGGTTGCAAAGCTGTAGTTGAGAATCTAGACCTTGCACTTGATGTTCAGCTGTCTCATGTCCAGTATGTCATCTTTAAATGCTAAGCTGTGTATATTGAAGTAATTAAACCACTACAAAAAATTTAAATAATTAAATACATGCTGACTAGTACAAAATGAAATATTATATATAGTTTCTTTTCCTTTAAACTTGTCTCGGGTAATTTACTTCCTCTCTGAATTTTGAATTCTCTATCAATATCAGGTTGAATCTGTATTGCGATGAATGTGTACCTATCAAAATATAAATGAATACACTATTTTCTATTGAATTTGATCATACAAATCACACAATAGCCAAAATAAACAAGACTTTGTCATGAATGTAAGATAATAATCACACAATATATTAAGTTTACTTGACATAAGTTAACTAGAGCAGCTCTTTAGACAGCCCCCCCCCCCTCCATCTTGCTAGTTGTCATTTTTAAGATTTATTCCTTGTTATATTCACCTTAATTTGGTATGCAACACATTGTCTCATGTTGTTTTCATTTGTTGCAAGTTTCATTAAAATTGATCCATAGACATAGAAGATATGGAGTGTACATTATATTTGGACAGATGGACAGGGTGATTCCCATATACCCTGGTGGGCCCCAACTTTGTTTGCACTGAGTATAAATATACAACTCTGAATTATTCAATATAATGAAAAATAGAATTTGGCCATATTTGGCCTGTGAGACCTATGAATATACAGAGGTTCAAAATTGTCTTGGTCTGGGATATATTGGGTGTTGGAACCCTTGAAAAGTTAAAAGTTAAAACTTGAAAAGTCTGATGGACCCAAAATTTTTCTCTTAACAAGAAAATACTACTTTTTTTAAAATGATTACATATTTTCAAATGTTAACTCAATTGCACATGGAACTTTCAGTGATATTTGTCTTTCAAAAAATTATGTTGAACCCATGAAAAAAGGCAAAAGGTCCTGGACCTTTAATTAAAAAAATATGTTTTGAAATTTTAGACCCCTTATTTATATATATTAAACAAGAGTCACATATGCCTTAATTAACACTCACCTGAGTATATGCCCCAAATCTACTGAAGTAGTTAAATAAACAATAACATTAATTACAAGGACTGTCAAAATCTTGTCAATTTTGAACCCTACTGTTATCATGACAGATCAATGTACATTCCATCATGTGACTGCTATACTGTATTTGTTAAGCCTTCATTATCTTTTTATGCAATTTGTTTTATCTGAAAAGAGAAATGTTTTAAGTATTAAAAGAGGCTTCATTGAAAACAATGAAATAATTAACCATTAATTTCTGCTATATCATAATTATGTATACCAAGTTATTTAAAGTGCAATGAATTTTGATTGTTTGAAAACATTTTTTTTTTACATTTAAATCTAACCCAACATAATTAGACACATAATTGGTACCTGGGGTAGGACATGCTATCAAGAGTGTATGGTAGGGTAAAACAGATAGACACAACAGCAGATTTACCATATACATGTGTAATAAGTTTTTCTGGAAAGAAAGTTGGACAATGTCATATTTGCCAGAGAACAAGATGGTCATTAGACTGTCTTGACCACAAATTGGATAACAGCTATTATCCAGTCAGGATTAAAACAAGTGATTTGCATACACACATGAGGTTGAGTATTCACAGATTATGGATATTTCAATTCATCTGCCTGATACAAAATTGTACATCCTCCCCACTGTATACCTATTAAACAGCACAAACTGATTAATGATGGATATGTTGAATGTCTTCCTTAGATACCCATGTAACAGAAAAGAATAATCAAATACATTTTTTTCAATTTACAATAAATATAATCCTGAGTGGTGATGTTTTAAAACTAGACTTTAACAGATTTATAATTATTATTATTTTTATTATAATTAAGAAATGATGTTTTGTCCTGTTGAAACTGACACTAGCTGATCAGCTCAAGTTGTGAAAGTAAGGATTATGGGGTTCAAACCTAAGGCAAGTAGCCAACCAGTAACTTCATATCGCACTACATTATATTTTTAACAAGCAGTGCCAAGATAGTGGTTATAACAACCTATGCAAATGTAAACCTAAAACCCCAGAATGCATTGGAATTTGTACCCGTATAAGGCAAAATAATAGAATTGTCAGCTGGTCATTGTCATGATTGTGGTATGTGGAACCGGTAGCCTGTACTAAAACGTGCATGTGGTGTGGTTGTGACACATGGACACCTACTTCCATTAAACATTGACCCTCAAACGCAAGGAAATAAAAAAAAATGACAATACACTGTAGATGTGCTGTAAAAAAAAATGAGAAAATTCGTAAAAATTACAATATACACTACCATGTACAGCATTAACCCTGTCAGACAGTTTCTTCTGATGAATCTGATACATTTTCCACCTCACAGTTTCGTATGGCTCGTAAAATGTTCTGTCATGTTTACACCTTGAAGTCTGTCAGTATTTTGTATTCCCGTAAATTCCGCCGTTGATTGGAGAGCTGAAGCGCACCTTTCAGTCGTTGTAACCCAGACAGTTGTTAGTGCATCACGCGCACTTTCGCGCTACATGTACTTATTGATGACGTCACAAGTGTGATTGTCGAAAACCGGAAGTTGCCTGTACAGGCTTGATTACAAATTTTTCCAGGTGCAAAATTGGAGGTTTCACCACATATATCTCGAAAAGGAGACCATGTACGATCACGGGGTTTTCGACATTGTTTTAATTACGGCATTTACTATTAATACTCAAATTATCGAAAATCGTTTAACTTACACTTTAAGAAGCTGACAAAGCTATTATCAAAAACCATAAAATTGTCTTGATTTCATGTCTGTGTTTATATGATGATTCCTTTATTTTTAATCAGAACTTAGTAAATAATGGTCATACAATTTAGAGCATTAATTTGATTCGGATATAACTCTGTTCACAGTTTAATATATACTACATGTAAATACACATCGTCTCGATGTCCTGCAACATTATTGTTTGTACCAAAAAGATGCAGATAGGTTACATTCCCAAAAAATGTATATCTTGATTTTGACATCTCTTCGACCAAAACGAAATTTTTTTAAAGCATAAATTTGGAAGCCAATTGCATCTAAAACACCAGAGAACAAATCAAATAAATATATATTAGTAAGATGACTTTGTTCAACGAAGCAGGTTGCTTGTAAACAAATTGTTGACCCAGGTATATTGCCAGCCGAGGCTTATATCAAGACCCTCAAAACGTTTTAAGGCCGTCAGCACAGTATTGTTGATAAGTTTGATGTCTCTGTGTCAAGGACTGCCGTGAATATATTTGACATCCCATAGTTCCATTTCCTTTCATACAATTTTGATTACACGCGTGACGGGTGTAGCTAACTAATCAGGAGGTGCTTACCCTTCCGGAGCACCCGACCTCACTTCTCTGGTGGAAGTTCACGTGTCAAACCTAACTTATCAGTTCCAAAGATTTTATTTTGCTTCTGAATTGTGATTCGGACATGGATAAGTATGTTTGTTTCTGATGATTAGTAACAGACATTAGTAGAACGGCATCGCAATATATGAAAGATTCGAGAAAAGAGTGTTACTGATGCTTACGCCGAAAAAAGACTTAACAAAGATTATATAGTTTGTCCTTAAGGGTTTCATATATAAAGTCGCTTTATAAACGTTTATAACTGCAACACTTAATTACGCATATATGGCCACAACCAGCAGCATTTGCTTCATGCTACAATATTTATTAGATTAAAATTTAGCTGAGAATGCTGAATTCTTAGCTAAAATGATTATTGTACCATAATTGAAGAAACACGGGAACAATGAAAATTTAAGCTATTTTTCTAATAAGAAACTTATATTGTTATAAAACTTAATTTAATATATTTGTATGACAGTTAGATCCACTCTGAGTTACTTGACAACAATAATATATAGATTCTATACTTGTATTTAGAATTGTGTCAAGTTCTCAAAAACCACATTCACTTTTTCACAACAATTTAATAAAGTTTGGTCCTTTGGATTTTCAACCTCTTCAAAATGTTTGGTTTCATCATTTTTGTCAAAGAATAACTGATGAGGATTTCTATTACGAAACGGCTGTCTAGTGCTGTAAAATTAAAACTGATATAATATGTAATCATAAAGTAGAACTTGCTCACAAGTATCGTTAAATAAATTTACCCGTATATATATATATATATAATATATGAGTGAATTGAAAGATAAATGTAAATAAATATGTACTTTCCGATATCAATGACTTCAATAATACAATGCAACAAAATGCATGAAACTGGAGTAACGCAATATGTACATATCAATTTTGATTATTATTTTTTGAATGCTGACAGACACTTCACATTACATATTATGCCAATGTTAAAGCATAAAAATCCATGTCAAAATCACAACTCAAAATACAAATTTGAAACTTGCAAATTAAGTTGAATAAGTGAAAAAAAATCTTTAGATAAAAAATTATTGTTGGTTATGGTTTATGAACACGGAAGGAAAGCAATTGCCAGGAAATGCTGCAAAATAATCATTAGAACAAGATAATGCAATTATTATCTCGTTAATTGATGTTTTGTATAATTTATTTATATCTAATAATCTCTCTGTAAATCATCAAACATCCTCAACTATAGATATACATCGATAAATCCCGGATTATTCGCGTTTTGGTATAAAATATTAATATGTCGTCCAGATGATTAACCAAGTGTTTATAAAAGCGTTTTCTGATGATTACAACATAAACATTATTGATAAGTTTAAGGTTAACAAATCATATGTAACAAAGATATGAATATGTACATGATTTTACATGTAATATTGAACTGATTAAACGAATTAAAAAACTTTAATTCAGCCAGTTTTTTACATTCAATATTACATAGACAAAAATTTTAAATTCTGTTTAATGTATAGTTTAAGAAAGCTCGATTTTTTGTTTCTAAACAGTGTTTTCTCAGCTTTAACAAACATACAAAAAAATTGCAAAACTACTCGCTCCATCGGCTTAAATGTGACGTCATAATACCTTATAACAAGTATATGACATCATTAACAAAGAAACTTGAGTAATATTACAAGTGTGTAATATGAATTTTATTACATGGCTTCATTGTATGGATTGTGGGGGCGATTAACAATAAAATTTGATTATTCACCGGTATATTATATGACTGAATTGCTTCTACCAAACTGACTAGTTACCCCTATATTTTTATCTGTAAATAATTGTTACTGATTGTCAGATTGAGATGGATCTATTTGATGAATACAAATCTATAAGCCAAAATTGCTGCTAACATTTTATACAAACTCAATGTTAATGTGAAAACTAAGTTTCATTTCGCCAATGCAATTTAGAACATTTACCAACTGTAATTCAATGTTTTTCCATTGGTTTTAATCCAAAAACGGAACAACTACTAAGCAATACAAACAAGATGAGCTAAAACATAT
Organism: Anadara kagoshimensis; assembly: GCA_021292105.1. Taxonomy (NCBI): domain Eukaryota; kingdom Metazoa; phylum Mollusca; class Bivalvia; order Arcoida; family Arcidae; genus Anadara; species Anadara kagoshimensis. Next base: position 20,348,107 of record CM037874.1, read on the forward strand.
TATGTTTTGTGAATAAATGAACAAAACAGTGAAAATGATCTCGAAATCTTCGTGTATTGATACATCACAAACTAAATATATAGCAGTATTTTGATTTTCTCGCTTATCTTTCTACACTTCCAAGAAAAAAGTTAACGGATTTAAATATTTACATTGACTTGCCATTGCCAGTTTTCAAAGCTTTGACTTTGCTTTTGTGATTGTATTTGGACATGGATTAGTATGTTTGTTTTTGATTGGATATGTTTTTGGTTGATATATTTAATTTGTCTTTATAATTATATTTATCTAGTGTATATTTAGTCTTTTAATTTTAAATAGTTTTACTGCGACAACAAGTACCAAAATATTTATGAAGATATAAAAAACAGTACACTGAAAAGCTTGAGAAAATTGGCCCTGAGATAATAGAAAAATTCTTATCTTTTAAACAAAAAGAGAAAGGAAATAGTTCTCTTAAACGTGACTGCACACGAAGGTTGGGACTGGATAATCAATTAAATTGTAAAATTGTACATTAAAATGTCACTTCTTATTCTTATTTCTCTGAGTTACACAGACTGACGTGACAGGCTGATGCAGATTGTTAAGTCAAATCTCGTGCACGGTTACCTTCCTGTTTCTTTTAACTGAAGATAGATCTAATAGATAGACAGATACCAGATTTATTCTATCAATAACTAATTGAAACTTTCTTCTTTTGCATCAAATAAAACATTAGATTTTTCAAAACAAATAATAACGTATTATGGTTTACTTTTTCTAAACCCATTATTGGCATCTGTTATTGAAATGTTGTAGAAGAAAACAGTGTAAATGTACTTGGCTACAGCCCATTAAAACAAAAGCATAACAAAAGGTAAATCATAAAACAAACAAGAAAAATGAAACACCTAACTAATTTGGTCTCTTTTATTCCGACAAAGTTCATATTTATAAATACCTATAAGATGAATACTAATTGTATCAAATAATATCACTTTATGATTCCCATTTTCTATTCTATAACAATTATACGCTTATTTCTAACATATATTTATTTGTTCCTTAATTTTCGTTTGGATACATTTTAAAAGTTTAGTGCAAAGAATGTTTTACTACGACAAATTTTAATAAAGTATTGAAAAACTATAAAAAATAAAAATGAAAAATAAAAAAAAACCCAATATACAAAAAATCAAACTGATAAAACATGCCGTGTCTAAAAATAACCCGCTAAAACGTGATTGCACATGAAAATTGTTATCCAACTACTATAATTTCAATTAAAATGTAAAAAAGTACATTGAAATGTCACTGTGTAATTCTTATTTCAATAGATTGCACAGACTGACGTGACAGGCTAATGCAGATTGTTAAGTCACAAATCACATGCATGGTTGCCTTCTTGTTTCGTTTAAAACTGGAGACAAATTCAATAGACAGATAGCAGACGTTATCTATCAGTCACTAATTGCAACTTTTCTATCCAACGAAACAACCAAGATTCAAAAGAAATAATGGTCTTTTGAACCTTACTGTCATATATATTAATGTTTTGGATTTTTGAATAAGGTATTCAAAATTATAAAAATAAATTATAAAAATTATAAAATAATAAAATGACACTACTAATGACTTTAATTTTGTTAAAATAAATCAAATCAAGCGAACAAACTAATCCATGTCAAAATCACAATCAAGAAGTAAAGTAAAAACTTTGAAACGGCCAAATTAGGTTGAACACGTGAACTTTCACCAGCAGAGAAGTGAGGTCACTGACATTTGCAAATACATAGCGAAAGCCAACGCAACCAAGAACACGATAAATAAAGGTAATCTTCAAAAACAAATAAACTAATCAACGTCCAAAGTAAATGATAAAACATAACAAGTCAACGACCTTACTAATATGGTTTCTATTATTTTAAAAACCTTCCTAAACACAGATATAAGAACAAAGTTCGTGTTTGAACTGCAAATAACTACACAATAAATACTAATTGTATGAAATTATGTCACTGTGTGATTCCTATTTTCTAGGATTATATAGACTAATGTGACAGGTTAATACGTTAAATCACACACATGATTACAACCTTGTATCTGGTAATTGACAGAATTGATATTATCATATACAACAGGGGTCATAATGTTGTATTTCTGGTATAATTTTAAAAAATCCATGTGAAAAGGAAATTGGAACATTTTATGTAAAATTATTTAATCAGGCGACATGCATTGATCCGTGTTAAACTAGATAGTTTTGAGGAAAATAGATCAGAGCAAATTACAGTTTATTAGATAAATGTACACGAAACATCAGAGTAAGGTTATACTATTATCTTTAAAGGGTTTCTTTTTTTAACATAGATTGATATGTTTGTTTTTGATTTGAAAAAAAGTAAAGATCTTTAATGCAAGGGTTGTCTATCTATTACGATCCTCACAACGTATACATTTTTATGAATTATGCCTGTTGTTAGATTATTGGTTTGGTTTTTATGAACATTTAGAGTTATTTGAAGCGTTTTCGGGTTCTTTAGTATAAATTGAGTTGAATTACTAGGATCAACCTTTTGTTATACAATCACAATATTTGAAGTACATACTTTTGATATTATGCACGGTGTCTATCTATGTTGCTATTATTCCGTCTTATCTATATAAAAGACACACATACCGGTTCATATTCAAATTACCATGCAAAAAAGTAAAATGGTAAATTTGAACATACACCAGAGAAGTGAGGCCGGGTGATCCGGAAGGATGTTTAGTTTCACGTGGCGTTTGTTGTTTCTTGTACTTGTTCGATTTTCAGTGTATAAATTTATAGTTTTTATTGATGAATCATCAATTAGTGACGTAGCCTCTGAAACAACGGGACTTTAAATACTGGATATTTAATATAATATCGGAGCAAAATCTATTCTTCAAAATATCTAGTATATGGAAAACCCAACACAAGCCAATAACACTGCCTTATATTACAAATCAAACAAATGCATATGTACTATTGCCGTTAGACGTTTAGGTGAAATAAACCAAATTTGAAGCGAGAACAACAAACACTGATAAATCAATTATTTATGCTGGCATAACTTTTCCCAAAGGGATTGCAATTGGTGCTCAATGGAAATGGAAACAGTAAACATTAAATATAAATTTCATACATTTTGTTTTTTATTTCTTTTTTGTCTTCTTTATTTCAGTTATTCACTAGTACCAAATTCTATTTTATCTTTTATATCACATAAATTGTAATAAAAGAGTGTAAGAAAATCGTTTATTTTAATCGATTGCAATTTAGCTCATACAACATGGACAGCGCACATGAATTATTTTGCAATTGATTATATATTTTTTCTACGGAAGTCATGCAGAGACAAAACATATTAAAACACTTTGACATATTTGATCCTTTCGTTAATACACCATTATAAAACAGTCATGAAATCTAATCAATGCAAAAAACATTTCTTTACATTAGGGCAGTAAATTGCGCTGCTTGGCCATAAATAATTGCTAGAACTAGTTTTGTAAGCCAAAATATCTTTCTGTTTTATCACCCCTAAAGCAATTGTAGTACACACACACACACACGCACACACACCAATGTTTTTAACATTGAAGTACATTGTGCCAATGTAACATTTACCATAGATATATATATTTAATACAAACCGTATTTATAAATAAGGCAACATTACACGTGGCGGGTGTAGCTAGCTTAACAGGATATGCTTACCCTTCCGGAGCGACCGGCCTCATTTCCCTAGTGGAAGTTCACGTGTCTAACCTGACTTGTCAGTTCCAAGTTTTTACTTTGCTTCTGGATTGTGATTTGAACATGGATTAGTATGTTTGTTTTTGACATATACATCCATCCATCAACTAATTTTTAACATTCAAACACATTACGTCAGTGAAATATCAACCAATGGACATATATTTTATGAAGAAGTAGTTGTACATGAAACAATGTCTGACTGACAAATAATCTACGCTCGGTTAATATCGTTTCAATTACATTCAACAATCTACTATTCTACCACTTAAGATTGATGTCCTTTGACCTCAATGGGTTTGTCTTTTCTTCTCTTCTCTCGTTTGGCTGATTGTTTCTAACTCGTAGTGCTTGTTCCAATTACTTAATATTGTGTCTGGGTTTTAAATTTGACCGTGTTAGCTGCTGCTGAATAAATGTTTTTTTAGCTACTAAGTTTTTATTTTACTTTGAGATTGTGATTTGAACATGGGTCAGTAGGTTCGTTTTTTGGTTCTATAATTTAGTTGACAGATAGATATTCAAGTACTTTAACGAAGTAATAATAATTGTCATTGTAATTTCATTTAAATTATCTTTCTTGAAATTGATTCACATTTGACCGATCAAAATGACTATTACCATGTAATTAACACATGAATTGTTTATCTAAATACTGAATCCATGTGCGAATGTAAACATCAACCTAGTAAACCTTTCAGTGACATCGTTAAACTTTTGCTTTGAAATTGTTCTTTTCATCGTAGATTATTTGTTTAACAAGTTGTAAATATTTTGTGTGCTTCAGTAATCAAGCAGATTGTTTTATGATCTAATTATAGACAACATAGTGTTTTATCGACATCTTTACGTGTGATATGAGTTTTTTATCCCTTAATTCGTGTTTGATAATCGCTTTTTAATTAACGCGCTTCAATACACAATTTTTTTTCATACAGATAAAAGCATGTTAAAATCGAACCAATAAATTGGAATCTATATGATCCCAATAAAGCATTGCGTGACACCAATATCACCAATATGAAATAATTATGCATGTATAAACAGAACTTTGCTGTAGCAAACTACGGTAAAAGGAATGTACTGTTGCTAGAAAATCGCTCAAGCTATACTGGATGTATCATAGCCAAATCAAACAATCTAATAAATTCCTTCATGATAAATTGCAATACAAAAATTGTTTTTAAAAAACACTAAATAAATAAGAAAACATCTAAAAAGAAAGAAATTGCGACTCGGTCAGTTTGACAACTCAATTGCAGTATACACAGTTCAAATAAGAAAGTAAAATGCATTTATCCAAGTGCAAGATTCAAATACTAAAACTTGAAATCTAGCCTCAAAAGCTCCGATGCACAAGACAGGATATTATCTTTAGGTAATATGCGTATTTATTAAACCCGTGATAAAATTAACAAGGTTTGACTTACTGATATATTTTCCTTGCGTCATATGGATTAAAATTGCGATTTTGGACATCGTTTTGACCACACAGTCACAGTATACACAGCTCAATCGAGACAACACATCGATGATTTAATGCCCCTTTGCCCTACAATGTGGTAATAAAATATAAAAAAACTACTTAATCCTCTTACTCTTTATTTCCTATACAAACTAAATAATATTATGTACGTCACTTCCGGTTTTTGCACACCCAACCTACCAAAAGGAGAAATCACCGTTTTTCAATAGTTGTAAGATTTTTTTTCATGTTAAAAAGGTAAAACTATTTTAAAACATAATTTTCTACGAAAAAAACTTTTATTGTATAACCTTTCAAAATTGAATCATCAAAGCCTGCTGTCAAATCTGAAATTTGTATATGCAATGCAGGTGTACTTAGTGGAAAACTTAAGACACCCATTTCACGTAATCATCTCTGCTGGTGGGGTAAAAATCTACGAGGGTGTCTTCAAACCAGGGATGCAATACATAGTATTGTCAAGTAAACGTTGTTCACAAAACTCTGCTTCTGAAATTTTAAATTTTTAAAAGTTTCTAAAAAAAACCTAAGCTATGCTTTATCGTTCTTAGATTGATTTAGGAAAATACAATTAGGTATATTTTTCTCATTTCAACATCTTGAGCATTGCCACAGTTTTGTTTCCATAACGACATTTTAGTTTTACAAAATTAAAACTGATCCGGTTATCATAAATAGATTTTACCTTGAGATGTTTTCACGGCAATTTATAGACCCTACTGTTAAACTTTCGCCATGCCAGTACTTTTGTTTGAATGGTGATGCAACCTTAGATTTCTTTCTCTTTTTACCCAGTTAAAACATTTTATTGAGTTTTTGATAGACTATTTATATAATGTCTAGAAATGAAATCTCTTATTTCTTTTGATATTGTATCTTTTCCCAATGTCTAAACCCCATGACAATTATAAGCAGGAAACAGACTGGTTCCAAAATAATGGCATTGTAGGTGGTTTAGTTTTTTAAACGCGTTTATGGAATAATTACTCTGTATCAGCATGTCCAGCAGACGATATACGTGATCTGCAAACATAATGTTGTTTCTCTTCCAAGGACGTAGTCAGAATTTAATACAATTTTACTGTTGTATAATTTATAGATTTGCCATTTTGTAGAGATTGTTTTCTCTTAATGTTAATAAGATACGACATGTAATAAATCCACAAGATGCGGGTACTTTAGACAATTTTTTAACAGTAAATGTCTCGAATAACAAATATGGTTCACCATAGAACCGTTCAATCTTTGGTCCTTCAACTGTAACAGAATGAAATAGACCGATACAAGCTAAGTTAACACAAATTTGGAAGGATGACATGTTCAACTTCTTGTAGTTCTTCTAAATTGTGTTGCTGTATTTTGCAGCATTTTGAATAGCAAGGTTTAAAAGAATATTAAAGTATCTATTAACCCAAATTACTATTACCGAAAACGATTTTCTTTCTTAGAAAACACCATCGACAGGTGAAAACATGTCAATTATGAAAATACCGTGAGCGTTAGCATTTACTGCTTATTCTAACTATCGGGTCAGATGTTTTACACCTATCAGGTCAGTGAAATGTAATGTTATAAATGAAATACAGTCAAACCTGTCTATAAAGGCCAGCCAAGGGAACCAGTAAAAGTGGCCTTTATGGACAGGTGGCCTTTATAAACAGGTTCAAATTATATGAATAAATAACAATTGGGATATAATTCTGCTGGCCTTTATAAGCAGGTGGTCACTATATAGAGGTGGCCTTTTAGGCAGGTTGGACTGCATATAACAAAAATAAGAATGCAACAGTTCTTAAACTTAACAGAACCACTTTTAAAATGTAAATATCTTCGGGGTATTCATCTTGTCGGTCACTATACATTTTCAATGCATTCAATTAGCTAATAATAAGCTACTAGACGCCCCATACTCTAGGTTATATATATATATATATATATATATATATATATATATATGAACTTAGAGCTAAAAAGAATGCGTTTGACAAAAGCAAGAACAAATGCTTTAACAAGAAAACGATAAAACAAAATAAGAACAATAAAAATAGAAATACATACGAAAACACAAACAATTAAAGAAAGAGTTGAGTAATGATGTTTCACGTCCCAGTCAAGAATGTTTTACTTATAGCAAGACGTCGCCAGTTATACTCGAACCAACGATCTCCCACTTACAGAGCCAGCACTCTACCAACTGAGCTACCGCAGTGGTCCCATAACCTAGATTATATATAAAGAGGGAGGTAAATACAATGAGTTTGACAAAAGCAAGAACAAATTATAACATGCTTAAATTAAAAAAACGATAAAACAGAATAAGAACAATAAAAATATAAATACATACAAAGACACAAACAATAAAAGAAAGACATAGAAAAACAAAAACATGGTTTCAAAATAAAAAACGGTATTTCTCTAAAGAAATTGATAATAGAGTGCATTTTACATTTGACTAGGGGTTAATTAATCAATCTGGTATCTGAGTGACAGTTTCAATTCTGGGATGGCATAAGCAGCGCAGCGCATCTATAGAGGTTACGTTTGTAATTGTCATTTAGCCTAAAACTACGTCTGGGTCTTGTGTCTTATTTAAAGTAGGTTAAATGAATTCTGTGTTACACTTATTGGAAACTTGTGTATATATACATATATGTTCCTGGATCCTTTTCTATATTTCTATATGATTGCATGATTGTATATTGAATTATATGTTGTATGTATTGTATTTTGAATACACATGTATATATATATATATATTTGAAAATATGATCAGATGATTTTGTGTCATTTTTTTAGAATTAGTTTTTATTCAAGTATTTAGCAACAACATCATAATAATATGTATCAGAATATCATAAAAATGATTTGTTTTCAATGCGAGTGACATACTATTCTGAAGGTGTAGTCCAAGACCGAGAGAAATACGTTATGTAGTTACAGTACAGATTCGTCGAAAATTAAACACTAAGCTAACAAAAAGGAGTCAATGATATGTTGTCGGAATATGGAGTGATAGTTGCAAGAAAGCTACTGACTAATAGGTAACAGAATAAGAACAAAAAACATATAAATTCATACGAAAACTCAAACAAAAAAAGAAGAAAGTCATTGAAAATCAAAAACAAAAGCAGCGCAGTGTATCTATCATATACATGTAGTGATATTGGTTAAATTTGTAATTGTCATTTAGCCTAAAACTACGTCTGGGTCTTGTGTCTTATTTAAAGATTCTGAGATGACATAAGCAGCGCAGTGCATCTGTCATTTAGTGATATAGGTTACATTTGTAATTTTCATTAAGCCTAAAACTACGTCTGGGTCTTGTGTCTTATTTAAAGTAGGTTAATGACAAGGGTAAAATGAATTGTGTTAAAAATTATATTCTTATTAAAATCTTGTGCATATGTAGATACATTGTATATAGAATATTGAAAATTACATGCTGTAGTGACGAGACCGAAATGTTTAATGTAAATTTCAGATTTGGAACACATGAGATGATTTTGTGTGAAATTAAAAAGTTTATCTCCAAGTATTTAGCATTATTGTTTTGTAATATATGACTTGGTTTCAATCCGAGTCAAGACATAGATTCTTTCCTATTTGGCTTGAAGGACGAACCCTTAAGTATATTTAACTTGTGTTTTTTGATTATCAGAAAGTATATTTACTCTTGTAAATACAGAAATGTTATCCCTACAATTTCAGGCGCAGTTGAATCTATAAAGTATTACAGAAATTTGAAATATATTCCCTTTATTTACTCCCCGCGACAAAACAGGAAACAATAACACAAAAATGGGAAAGTATCAAACTAATATTTGATTGAAATATAATTTTGCATATATGTTATTTTTGATTGCTTTGTATTTGCAATGTATATTTAATGTGTAAAATAGAAATTACATGTAACAGTATGAATGATCTGAATAAAAATATGAAAGACAAAAAAAAGACATAGAAAAGCAATATCATGATTTCAAAATAAAAAAGATAGTTTCACAATATAAAATTATATAAAAGTGCATTTAACATTTGACTAGGGGCTATTAGTCAATCTGGTATCCAAGTTACAGTTTCAATCACAGATTCTAAGATGACATATGCAGCGCAGTGTATCACTATTGTGATAAAGGTTATATTTATAATTGTCATTTAGCCTAAAACTGCGTCTGGGTCTTGTGTCTAATTTAAAGAAGGTTAATGATGACTAAAATGAATAGTATGTTGAAAATTATATATTTATTGGAATATTGTGTATATGTAGTAGACACATTGTATATAGATAATTGAAAATAACATACTGTCGTGACGAAACCTAAAAAGTTTAATGTAAATCTCAGATTTGGAACAACATGATTAGATAATTTTGTCTTTTTTAAAATAAGCTTTTATTCAAATATTTAGCATCACCATCCTGTAAAGTGTATTAGAATATTAGATAAAGAGTCGATATTAATGGGATTATCTGAACAACAGAGAAAATTACAACGAAATACAGTTACAGTACAGATCTGTCGAATGTTAAGCACTAAACTACCGAAAACGGTTCAAGTATATGCTCTTGATATCGAGAGCTTCTGGTCGGAAACCTATCCAAAGGAAGTTAACATCTGCCGAAAAACTTTACATTGACCGGAATGAGAAGTCGATTCGGCATTAATTCGTTGGCTTAGTATTTGCACGAGGTTTGGTTACTTTCTTTTCGAACAAAAAGTTGTCAGTCAGTTATTTTTAACAGGTTTAGAAATAAATAAATTTCCGGCGACAAAAACTACAAAACCAAAAAAAACTTGCACTTGATAACAGCCAAAGAAACTAATCAAGAACACTTCACAAGTACAAAAACAGGACAAGATAAATACAAATTGGAACCACAATTAAAGTAATTATGGTGACCACAGCGATCCTATTTGTTCGTTGATACGTTCGATGTCTCTGTGTTCAGGATTAATTTGGATATATTTGACGCCCCATAGTTCTATGTTCTCTCGCTCAATTTTGTTTACACACGTGGCGGTTGTAGAGGGGTGCTTACCCTTCCAGAGCATCCGGCCTCACTTCCCTGGTGGAAGTTCCACGTATTTAACCTAGCTTGTCAGTTTCAAAGTTTTTACTATGCTACTGGATTGTGATTCGGACATGGATTAGTATGTTTGTTTTTGATTTAACAACTTCCGTTATTCAATCTTCATTTTGTAAAATTTTTATTTTCTAGATGCGGTTATTGATAAATAATTTATAAACAGATCAATTTTTCAATGACACCCACGTCCCAGTAACTCATACGTATCTGTAACAGCAGTGATCTAAATGTATTAACATATTTAAAAGTTATTGATGCGGTTCTGAATTATTAAATGCATGTTGAAGCAGCGTTGTTTACTTGTAAATGTCATATAATAGCTTGCTTGCAAATATAATGTACATGGAAGTATGAATCAAAACATAGATAGTTTACTAGTTTACTGCAGTTGTGATCGTGGCCTATTTAACATTTTTCAAAACTTCCAACTTATATCAAGTAATAGTGCTTTACGCGCCAGTCAATACTTTTTTACTTATATTGCATCTCAGTTTATGGAAGGTGGAGGAAACCGGGGTATCCGGAGAAACCCACTGACGATCTTTGGCAGACAAATTGACAAACTTTCTCAAATAAGGATCTGCTCGAGTGGATCCGTAAGAGTGTGCCTTAAACCACTCGACCATACAGTTTCTAGAAACTTCCTACTCAATTATCTACATAATTAAAATGCAAGTCACAAAGACCAATACTACAACACACACTTTCAGTACCAAAATAAAAATTAAAGCAAGTATTTATTCTATGATGAAAAAGAAACTTCAAAATGAAAAAATCTATTTTGTTGCCGTTCTTTTAAGTTTGACATTCCCGTTTAATTGAATATGTTCATAACATCAGTTGCCATGGTAATGGGGTAAAAGATTTGCATGTTATCTAAATAAATGTCCTTTAGTGTCTACAAAAGGTTAAACTTAAAAATTAGTTTGTTTACTATTAAATGTATGCCCAAACTGTTTCACTGCGAAAACCCTTTGACAAATAATTAAGTTTCGGCGTACCAATCCCCTTTTCTTCCGGAAACCCTTTGTTAACTAATTAAGTTTACTTGACTTGTTGACATAAGCCATGTTCTCATCTATTTGATGATTTCCGATTTCTTTATTAACTTGTTTTAAAAATTTACTAAAATTTAATTATGTTTTGAACAGACACACATTTCATTCTCAAGAGACTAATTTAATTACTATGGTAACATAATAAATCGTTATCAGTGTCAAATTATTATCAAAATTACACAATTCCAATCAAAACTGTTTACAGAACTATTGAAAATCTTTACTTTGTTATCCAAAGAAAACATTAAGCATAAATCACAAAACAAACATTCAATCCCAGATGGCACAAATTGCCATACATTGTTGTTCCGAACGTCTTTCTTCGGCAATGCAATATAACCATTACATAACTCTTCGATTCCTTTTCAATGGTAATGTTTGGCAATATCACAGATAGTACAATGATGTTATACGAGATATATATTCAGTGATATAATACATGTATTCAGTTGAAATAGCAAGGATTAAGTATCAAACCCCTTAGACCCGTCATATTTCATAAGTTAGAACATATACAGCCAAGCCTGTCTATAAATGCCACCAATAAAAATGACCTTTATGGGCAGGTGGTCTTTATATACAGGTTCAAAAAATAATAATAGAGAACAATGGGGATACAATTCTACTGGTCTTTATAAGCAGGTGGCCTTTAAGGTAGGTTAGACCAGTCGAAATTTCATAAAAGTTTACATATTTGCATTATTTTGTCGTGGCCATGTACTTCAAAATTATATTACCCTTTTTCGCAATTGAACGCAATTATTTTCGCAAAGTGCGCGCAAACCAGTGCCCATATACAATATGTACGAATTCGTAAATCAGTGCTGTATTAGTAAGAAATCGCGAAAACATCACATTATATAGATATTTTGGCGAATGAAATGCTTTACAAAATGGTGGCATGACATTACATAATTATCTAATGGTTTACAATAAGTTAAATTAACATTTAAAACCAACAGAAATCTCAACATAATTAGACCTGAGATTTTTTTGTTAACAGTTGGACTCTTTCGCATGAAAAATCGAATTTGTTTAACTTTGATCTAGGAACGATTTATCTTTTAACTTCAATTTAGTGTTAATTTCGAAACACGAATCATGATTTAGCTGACCCAAAAAGATTTATTGTCTGAACAAATACTTGTTTTGATTAAACCTAATGTAGAAGAATTGATATAAAAGCATGTTACTGTGAATATGTGACGTAAGTTCATTAAAACGATCGTGTTTGCACGGCAGATTTGGAACTTTTAATTAATCTTACAACAGCAAGATCAATCATGGGATAAAACTAATACTTTAAAACTATGTTACTTTAACTTGTGATAACTGTATAAATGCATTTTTAAACAGAGTTTGTAAAATGCATTTTTAAACAGAGTTTGTAAAACTTTTTATAAAAAGAAGAGAACGAAAAAATAAAGAAAGTTTTTTTCTAAACACGCAACATTTAAATAAATAATGTGTGGGGATGAAAAATGGGTGACCTTTGATTTAGTTAAAAATAAAATAATTGAAAAAAAAGATTTTTTTTCTAAACACGCAACTTTTAAATAAATAATGTTTGGGGATGAAAAATGGGTGACCTTTTCTAGTTTAAAATAAAATATTTTTTTTAAAAAAATAGCTGAAAAAACGTATTTAGCTATAAATATTCAGGGCGTATGACAAAGTAACATGGATCTATAGTATGACTTTTTATCAACCTAAATACTAGGATTGAGAGCTCCCATATCTTGAATTTTATTAAACCGTTAATTTTGAGACAAGAGAAGCTTTCATTGACAAGACTGACTTTTTATTTTTGGAGACTCTGGGAACATTAGGCAAAGATTTGCAGGATTGATTCCCACCCTGGCTCCTTGATGTGACCTTGAGTTCGGTATTTATTTGTATACTGTATCATTACACCCAACCGATATATAAGTGAATGTTGATAAAACGTTGTCTTTAGTTGTGCGTATAATCCATAGAACCCGTCCAAAGCAAGGATATATTTGGTATATGCAATGGTTGATGAGCCTTGTGAAAAGAAATAACCTTCAATTTTGAACTTATAAGAACCAGCTGATGATATTTTTACACCTGTTTTGTGCCTTCATTTCATTATTTGTTACTGCGCCTTATACCTAAAACATACATGTATGTTCACACTTAGTAAATAACTGGTTTCCTTTTTTGTGATAGTCTTTTAACTGGGTCATACATGTACCTTTGGTTGATGCGTCTTATCTGTACTTTTAACATATTTACTAGTTGATGGTATTCTTACATCTGGAACATGCGTCTTATACTTAAACATACTTGCATTTTTAACATATTAATATATATTTATTAGTACCGGCTGTTGACTATTTTTTTTCACTTTCAACTTGTTTATATCAATATAATTAAGTACATGTCTTTTTTAAAGTTTTACTTTAAATAGTTGTAATATTGATTATATTGATTTTTCGTTAATCGGGTTGGGTTTGGATTACAATATAGATAACAAGCTGTTTGCTATTCTTTGATGGCACGGTCACTATTGAGGTTTTTTACCTAACGCAAACCTTAATATATAAATGCACTACAAATTACGTTGCTGATGGCCATAGGTCTAAATGATGATCATTTGACCATGATATAGAAGTGTGATATTCTTATATTTTGTAAGTGGAATAGCCCTTGGGTCCTGCAAAAGTGCAAAGGATAAGCAAAATTCAAAGAGTAATGTAGTTTTAAGTCGCAGTCAACATTCTTTCACTTGTATCGAATTGGTCAGTTCTGGGATGCCCAGTAAAGACCCCAACCTTAGACAATAAAGCTTACAAACTTTTTTCACACTAGGATTTGCTTGGGTTGGATTCGAACATAGGTCATGAAAGACCAACCTTAGATAATAGAGCTTACAAACTTTTTTAACACTAGGATCTGCTTGGGTTGGATGAAATGCACTATGATCTATAAGTCGGCGCTTGAAACGTCACGGCCACTTAGAGTTTAATAAGCTTATTGGACAAGTGGTAACCTGCATTATTCCAAACCCCATGTTTTTGACAAATAATTTGTTTCATTATGTAGTTTTGTAAAAGCTGACAACCAGAAACTGTCGATAAAGATCACAGTACAACGTAACAGCTGGGAAATGTCGCAATGTATACCCATGGGTGAAAACATTCGGACTTCGATACAAAAATATACCTTATAATGATGCAAGTGTTTAAATAAAAAATCACTAAATGACAACATTGAAGCATTGGTAATATATCAATGTTGACTAATGTTTGTTTTGTAAAACATCAATTTTGCATTTACAGTCCCATCAGAAAAGTATCTGTTCATGGCTGTCCCGTATGTAGGCGGGAGTTGTTGAACTAATTAATTTTGTTTCATCATAGACGTTCTACCATCGTTAATACATAATCAATTAAGTTAATCTCAGGATAATGCAAATCACTGCTTAATCCCACTGAATACATAACAGTTGATTGAACGCCGTGATACTTTTAAATTAGCTTATCGGAGAATCCTTTGCGGAGAATGGGAATACTTTATAGATGTCTTCAAGTGCTTTGTTTGAGTCTTGTCAAATATGAATACTTTATTGATATTTTGAAGTGCTTTGTTTGCTACCTGTCAGAGACTTCATTATATAATGCTCGTTTGATACGATGCTTTATGATTATGGTAATGTACATATAGCAGATTAGTCAAAATCAACATAATCCTTATTCTTAGTTTCTGTCTCTCTTAAATATACATTCTAGATCTTAATTATAAAAATATCCATATATCCATATAATATATTATAATCAGACTGTCTTTGAAGTGAGATCAAAACTAGCAATACTGAGTCAAAATGCATATTAAAATCACCTTTGATGACAAAAGATGTGAGATATATCTGCATATATGTATATGCTTGCATCATTTATGTTACACGTTCCAGATAAAAATGAGTATATGAGAGCAAAAAACATCTTTGATGACATATGACATAGGATATGAAGACTTTAGGTTTTATGTACTTTCATCATTGTGTTTAACCACTCGTTCAGTGGAAAAATAGATAAAAATAGGAAGACTATATTTTACGAAAGCAAAAAAACATCTTTGATGACATATGACATAGGATATAAAGATTTTGTGGTTTTGTGTGCTTTCATCATTGTGTTTAACCACTCGTTTACTCAAATAAAGATAAAAATAGGAAGACTCTATATGACAGCAAAAAAATCTTTGATCACATAGAGAATGAAGACTTTCTATGACTGTATGCATGCTTTGAAACCAAAGCGTTAAACGTCATTTATACATGTTATAGCGTTATCAAATAAAACTATCTTTGAAGTGACTGTATTTTGCAGTGGCGGTTTTGTGTCACAATGTAATTTTGAAACCAAGAAATGTCTGACACACACTGTATGAGAAATCTATGCATAATAACGTTGAATATTCTAATTATTCATTAAACATCTGGTTTTTTTTAATTCTCACAAGACAATAAATAGCTAATCAGGACATACATGTGTTTTTATATGCAGAGCCAAAATCCCCATATGAAATGCATTTGTAAGTAAAAACAAACATGCTAGGCCATGTTGAAATCACATTGAACACTGGCAAATTTAGCTAAGCACGTGCACTTCCACCAGGGGAGTGAGACCGGGTGCTCGGATTGAGTAGGCACCTCATGTTAAGCTAGCTACATCCACCATAGATTTAAAGTTCGAAGCCATCTGCTATCGCCAATAGCGTCAAATCTATTGAATGTAAGTTTTAACATGAGAGCAATAAGAAAGCTGAACACGTGAACTTCCACAAGGAAAGTGAGACCGGGTGATCCGATAGATTGAGTACCTCCATAGCTAGCTACATTCACCATAGATTTAAAGTTCAAAGCCATCTGCTATTGCCAATAGCGTCAAATCAATCGAATGCAAGATTTAACATGAAAACAATGAGAAATATAATGTTAAAATGGCGAAACATTAAGAAGTTTGTTTTGGGTTAACCATTTGCTAAAACAACAAAATGTTTATATAGTATGGACGAATTATAATGTCAACAAATATTTGAAAATAGTCGATGTCACAATACTCACGAATGTTCAATAAAATCGTTAAACAATTTATATGTATTAACGTTCAAGCAACACATGTTTATATCTAAATGATAATATCACGCCCTTTATTTTGTATATTTTACTTGAGTGAATATGTATAGGCAAACAGCATTGACCTGTCCGCTTGACCTTTTCATTTAAATAGCCATCATGAATCAGAACAATTTTGTAAAGGGCGCTCATGTATTTATATCGTTTACATCACCAGATTTGCTTACTTCATAGAGTAGATTCGTATTTAGTTGAAACTTAATACTATCCAAGTATAGGATGGATCCTTTTATAAGAATATTCCTAACTAAAGGTCAAGCGGACAGATCAATGTTATTTCCCTATACACTGCTGTATTAATGTTTGTATTCTTTACGAGAGCGAATAACTGGTAAGAAAACAATACGACAGAATGTAGTGTAAAACCGCATTTGAACGTGTTGCTTACGATTTATTTAAGCTAAAACCTGAGTCTATAGAGTTTCAATAACGCAAGACGATTGTTGGTACAATACTCCATCTGGAATAGGGCGTCAGTCAACCGAAAAGATAACTGTCTGCATATAAAACATAATTGAACATTTTTATTATAATAATCATTTTAAAAAATCATGATAAAGAATATGATAAACTGCTTCAGCACTGTCTTACTTATTCTAATAGCTAAAACCCCGTCTCGTCTTCTATTCATTGAGAGTCGCCTTTGCTGTTACAAAATATACCTGGTACTGTCAGATGCTAGTTTTGAATTTCTATATAGATATGGGATATTCAAAATTCAAAATTAGCACATGACGCTTCTACTGCTATTGGTGTGTGTGTGTGAGAGAGAGAGAGAGAGAGAGAATTTACTTACGATTTATGATGAAAAATTCACTCTTGATTATCACATCTTTTGTCGTTATGTATTATTTTTATACTCTATTAATTTAATCCCATTATCACACAACCACTAATATAAGTTATAATCAATGAGTGAGATATTCTGTCTCATTAGATCCTATGCCGGCATCTAATGAATTGACATGCATGGTCTAATCGGAAAAACTAACCTAGCAAAGCGTTGTGACATGCATGAAATAATTGGAAAAAATAACCTATTTAAGCTTTCTGCGATAGTCGCGTCTTTACACTTGTAGGTAAGCCCATGTGCATGAAATAATTGGAAAACTAAACTATCTAAGCGTTATGACATGCATGAAATAATAAATCCTATATCGGAATTTTATGCATTGATGTGACATGCATGAAATAATTGAAAAGACTAACCTATTTATGCTTTCTACACAGTCAGGTTTTTATATCTGTATATAGAGTACATGTAGGTAAGCTCAGACACATCGATAAGGCTAATTCTTTCTTCAATACATGTACACTATAACAGATGTTATTACTGTAAGCATGTAGTAGTATTATTGTCCATCTCTAGCTCCAATTATAAGCTGAAAAACTCGTAGCTTATAAAAAGGCGTTTATATAACACAAAAAGGGGCTTATTATATCCGTGTAAACTAGTATTATTACCCATGAAATATCATCTCTAGGTCCAATTATAAGCTGAAAAAATCATAGCTTACAAAAAAACTTTCAGATATTACAAAATGGAGCCCATTATATCCGTGAAAGCTATGTAAGGACAACTGGTATTATTACCCATGAAATATCATCTCTAGGTCCAATTGTAAGCTGAAAAACTCATAGCTTATAAAAAGGCGTTCATATAACACAAAATGGGCTCAATATATCCGTGTAAGCTTTGTAAGGAAAACTAGTATTATTACCCATGAAATATCATCTCTATGTCTAATTTTAGGCTGAAAATGTGGTGCTATGTTTTGAGGTGATTACCCTTCAGGAACACACAGTCTCACTTCTCTGGTGAAGGTTCACAAATGTTTAATCTAATTTGCCAGATTTTACTTTGGTTTTGGGGTGGTGGACATGGATTAGTATGTTTGTTTTTACTTTGCTTTTGGAACTGTGATTTGGACATGGACTATTATGTTTCCTTTTGATATCACATTAAATACCAAGTGGTATAAAACTGACACAGGGAAAATAATATAACACCAATATCCAATCAAAGATAATTGTAGTAATTACTTGGCGTTATCCAGATTTAATATTAAGTGTGTACTTATTGACCTCTCTTGGTAATTCCCCAGAATTGGTAACTTATTGAGTAAATTAATCAGAGTTATTGAATTTCTTCACAAGTACTTCGTTAGTGTTTACGTAACAATCGACCACCAACGAGAGCTATATAGAGGTAATGAATACGTAGTACAAGAGATACTCATCAATCATTTAAGAGATTATGTATATACTCTGTTGTATATAGTTACGGTCCTCTTTGAAAAATGGACTTTAAATTTATGTTATATATAGGGCAAGGCCGGTGTATTCAGCTGTATTTATCTTTCAGGAGCACCCGGTCTTACTTCCCTGTGAAAGTTCATGTGTTTTACGGAATTAAATTTCTTTTTTTCAGTTTTCAAAATTTTTGCTTTACTTTTGATATTGTGATTTTGACATGCACTTGCAAATTAGGAAAACACTTGAATTTCTACCCGGAGACTGAGACCATGTGCCCCGGAAGTTTAAGCACCTCTTTTTATTTTGAAATTGTTGATTTCATTACGTAATACGTAGACATGTAGACGTTGTTAACTGTATCTATTGCTAAATGCTACAGTCACACACTGTCGGGTCGCGAACTGGGTCTATACGGAATAAAAACCGTATCGGGCGAGTTCGATCCGCATCGTAAACAATGGCGAATTTCTATTGTAAAAATGGCTTTCAAAATACACAAAAGGTCCTAGCTATATATCATTTTAGCAACGACATGGTTGTCAGGCTACCATTATCTTAATATTGCCCATTCATCTAATACTCCCTTGATTACTTTGCAGTTAGATCACAATATCCACAAACTTGTAATCATACTGGGGAAAAACAAAAAAAAATCCTTTAAAAAATATCATTCTCGATAATCAAACAAAACACAACTAACTAAACCAAAATTTGTTGCACCAGTAATGTGGACATTTGCATGCTAAAAAATATTTAGCATTATTCCAGTGCTGTCCGTCATCTAATATTCTATTGACCACATCGCCGTTACATCACATCTTACACTTTAAAAAAATTGTTAACATTTTTGTTAGTTGATAATAAAAAAAATAAAATAAAAAATTAATGGAGACAAGTATTTAAGCATCTGGCTTGTTCCCGAATTATATTTATATGTAAGAGATTTATTTATTTATTTATTTATTATTTATTTATTTATTTATTATTTATTTATTTATGTGATTGAGTAAGATATTGTTTAGTCTAACAAAACAACACTACTTTACTGTTTTATCTAACCCAGTTTTGTTACACAAGTAATATAAATAATTTGCAGATTTAGAACAGCTTAACTTCCGGAGCACCCGGCCTCACTTCCCTGGTTGAAGTTCACGTGTTTAACCTAACTTGTCAGTTTCAGTTTTTACTTTGCTTCTGGATTGTGATACGAGCATGGATTAGTATGGTTTATTATTATTATCATTATTTTTTTAGTATTTCCTGTCATCCATACAGTAACAAAAACCATATTCATTATTACTTAACTCACGTTTTTCAGAAATTGTAGCTGTATTTTACAAAAATTTACAAATGTTCTTGTGGCATCATTTTATTTAATTTTATTAAGGAGTGACCTTGTGTATTATGTCAGTTTCTGCTCAAAATCTTGTTTAAAAAGAAAAATTATGAAGTTTTGTAAAATGTGGCTACAATCTCTGATAAAGTGGGTTTTAGTAATAATAAATATGGCTTTACCCAAACAATATGGACATCTTGTAGACTAAGACGATATTCCAGTATTGTCAGTCATCTAATACTTTTTACTAATACAGTTGAAGTTAGATCACAATTCTCTGTAATAAAAAAAACACTACCGTCATATTTTGAATTTTCTGAATGAAATAATCAAAAAATATAATGTGGCAACTTCATTCAAAAATTCGAAAAAAATAATAACGTGATACTACTAACTAACCCGAAATAATAATAATATGGAGATCCTGCAGACTGAGAACGGCTTAGACTAGTATTATCCCAGTATTAGCTGTCATCTAATACGCTTTACGTTTCATTTAACACAATTTATTTTTACAGCCGTATATTGTTTTGTCGATAATTTGTTGGATTGTGTTTTATAACTCAGACAGAAATAAATACAAAGGGGTTGAAAGGAATTCATAAATAACATCACCAAAAGACTCAATTGGTGTTATTTATTATAAGTACGCAAATTAAAAAATCAAAAACAAACACAATCCATGTCCGAATCACAATTCCAAACTGGAAAACTAAGTACCTGAACTGCCACCAGCAAAGTGAGATCGATTGCTCCGGAAGGGTAAGCACTTCCTCTCAAGCCATCTACACCAACCACGATTGACAATGAAATTTTAGCACCTCTATATCTCGATTTGATCAAGCAGATCCGAATGTTTAGTGCGTCAAGTTTGACCTTTCACTTGAACATTCAAACAGACATATCCGCTTGTAATTTAGGACCTATATAATGACAGTAATACTGGGTGCGGGTTTTTATTTTTTATTGTAATGAAACATGATGTCTTATAAATTACCTAAATCCCTGTCTGTTAGCCCATTGTAGTATCAATATACCTGTTTCTCCTGCTTATGGTGTATTTGTTTCACAATTAATACGGTACGGTAGAGTTTGTTCCCACCACGGGGACTTTATACAACGAAGCAAGCTGCTACAAATAAATTGTTGACCCAGGGATATTGCAAGCATATGCTTATCAGAGCCCTCAAAACGTTTTATGATCGTCATCACAGCATTTGATAAGTTTTCAGGATTACCATGGCTATATTTGAAAAAAAACTTTTGCCAAACTGATCCAGAAGCGAATGTTCGTAATCAAAAACAAACATACTAATCCATTTCCGAATCACAATCCAGAAGCAAAGTAAAAACTTTGGAACTGACAAGTTAGGTTAGACACGTGAACTTCCACCAGGGAAGTGAGGCCGGGTGCTCCGGAAGGGTAAGCACCTCCTGTTTAGCTAGCTACACCCGCCACGTGTGTAATCAAAATTGTGTGAAAGGAACATAGAACTATGAGACGTCAAATATATCCAAGGCAATCCTGGACACAGAGACATCAAACTTATCAACAATACTGTGATGACGACCATAAAACTTTTTGAGGGCCTTAATAAGCCCAGGCTTGCAATATCCCTGAGTCAACAATTTATTTGCAAGCAGCCTAAACATTTATATCTTGCGGAGTGATGAATTTATGTCACAGCTAAGATGTGGTACTGATGTTAAGTCTGGCAGTTTAAGTTGTATTGAGAAAACCGAATCGTCTTCAGAAAACCACCTTCGACAAGCAAACTGACAAACTTTATCATACTAGTTTATATACCGCGTGGGATTCGATACAAAGCAAAGGCGCTGTGATCTTAATCTAAAAAATACCATTTCAAAATATCAATAATTCTATATTTTATTACTTCCTGCAAATGTCTAATTTTTACATTTTTATCAGAAAAATCCGTTACAGTGAGCCACCTTTTGATATAGGTGAAGATAAATAATCTCATTTAAATTCAAATTTTACAATATTTTTATTAAATAACTTCCTGTAATGCCCGATTTTTTTTAAATTTTTGCTGCTTGTTTAATTATTAAGTCGCCAATAAAAATAAATTAAAATATTGAACTAGTGGGCGTCATCCAATTATAATTCCTGGAATACTTCCTTCTACATTTCTATACTGAATTATTTAATTCAACTTTATCAAAAATGAGTTGCTGCATATTATAGTTAGTGTTTTATTTGTAATAATCAAAAACAAACATACTAATCCATGTCCAAATCACAATCCAGAAGCAAAGTAAAAACTTTGGAACTGACAAGTTAGGTTAGACACGTAAACCTAGTTTACACTTTACGAAAAAAATGTCTTTTTGTTATATATGAAAGACACAAATACAATGCAATGCCATTTCAGTGTTTTCCGGCGCTCTTGTGATTTTCATATACCATTTTTAATGTATTTTATGATTAAATTTTTAAAAAAATGGTATATGACATGATGAATATTCAGAATGAGAATATTAAACTTGTGTTGTCGCGACAAAGATGAGCGTTTTTCTTAGTTTTCGGTACTCTTGTGAAGAAAGTTCCAAAATGGAAAATGTTGATATCAACCTGAACATTTTGCTTTGTTTCTCGTCTCTTTGGTAAGAACATTATGAGTATAAAAAAATTAAGATCACCATTTTCGTTAGTTGCCTCAAACTGTAGTGCAAAAAAATTGAATAATAAAGTGGTATTGTCAGAACATGGCATGGACCTTATTCATGCAGAATCAACCGATTGTTGTAATGAAGAAAACTTGTCACAATACCTACTTAAGAAAACTAATTTGATGTGCTTGGTCCTGTCTATAAAGGGTGTGATGATCAAACCATGCATATGAATAATATTCCAGCCATTTATCGGTTTTTTCAAAATTTCAAAAGTAAGCGAAAAGGGTCTTTTGAACAATGCATTCGTTATGCAGAAAACAGATTTTGAATGCAACAAATATATTTTGAAATGAAAATATTGCTTTGTGTTTTTTAACAATTTCTTCACAACTACAGAGATGATTTCATTATTATTTTTTGTATAACCCAATGTTTGTTAGTGCTTTAAAAATATGACAAAAAGTGAAAATCTCCAATTTTCACCACAGGACACTTTTTGCATATGGTTTGTTACGTTTACTTTAATTAACGTTTTAAGTATAAAGTACACACGGCTCATGTTTTAAAGCATACGTTAATTCAATATTTACAAAGAAAAGGTTAAAACACCAATGTTCAATCAGAGCTGTTTGGATCCCCATGACGTTATCCGATTTTTATATTAAGTATGTACTTATTGAACTCTCCAGATAATTTCTAAGAATTCGTAACCTATTGAATTTTTGAACGAGTACTTTGTGAGTGTTTACGCAACAATCAACCACTAAATGACAATGAATGAGTTTGCGTAATGACAAGAAAAGCTTTCATCAAGCTTTCTGGGGAGTTCAGCAAATACTCTGCCGCGGTAGGTAGTTCTATTGTTATTTGACAAGTGTTTTCTCTGTTCTTCAAGTTGATTTCTGAAAACTCATACCTAAGTTTTAGAAAATACTCTTTACGACTGAAATATTTACTTTTGTCATCAACGCAGCCTGTGTGGCTCTGAACAAACGATTCGTAAGACCAGGTACTAGCTTCTTGCTCTAATAGTTAATACAAATTAAAATAAAAAATCAACAAGAGATAAAGAGGAAGTAAAATCTTTGATTATAAAAGGTCTTGATAGAATACTGTAATTAATGATGACATTATATCAGGAAGTGGCGTCATTAAATCTAGTGCCCATACAAGTTCAAGTTTTATTAGCATTGAATTTCTGAAGAAAGGCAAAAGTCAGTAACATTACACCGTGGATGCCAAAAAGTCCCGATTGCGCTCCAATGGATTACGATATCCGGATAATCCTAAAACGTCGCGTTCAGAAACGAACGATCTATACTTTATCTGGTCTTAAAAGACCTGTCAAAGATGAATGGAAGAAACAGAAGCAGAGCTACATAAATAAGACACATTTCGAGATGGACAAAACGTTGTAAAATGGTATATTACTGTCATATTAAATAGAACATATATTACAGTAAATCTGAAGTATAAAAGATAATTTTGTAAATCAAAAGTGTTACGTTACAAATTGAACATGTCCGTCTGGAATCTGCATGTGTAGCAAGTGAAACATGAATTGATTTCAGTTTCATCGCAGTTAGATAAACATGGATAGCTTAAATCAATATTTCATATTTCATATATCACTCTTCACGTTCTATTAAACAAAGTTCATATTAAGAATGTCTTGACGATTGTTTTTAAGACTTTTATACCTCAGACCGGAAATGAAAATAAAATTGCGCCATGTAATTAAATTGAAAATAAGCTTGCAGTCATTTAGTATAGGCAGTTTTTAAATAAATAAAAATAATTTTTATTTTTTAATACTGAAACGACTGTGACGTTTATCAACTGTACAACAACGTTATATCAAATTGCAAAAATATTTACTTCAAATATACAGGTTTTTGTGCTTGCCCGGGAATACAACATATCCCGGCATACTGTAGCGTCGTAACATAATACGTCATTTATCAAAAATCCTCTGTATGCTTAAGCAACCAAACATCATAATGAAATAATACACTGTGTAGCAACATAAGATACCAAAACAGATATTGCAATTTTATACTTATAAAATTTCCATTTTAAATAAGTAACTAAAATTGGGAATAAAAGGAACTATGGAACGTCAAATCCAGGGAAAAGTTTTGAGCACCTTGATTAGTCTAGGGCTGCAATATTCCTGCGTCAACAATTTATTTGTAAGCAGCTTGCCTTATTGTATAAAATTCCCATAGTTGGTAAAAGCTCTCATTGAGAAGCTCTATTTCAGCGTATACAATGTGAAACAAATACACTATAGCAGGAGAAGTAGGCATGTTGCTGCATAGAAAGGGAAAGTTGACAATTATCAATAGAAAAATTAAAATCATCACGTTTGTCATACAGCTTCAAAATGTAGCATTTTGTTGGCGCTATACTTAAGGTAAAGTCAAAATATGAAGCAGAACTTAAAGAACCAGTCGTATCTTTTATTTCAAGCTCACTAGGATAGATTGTATCCATATATATAAAATCTCCATATTTAGGATTATTAATAGATAAAACGTCACCTATATATCTGCACGTGGAGTAAGTGATCAGTTCCGTCGTAGTTAGTGATACATGGATAGCTTCGATAAAATTTCATATTTCATATAACACTCTTCACATTCTATTAAACAAAATTCATATTAATACTGTATTGTAGATAGTTTTTAGGATTTTTTATACCTCATATCGAAACCGGAACTGAAAATGAAATTGCGAAATGTAAATTGATTGAAAAAAAGCATTACTATCGAATAATGGACTGCATTCGAAATGACTTTTACAAAACTAAATCACTTGCAGTCTTTGGATGTTGACGATTTTTAAATACTAGTAATTCATTTAATGTTGATAATATAGCGACTGAGACGCTAAAAACGGTACAACAACAATAATTTATATCAAAATTGCAAACATAATTATTTCAAATATATAGTTTTTATGCTCGGAATACAACCGTCCCGACAGACGCAAATGGCGTCGTAACATAATACGTCATTTAAAAAAATCATGTGCATGCTTAAGTAACCGGCCATCATAATTGACAGATTACACTGCGTAGTATAATAAGATATCGAAACAAACATTGCCATTTTATACTTATAAAATTTTCATTTTAAATAGAGTCTTTATTATCTTACTTGATTAGCATTTGATAATCTGCAAAAACAATGTCAAATTTAATGGTACCCCTGAGAAAAAAACAACAATTAATTCAATACATTTTATCCTCTCATATAACTCATAGAAATTGATAAGATAAAACCAAGTTAATACACTATGACTAAATAATTATATTACTGGAATTAAAATAATTAAAACTAAAACAATCTCTTAAAAATTGATATAATGCCAGAACTAAAATGTTTACATGATTAATGGGTGGAATATAAAAATCCATAGACATAGACACTTTCCTAATCTGAGTAATACAGCATATCATTCCATGTCCAAACCAAAATCTCTAAGCAAAGTAAAACCTTTGAAGCTGGCAAATTAGGTTAAACACGTGAACTTCCATCAGGGAAGTGATAACGGGTGTTCTTGAAGGGTAAGCATCTCCGATATAGCTAGCTACACCCGTCACATGTGTTACATGACAATAACAGACACAACAGAGGAACCCCGTAATAGGAGCATTTATTGGTAGGAAGCCGTTATACCGTGAGAGGTTGAAATATCATTAACGAAGAATAATTTGGATATGTTTGGAAACGGATATCTATGCTTTATTAGCGAGTTCATCGTCATTTAGAATTTTGTATTTGGAATGTGTTAGTTATTAATGTAAGCTTGACTTGAGAAGAAATATTGTGTATTCGTAATATATTGCGCTATGAAAAATCATGCTGTCTTAGATTTTATTTTATTATTATCCATAAAATGCTCTACAATTTACCAGGAGCCAATTTAATGACTTTCCTAATCTGAGTAATACAGCATATCATTCCATGTCCAAACCAAAATCTCTAAGCAAAGTAAAACCTTTGAAGCTGGCAAATTAGGTTAAACACGTGAACTTCCATCAGGGAAGTGATAACGGGTGTTCTGGAAGGGTAAGCATCTCCGATATAGCTAGCTACACCCGTCACATGTGTTACATGACAATAACAGACACAACAGAGGAACCCCGTAATAGGAGCATTTATTGGTAGGAAGCCGTTATACCGTGAGAGGTTGAAATATCATTAACGAAGAATAATTTGGATATGTTTGGAAACGGATATCTATGCTTTATTAGCGAGTTCATCGTCATTTAGAATTTTGTATTTGGAATGTGTTAGTTATTAATGTAAGCTTGACTTGAGAAGAAATATTGTGTATTCGTAATATATTGCGCTATGAAAAATCATGCTGTCTTAGATTTTATTTTATTATTATCCATAAAATGCTCTACAATTTACCAGGAGCCAATTTAATGACTTAATTTAAAGGCACTAACAACCTGAACGGTACACTAAGGTAAATGGTCACTAGGTGTATATAGAATTACACGGTATACTTATGCATTATATACCACCACCTTTTATGTAGAAAACCGAGGTGTCCATAATTATCCGTATCGTTAAACCTGCATGTAGAGACCTAAGGTGTAGAAAATTACCCTATAGCGACCCCTATCGACATTACTGTAGGTAGAGAACCGAGGAGTACAAAATTATCCGTATCGTTATACCTGTATGTGGAGAACTAAGGTGTAGAAAATTACCCTATAGCGACCCATATCGACATAGGAGTACAAAATAGCCCTAAACGACAAAGTGGTATGTACAGAGCAGAGGTGTACTTAATCAACCATATCGACTAGTATCGGATATATCGAATACAAAATCTATAAATAGCATATGGGGTATTTTTCATTGTTATTACCCGTTACCATAATATTAATAAGGTACTTAGTCATTAAATCTATATATAACCGTTTTGTATTTTCCATGGATTTATTCTTTCTGTATATACATTTGTGAGAAATAACACATCGTGATAAATTTTTACTCTTATACAATCAAGTTATAATTAAGGACGTTATGAAGGGGTATGTGTGCTGAACTGACCATACGTACAGCTGGAAAAAAATTAGGACGGTCAACACTAGTCTAGACCTTCTACGGACAGGGCACCAGTAAATTAGACAGTAAGTAAGTAAAAACCTTGTGTTGAAGATGGAATACATATCAATTACGCTTTGGAGAAAACTTAGCATTGTTATAGGCACGGAGGAACAAGTATACATTAGAAGGAGGGCGTTTGACTTGATAGAAATAATAGGGACAAAGACTTACGGTTATGAGACTATAATGGGCGGTAGTAGAGCAGAAGGCTTGTCTCTTCCTGATAGTGATTTTGATAGAATGGGTGTAATTCGCGATGCATCGGTGTCTGATAATCCTGCCGACTCACTTAATGACATATCTATGGATACGAATAATATCAAACCGGGATTTGTAAGACTCCGTATTTCAAATAGACTGATGAATTACGGGAATTTTTCCTGTTCATTGACACAAACACGTGAGGGTACATTTTTGTCGAGTTTGTTATTCCGTGACCAACTGGTTGAGAGTTATAAGAAAAAGTACCCAAGTGCATATGCACACGGACCTTGTGCAACAACCGAGACGCAGTTCAAATCAGAAATAGACATTTTACGTTGTTTTTCGTGCAAGACATGGCCTCGAATAGCATCTGAATGGCTTGACAGAATCAGAAATAATAACTGGCCATCCGCTGAACTTATTACAAATATCTCAAGTGATGGATGTTTACTCGTCCCTATAGGAAATCCTAATTCACAAGAGGGCCATATGCAATGGCGAATTTCCTTTTCACTTACGGAGAAAAAGCTTGTCCATTCGTTTAACCATACTCAGTTGTTGTGCTATGCTCTTCTGAAATTGTATCTGAAGCATGCGATAAATTCGAATGCGGAAGTTAAGGGTCTACTCTGCTCGTATTTCCTAAAACATCTCTATTCTTTTGTATTGAAGACCAAAACATTGTCTGGAGCAAAGAGAATTTTATTGATTGCTTTTGGACGTGTTTAAGACGGTTGATGGCGTGGGTTCGGGATGAATACTGTCCAAACTATTTTATCAAGGATAACAACATGTTTGAGGGAAAGGTTAGCGGCAGAAAGGCAAGGTTACTGTTTGACCATTTGTTTAAACTGTATAACGACGGACTGGATAGTTTGCGATTAATTCCGTGTTTATCAAAGTTACACATATTTGTAAACACTAACAGGGCAATACAGCCACGACTCGGTACGGAAGTGTCACAAAGTGATGAAGACAAGTGTGATGAGGTAATAACTAACAAGTTCTACTGCTGTTCTGAGTTGGTTTTATTGTCGTTCTCCGATGGCTATATTCCAATCTTTATATACAATCTCCAGTGGGACCTCCACACTAAGCAACAAGGTGTGTGTCGTCTGTATGTGGATGTGTCTGTGTATATCAATGAAGCCTGCGATAGCCTTATATACTCTTCTGTTAGATAAACAGAAGGGAAGAGCATGACCTAA
The DNA here is from genome assembly GCA_021292105.1 of Anadara kagoshimensis. Taxonomy (NCBI): domain Eukaryota; kingdom Metazoa; phylum Mollusca; class Bivalvia; order Arcoida; family Arcidae; genus Anadara; species Anadara kagoshimensis. Next base: position 20,377,437 of record CM037874.1, read on the forward strand.
ACCTTGTACCAAATATCATGATTTGTAAAGGTTAATTAGACAAGGTGTATACATCATGTAATGACCAGAGCTACATTGTTGAATAATTGCCTAGGGGTAAAGGACTTGCCTGACCATTGACCTGAGGATACCTTAGTAATTAACCTTATATAAATTAAATTATAGCGAAAGTACAATTTTGTAAACCGGAAAATATTTGGGTTTATTTTTATATAATTTCTTATATCATTACATAGTTCTATGGCCCTTCTCAAAAAAATAAAATTATTAGATAATTTGATTTTTGTAGAGAATAGAAAGTATTTGGGTTTATTTATATATATATATATATATATATATAAAAGGACGCCAAAAAATGGGGAAAAGCTGTCGCAAGCGTTTTGTGTGTTAATTTGATAAATACATATTCATACATGAAAAAACTACATGTGCATGTTTAAAAGAAAAAATATGAACAATGTTTTGCAAAACTACATAAAATGAAATGGTGACAATAGCATGGTAATTAAAACATGAAATGTGCACATTGACAACAAAAATTAAAAAAAAAACATACCCTAAGTGGGTTAAATAAACACAAACAAAGCATCAAATATCAACATACTGTACAGTTATAATCTGCTCTCCGACTATGGAGTTTTGCGTATATGTAATACAGGCTGGCAGTTATGTGCCTTTGCACCAATTTGTGCACTTATTGCCTATGAAAATGTTTTAAGTGATTACATATTACATACAGATGCTCAAAATATGCAAATTAATAATAAAATAATATGTGAATTACATTGATTCATATGTGGTTATAGTTAATTGTATAGACAAAAAATATTTTGCGTCAATTATCGCACTTATTGTCTTTAATTAAAAAAAAATATGGGTCTGTCTCCAGGACATAACTTCTGTCGCTTAATAGGAGACAGGTGATACTGGTTTTTTTTTAAACCAAATACCCGTGTCTATATAGAAAATTTTTTTGACAAATGTTAAAGAAGAAAAAAAAATGAGATGAGAAATTGATAATAACTTTCAATTAAAACGAATATACCACAATAGACAATAATAATCACAAAAATGAACCATGGTATATTAATAAGAAAAAAAATTCACAACTTTATCTAACTGGGATTCACAGTTACCGTTCAACATATATAAGAGTAAAAGATGTAAATAATTGACAGATATTATGAATTATAATTAATTACTCAATATAATTGAGTATGTTGTCATCAAAATCATTACAGCTTTAATACTCAAATAGTTGTATCTTTCATAAGTGTATACACTTATAGGAAGCTAGCATTACAATGTAGAAAGTACGTTCAAATACATTAGACAGTACGATTAAATGACTACTAGTGGTTAAAACAATGTATCCACTATAAAAATATTTAGGCAATAAAGATACTAAATAGGGGCAATATGATTAAGCTTATGTAAATAAAAATTATGACAGAAAAACTCAATGCCAATCAACTTGTAACATACAAGTAAGAAAAATAATAAAATTAAAATTTATATTTTGTTTCAGAAATTAAGTTGAAAAATAAACTACTGAAAAATTGTTTCAGTGCAACTGTGCTTCACAGTTTTGCAATATTATTTTGAAAAAACCATTGCATATAAATAAAACTTATTCCTTATTTAAGAAAATTACTGTTTCAAAATTTTAAATTAAGACATGTCTAACTGAAAATTACGGATGAAACATGTATATCTTGAAAGTATACCTGTATATAATATACATTTTCTATGAAATATAAAAACCAAAAAAGGTTTAAACGATGCAATATTTAAGATGCTTGAAGAAATGATAAAAAATTATATGACCTATATTAATTTTGTACATCCACATAAAACAAAATGTGAGTATGTACTTTTTGAGAAATACAAAAAAATTGAAACAGGATTATTGAAAAAAGTAATAATTGATAAAAAATAGCATGTTGCATGACTCTTTTGATAAACATTAATTCAAAAACAGACATTGAACATTTTGAAATTATTATTTAAGTTTTGAAAAATATAAAGTAATTTAACTTACAAACAAATGAATTGTATCCAAATCTATCCAAATACGTCGCGGCCAAAATTTGTATAATGAGTATAACTCTGCAAATGTTTTCGTTCAAGTTCTAGTTCATTAATTTTGTTGAGTAATGAAGATACATCCTTCATTTGCTTCAAAAACGTTTTGGGAATCCCTTCTTCGGTTGTTTTAAAAGAGTCACGGAGAAGTTTGGTCTCTTTCAGAAGTCTTCCGTTGAGCTCCTTGAGATTGTTGTTTTCTTTTGTAGATGATTAATAATATCCGAATTTTCTTTTGTTTGAGTTGAAGCATCTGTCTTGTTTCCTTCCGTTGTGGTTTGACGTGAATCTCGGAGTCGTTTGTTCTCCTTCAAGGATTTTCCGTTAAGTTCGTTTATGCTGTTGTTGTCCTTCTGTAGATAGTTAATTTCCAAATTTTGCTGTGCTTGTATGGGAACATCTGTCGCTTTGTCATCTGTGGTTTCCATGTCTTTTCTTGATGAAAAAATTTGGTCTGTTAATTTAGTAATTTCTTTTTGGAGATGTTGTATTTGTGCCTTTATAATATATCTGTTGCTCGAAACGTGTTTCTTCATAAGAAATTGGACGAGTCTGTGTGGTTTCTTTCCCTTTGTGAACGTGACTGTCGTTTGTTTCTTTGCATTCACGGACAAGATGTCGAAAACTTCCACAGTTAAAACATTTCTTGAGCTGTGTGTTCATTTTTTAAAGCGGTGTGATCGTCTAGTTGAATGTTGCAAACTTCGTTGGCCACCCCAGGTCCTTTTTGTCGTCGCGGCACCACTTAATGTACTGAAGTAATAACTAAGAAGTTCTACTGCTGTTCTGAGTTGGTTTTATTGTCGTTTTCCGATGGCTTTACTCCAATCTTTGTATACAATCTCCAGTGGGACTTCCACACTAAGTAACAAAGTGTGTGTGTCGTCTGTATGTGGATGTGTCGGTCTCTCTCAATGAAGCCTGCGATAGCCTTATATACTCTTCTGTTAGATAACAGAAGGGAAGAGCATGACCTAACCTTGTACCAAATATCATGATTTGTAAAGGTTAATTAGACAAGGTGTATACATCATGTAATGACCAGACTGTACATTGTTGAATAATTGCCTAGGGGTAAAGGCTTGCCTGACCATTGACCTGAGGATAACCTTAGTAATTAACCTTATATAAATTATAGCCGAAAGTACAATTTTGTAAACCGGAAAATATTTGGGTTTATTTTTATATAATTTCTTATATCATTACACAAGGAATGTCTTTGTGACATTGAAATATTACATCAATCAACTGGGTTTTTTAAAATGGAAAATTCAACAAAAATGAATGTTGTTATTGGCGAAATGATGCAACAAGCATCTAATCCAATTGACAAAGGAATACTTAGCATGATGGTTTACAGCACATTCAGTAAAACTGTACCTTCAATGTATAAAGATATACAAACAACTACGTCACATAAAATTCATTACAAACAAATAAACGGAATAAAACGGTTCATTATACAGAACTGTTTGGTCGCTGATGTATGTAGCGGGATGTTAATGCTAGCTACCTTATGTTACCTAGATGGAGAATACCAGGAAGTGGTTACCGTTGTTCAGAAAGTTTTACAAAAGTTTAAACCTTACACGGTGTATGTAGGATCAGGACAAACTAAATGCGCTCATCAAGCTTACATAAATGAAATGTGTGGAAAAGGATTTACTATCAACCAAAAACTAGCACGTAAAGCCCTGGCAATCCCATTTGTCTGTGATATAAATAACAAGTTCCATGCACAAGAAATAGAGCCAGAACTTGTACAACATTCAACTGAAAGAAGGACATTTATACCTCCAAAGGTGTACTCTTACGTCCTGTTGTTTCTTTCGTATTATCATATGGGGGGACGTAGAGAAAACATGAGTTACACTCTGACTGAACTATATACAGCAACACATGATGAGCGTTTTGTAACTGAATTTGAAAAACCGTTAGCGAACGCGCTGTTAACGAAATGTCTCCAAATGCTGGAACCGTATTAACAACGTTAAGGACATTTTTCATGTTGCCGTTTCGATAGCAACTGCTACGAATTTCCAAAATTCCTTTTTTTTCAAAACAAAAAAATGAAAGAAAGAAAGGAAAAAGAAAACGGACAAAAAGAAATGAGCACCGTTCAGTATCAATTGACAAGAGAAAGTGACTAAAGTGTGATGATGGTGTTATAGGGAAAAACAACACCAAACTTTTGCAAATTTTTAACAGGAAGTGAAAAAAGGGAAATTACTCTGAAGTTAACAGCGCGCTTGAAATTGTCCGTCTATAGTCTGTTTTGTAAACTTATAAAAGTTTAACTGGAAAGACAACTCAAGTTCAATGAACAAAACATGCGTAGGGATGTTTTTTAATATTTAACTGGATGTCATTTTTATCAACTGTTAATGCAATTATTGTAATAATTTTAAAGAAACCATCGGTCATTCGAGCCGTCTGTGCACCCGGAAGCAACACAGCGTCACATGACAAAGTATCAAATATGAAAAACAAATTCGAGAAACCTCGGACCGAAACAAAAGAATGATTCCCAAAACGCCGAGCTATCCGCCTATAGGAATAAATACGCAAGAAACTAGGTTACACCTTTTTCGAGCCTCTATAGGCGTCATTACTTGAGGCCAAATATAAATAAATCTCTGTGTAAATATATACGTTACATATGAATAACATTTTTCCTTCCCTTTTTATAATGATGTGCCTTATTTGACAAAATGTCTATTCTTGCCTTAATTAGTGCAAGTTTCATAAGGCAACCTTTTCTTTGAAAATAAAGCAAATGGCATTTGATTTGCCACAACTCAAAATGAGTAGGTCTATACATTCAGATTTCAAGTCTATTGGAGGAACCACAGGCTCATGATCTTCAGTCTTGCTCAGCTAGTGACATTTATCACATATGATACCCACCCCGACTTTTCATTTATAGCATTTTGTCGTACGAAGATTGCACTTTGAACAGTTTAATGTTTTGGCATTTTATTTACTAGTACGTGTTCATCGTTCAGGAAACACACGGGAAATGACACGTGGCCTGAAACTGGACTGTAATATCGTTGTATTTGTATTAAGCAAATGTATGTGCATGTCTTTATCTATTTTTTTTTTTTTTTTTTTTTTTTTTTTTTTTTTTTTTTTGTTATTTGTTGCAGAAATAAATATTTCAATTCTAACACAAAGTAAGATAAAAGAAGGAAATAAAGCCGTAAAATATACATTTTATTAAAAATGAATCAAGATAAAAATAAAATGTCATTTTGGGTATACGAACCCACAACATAAGACATAATAGTCCCTACATATATCCACTACACCACGCAGGCAATTGTTGACAACGAGGGTTTATTAATATCAAGTACGAGTATAGTACAGTATAGTAAGAGGTTATATTGGGGTAACTCTCTAAACACCGATTTTTGCAAAATTCACTGTCAGCGCATATCTCTCCATTAACCATACTTTGCATACCTAACAATAAAATAAGGTATTTTTTGTATTCAAAATATCTTTAATGGAGAGGCATGCGCTCTATATTTATTTATTAAAAAACGTGTTGATTTTCACTGACTCACTTCATGTTTGTATAGAGTTATACGGAGACAAAGCTAAAAGATTTCATGTGTTAAACATATAATGCAATATTTTACTGAGATTTTTACTAAATAAACTTTTACAAAATGATAGTAGCTTTAGGTTTTTTCACTATAAACATGTTTATAACATACTTTTAAATTTTGAATCCTATAGGCGGATAGCTCGGCGTTTTGAGAATCATCCTTTGCGACATACACCTCAGGATACATCGTGCAATGTCTATTAGACTAAATGAGAATCGTATATTTCTAGTATTTTCTTCACGTAATATTTTCTCTTCTGTTCATTTAATGTTGTTGAAAAGTTTCCTCAGCATTCACATCAGCATTTTTAATTCGTTTAATTTATGTTACAATTATAAAGTATATAATAATCAGCAGACCATACAGTACAGACCTGTCGAAAGTTTAACACGAAACTAACGATTTAGTGCCGAATCGTCAGCTCATCTCGGCCCCTCGTTATCTGTATATCGACATCTTTTCGGCCACAAGTTGTCAACATTTAGACCCATTGTCGACCGAGCTTCGACTCCTTATGGTGAGCTCGGTGTTAAATTTACGACATGTCTGTATTGTAATTTGATAACGACCATTAATTCAATAATATTTTTATTCCAATTTATTGCAGCCCATTTTAAGATAAAAATTTAAACAATGGGACATTCCAGGAAGTAGTTAAATAAAGAGACATTGATACTTTGATTTATATTTTAATCAGGTTGTTTGTTCTCCAAACGTTTTCCTAATGGCCCTGTTGTATAAATCCGTATCGGATATCATTGTGTTATTGACGAGTTCGGCGTCGTTTAGACACGTCTCAAATATCAAACCGTATAAAACACAGCATGACAACTATTAGATCTTAATATGTTATATAATAGTCTACTAATAAATTCCGATTAATTGTTTGAAAATTACGGGAAAATTTGCCTGCCTTGCAATATCGTTTGTAAAACACTCTGATATCGAGCTGAGCATTCAGATTCTATTTTATATGAATGGTAGAATAGCAAGTTTTAATCGATGTAGTCCATATTCATGGCGTTGTTGATTATATTGAAATCCTCGGCCGATTTATTTCATATAGTATGATGTCTCTGTATCCAAAATTTCCATAGATATATTTGACGTCACATTGTTAGTTCCATGTTTCTTTTATTTCCCATTTTGATTACACAGGTGGTGGGTGAAGCTAGCTAAATAGGAGGTGCTTACCGTTCTAGAGTACCTGGTCTCACTTCCTGAGTGCAAGTTCACGTGTTTAATCTATGTCATTTTCAAGGGTTTTACTTCACTTTGGGATTGTGGTTTTGGCACAGATTGGCCTGTTTGCTTTTTATCCTATGAAAGCTAGAGTAACGAAGCGGGTTAAAAGCTGTCTTGTCTGCATTGAGGGCGTTGGATATTATATTGGGATCTTCAGTCGAGTTATATTTTATTACGTGCAAATTTTGATAGGAAGAATGCAGACAAGTTCAATATGATTTCAGTTTAACAAATTACAGACTTGAGACTGTCATCAGACAAAAGACAATGTTTTCAATGTTTCAATGATCGCATTTTGAGGTAAATAAATAAAATGGCAAAATTTAAGACCCTCCAGAATTACTAACACCACATTACTGGATACAATTTGTTCATTTGATCGTATGCACATTCGAAGCCGGAGGTTATATGAGCAATGGTTTTGTAATTGGCTTAAGTTGTCCTGTTGTGTATTAAGTTTCACCGTTAATTGCCAAGACCATGTATTGGGTTTCGCTTTCACTTTATTTTATTGACAGAAAATGGTAATAAAAAGTTTAAACGTGTAACGTCTACAAGAAATTTTTTACTTGGTGTGACCAAATACAGTAGAGAGATGTCGAACTATCAATGTTCTAAACCTTACCAACTCCGGTTTGTTTGAAGATGTGCATCTAGTCATTCTCTACTGAATCTTCAATACACATTCAGTTATAAGTGAGGTTTGAAGAAAAAAGTAAATGGACCCTGTCCTTGCAATTTAAGCTGATTGTTAGAAGTAAAAGTCAAAGAATTGAGCCTTGACGATAAAACTAGCATAAAAATATACTGAAAACTGAAATATCAAAATTCAACATGTTGAAACACCCTTATATAGTTAGTATGGTCACAGACAGAACCACCTTACTCTATCACCAAGAACCAATTATGAAATATTTTCTTTAAAAAATCCTTAAAATTATGGTTGCAGATAGAACAACAACATACTATTACTCACCTAGAACTAATTATAAACAATTTTCTTATAACAATTTTCTTTACAAAATTGAAAAAAAAAATGTTTTCAAACCTATGGAATTGATTTAAGAAAAATGATTCCTGGAAGTTGAAATGTCAAACTTCAACATGTTGAAACACCCTTATGTCTATGGTTACAGATACATGATAGTTATACTCACCTAGAGGCCAAACTGTTGATCTCAAGAAACCTTTCTTCACCGTCACAAGCAACTGTTGCCAATAAGTCTATTTCACTAGTGTAATATCACAACATATGTTATGTCCTATATTGATATTCCGTCCTATATAATACAGATCTGTCGAAAGTTTAACACTGAACTAACGAAATCAAAAACAAGCATACCAATTCATGTCCAAACTACAGTCAGAAAGCAAGGTAAAATGCGTAGACACGTGAACTTCACGAGGGAAGTGAGGCCAAGTGCTCCGTGAGGAAAATCGTCTTCTGTTTCCTTACCCAAACACACAAATCTACGTGCAAACCACAATTTCAAAGTAAAATTTTCAAGCTGGCAAATTAGGTAAAGACACTTAGACTTCCACCAGGGAAGTGAGGCCAAGTGCTCCGGAAGAGTAAGCATCTGCTGTTTCCCTACCCAAACACACAAATTCACGTGCAAACACACAATCCCAAAGCAAAGTAAAAACTTTCAAGCAGACAAATTAGGTTAAGACACGTGAACTTTCTCAAGGGAAGTGAGGCTGGGTACTCTGGAAGAGTAAGCATCTGCTGTTTAGCTAGCTACAATCTAGTCCGACTAATCAGCTCACTAAAACCCCTAATTTTAATTTTTGACTTGTTGGGGGTTCGTTTCAAAAATTAAAATTGGGGTTTAGTGGGCTGATTAGTCGGACTAGCTACAATCGCTTCGTGTGTATTCCAAGTTAGGAATGATGGGACTCCAAGAACGGCTGTAAAGTAACCTAAAACCTTTCGAGAGTCATCTCAACAAGCTAGTTTACGAGTGGTCGAATTGAGGTGTCGATTCGGTGCTTATTCGTCTGTTTGGCGTTAATCATTCGACGGGCCTGTACGGTAGATACTGGACAATGATGTATTCATCTGTCTATGTATAAGATAAGTAATAAATACAGTACAGGCCTGTCTAAAGTTTAACACTAAGCTAACGAATTAGTACCGAATCGGCAGCTCATCATTTATAAGCTATATCTTGATAGCTTTCGGCAGCAGCTATCTGTCTTTCGACAGCTTTTGGTCTCTAGCTATCGGTCACTCGACAGCAGAACTTCGACTCCCTTTGAACTTTCGACAGGGCTGTACTTTATTTGACATTGTGACATCACGATCAAAATATTGTTACTACAGTCGAACCTGCTTTAAAGGTCACCTCTATATAAGAACCACCTGCTTATAAAGGCCAGTAAAATTGTATCCCAATTGTTTTTATTCATATATTTTGAACCTGTATGTAAAGGCCGCCTGTCCATAAAGACCACTTTTACTGGTTCCCTTTTGTGGCCTTTATAGACTGATTTGACTTATACTTAGCTGTTCAATATTAATCCATTGTGCTTCCAATATGTGTTATTTCTTTTCAAACTTTATAATGAGATCTGACATTCAATACACAGATGTCTACAAATAAATATTATCATTGATACATATCTATATAGATAAGTTTAACCTTCGATTAACAGATATACAAACCTGTCGTCTGCTTACAATTTATTTTTATTGAATGTACAGGATTTCTTTCAAACTGATAAATTAGATTTATGTTAGAGCTTGTCCTAACTACGGGGACTTTATACAACGAAGCAAGCTGCTAACAAATCTCTTGTTGACACAAGGATATTGCCGTTCTAGGCTTATCAAGGACCCTAAAAAAGATTCAGGGTCGTCGATAGGTATGATGATGTCTCTGTATTCAAAATTACCTTGGATATGTTTGACATCCCATTTTTCAATATTCCTGTCATTCCAAATTTTGATTACACACGTGGTAGATGTATCCAGCTACACAGGATGTACTTACCTTTCCGAAGCACCCGTCTTCACTTTCCTGTTGGAAATTCACGTGTTTAAACTAATTTACCGGCTTTAAAGTTTTATTTTGCATTGGAATTATTTTAATTTGGACATGGATTGGTATGTGTGTTTTTGATTCCTAGTTTTATCACTGTAAGTGACCAAGATTAATTAAACTGATTACAATTTTGCGAGACTAATTATTGCGGAATATAATCACTGAGCTGTAGTTCCATTGTGAACATGAATAAAAAATCATATCAATGGTCTGTGTTGTGGTTAAAAAGTGTATGATTTACTTGGATCATCAAGGATAAAGTTTACATCAACAACCATTCCATTTTAAATCGAAGACGTAGTCCATGTTAAACACACACAGTAGATCCCTTCTTTACAAATCACCTGAATACCTGCATTGAATTTGTGATATGTTGTACACGAATCTTGACTGAACAACATGTCAAAATTTCAGAATCGATATTCACCTTACTTAAGAAGCTATGAAGCGCCCCTTGGCGGCAAATTTTCACGGCATAAATGAAGACATAAAATTAATAATTTTGTCTTGGGATTCGAGGAGCCGTGATAACACCCCAGCTTACAAATTGAAGACAATAAGCAACTCTGTCATTCGTGGATATGATGCATATCACCTTGCATTATACATAAAGTGTTCTCCTAATACAACGATGTATAAAAAAAAGTTGATATGCAAAGCAAACGTAATTGCTTACGATTCCATTGCTAACACGTGTTACAAACTGCATAACGAAGCTGATCTGTTAATTGTTATCAATTAGTGTTGATATAAAGCGTTTTATTGACTAAGTCCTGTAATGATATGTTATAGAACTGCATCACTTAAATGTCACTCACACGCTTGTATATTTCACCCATGATACCAAAAATCGTAATGCATTTTAGATTTTTAATATTAACCAGACGACCTTGATTATAGTTATTGTCACACTGAGTTAAACACTACATCTCACTTTATTCTTCATAAATGTTTTTGGTTTTTAGAACTCGTGAAAGTCAATGTCAGGGTTTAATATTAACCACACAGAACACCCACGCAAACAACAATTTTGATTATCAACACGTGATACTTTTACACAAGTTTAATGTATTAAAGTCATTGATGATAACATTTTGCGGCATTAATTGCTTATTTGTGTATTCGATTTTTTTCAATTTTGCGAAAATATATCGATATAAATTTTATATATCAAAGTTTTATATTATGTTAATTTGTCCATGAACGCAAAAATTTAAAATGCCACATTTTATAGAAAACCCGATCAATATCACTTTCTTAGAGTTAATGGGGATCTTTGATGTCATTTACTAGTGACGTCATAACCATATCTCACAATCACCTTAACAGAGTCAAATGTGAAGTATTTTTTGTGTTAATGATTGTAAATGAATCAAAAGTTTAATTTTATAGGGAGTATTTTTAATATATTTAAAAAAAATCATGTTAACGACGACCTGTGTATTATTCGACGATATACCACGGGTAAATGATTATTTCAATTCTAACATAACTTAAATAAAAATTGCAAACTCTTTCTTTGAATACATTTTATTATCTATTTCAAAAAGGTCATTTGAAACAATTCGGCTGATGAGATTACCTTCATTGAAATAAATGATTTTATGAATGTAAATTACGTCACAACCATTGTTCGCGAGACAGCATGACGTCATAAGATAAGCAAGGGAGCACGTCATTAAAACGGAAAACCGATGGGTATATCGTTTGTTATACCACGGCAGGCTCTCTTTCATATAAAGAAAAAACGAAGGTCAAGTTAGAATGGTATTTATTTAATAAAATAGTTACGGACTCTTAAAGATTGCGGCACAACAAAACGCATTCCTAGCAATGACCAAAGCAACCAAGATCTGTCAACCCGGTTTGTATAGTCGATATTACCCCATCGTTATCCAACCAAAAGTCTCTAAATGCATACTATGACATTCCAAGCAACTAAGTATATTTGTCTCTTATTTGTTAGATCTTCGTTAGAATTTTTTCTAAATAAATTTTTTCTTAAAAAAAGGAAATTCTGTTTGCAAGCAGTTTGCCTCATTGTGGTCGCCATTTTAAACATGAAAAATAATAAATAATATTTGCGAACACCTTCAAAGTATAGTTGGAAATGCAACATTTATTCGCGATTTTTCGAAATATTTCTTTTTTTCTGAGGGGGGTGGGGGTCACCAATTCCATCAATCATACGAGAGAATGGTACATGGAATAACAAGAATAAAATGGATGATACCAAACTATATATATATTAAATGTAATTTTGGCAGCAATTGTCTGCCATAGTGAATATGGCGGCATTATAGGTTTTTTGAATGGCTCCATATTTGATAATAATCGCCAGGTCATGAACTGCATTGTGTATTTGTCATGCAAAAATTGATGTTTTTTAAATTATAGCTGCACTAAATACATGGAAATAAATTAAAATTTTCTTGTTTAACATTTTCTTTTCACAAAAAACAATGGATAAAACCACATAGTTAACCCTTTATCGATACATTATATCGATATTTTTGCAAAACAAATGTTAAATCGCTGCCAATGTTTTATCAAGATCAATCCGTGAAGTGCCATCCAAATTTGACAACAGACGAAAGATAGACATGAAAACACTACATGCTATCAGAAACAACGTTCAAATGATAAAGTTTTAGTCTGGCATGAATGATTAATTGTAGATGATATGTATTCGTATAGTACGTCTAAATACGAGTTCTTTATCACATATGAGCACTTGAACCAAAAACTAAAGTTTACAACATATCATTAGTGTTCAAGATTAACTATCTAAAAAGGGTTCAACAAAAGATACTATCACATTGTAATATACATGATACATGAAGTCGTGACGTAAAATATATTATTTACGTAAAGATGTGCCGTAACATTATATAAATATTACATTTCTGATAGGATGACAGTCTATATTGTCACCCCGAGAAATTTCATTGTCAACCGAGGCGAAGCCGAGGTTGACAATGAATTTCGAGGGGTGACAATATAGACTGTCATCCTATCAGAAATGTAATATTTATTTTATTATACCGATTGTTGGTTTTTATTATACTGTGCAATCAAAGTATACTGGAATGACAACCATGATTCACTATTTTCCGCGCCGAGAAATTCTCTAAATAAGCTTACGCTCCTTTTAACTGTTCTTTGTGTATTTTTGGCATCTTTCTGTTCAGTTAACTGCTTAAGGGTTTCTTCGTTAACAGTGGCAAATCTACTTATTGACATTTTCGGCCCGACAGTCAGCTGTCGTCAGGTAAACAACTCATCTACTCATCTTGACGCTTGTAACATAAATCATATGTAACATTACTGTAGAAAAACGTTTTACTGATTCAGAAGAAGGATGCGTTCGAACCGCATACGCAGTTTTTCTGCGCATGTGACATTCTTTTTAATGTCAACCGCTCAGCTAATGTCACCCTGTGACGTAAGATTTTCTGAAACCCGAGGGTGACATTAAATTTACCCAAACGCTTATTAACCAATCAAATTGCGAGAAATTTACAAAAGGTATAATAAAGATTATTACGCAAGGCCGTGGCGTAATAAAATATACACGTACTGTTGTAATATAAAATGGGTCATATACGTATAATTGTGACGTCACATAGATTATCTACGTACATTTCTGACGTAAGAAAGAATATTTACGAAAAGTTGAGATGAAAAATAGGTTATTTACATGTGACGTAACATAGATTATCCACTTACATGCAAGAAGGAATATTTACAAAAAGTTGTGTTTGAAAATAAAAAAAAACTTTGAAACTGATAAATTAGGTTAAATACGTGAACTTCCACCAGGGAAGTGAGGCCGGGTGTTCCGGAAGAATAAGCACCTCCTGTTCAGCTAGGTACACCCGCCACGTGTGTAATTGAAATTTAATATTTAAAAATTCGAGAATTAAAGGAAAATGGAACTAATTTTGTGAAGTCAGAACCCATGATAAAAGAATTAGTATGCAAATAACATGATTTATGCATTTGACCTACAGAAAACTATAAATAGAACGCAAGATATAGATACAATTTTTTAAATGGAATATTACAGCTATTTTCCCAGTGAAAAATCTATCATTGTCAGACTTCCTTACAGACGGATTGAATATAAATATAATTCTTTTGTCTAGAGATCGCGGAAAAAAATGTTATTTTATTCTGCCAATATCATTACGATCGGGTTAAATCATAAATATGTGTGTTTTTATATGTTGAAAGCAGTAATACTACTGACGAGACAACCGTGTAGGGAATAAACTTGCGTTAATGTTAAAGTACCATATTTTCACGAGCTTCTGTTAAAATTATTTATTTTATTTAAAAAAAAATCAAGAGTATTACATGGGAATATCAATGAACAGGACTTTCCAAAGTTTGTTGCATTTTTATGTACTTCACACACAATGCATGCAATTTGCAATCGCGTACGAACACAATGAATTGCATTTCTATGTCAATATCCTCTTCTTTTCTTCATTCAACCAAACAATCATTTAATTTTTTCCTTATGTATTTTTTCTATTTATTAATATTTTTGCTTTCTATTAAATATGTATAACTTATACATAAATATATACGTATATATAACAAGTAGTGTATGCATATTTTCGTAACGTTTTCAATGGCTTGAGATTGAATTTTTTCCAAAATCCCAAAACTCAGCATTGCAACCATGTGTACTTATTAAACAATTCTGTTTGATTTATACAGAAAGAATAACTTATATTCGTCATTGCGAATTTACTATTTTTCTCGTGAATTAAAGCTGCATTTTCTTCATTATTTTATGTGCAGATTGAAACTTTTCTTGGCTTCAATTTTTTCTTACAAGTTTTTCTATCCCAAATTTTCGTGAAATTTACTCAATTTACAAATTAAAAGCAAAATAACCACTTACCTTTAATTTTCCGAACACAGCAGCATAGCAACCATCTGTATTCCTAAAACTTTATTCCAGTTCGATTTATACATAAGGAATAATTATAAGTCGTCAGTGTGTCGTAACCATGGTAACAAATATACTTAATTTTCGGTACGAATCTGTAAAATTTTTGGTTTAATTAACCACGTGTTAGAATTACGCCGATGTTGACCCTAATGTTATGATCTTTGGTCCTTTACTTTCATGTATCTGGAGCAGCAGTGAGTCTTGGTATCGTTAAAACCTGCAAGTATAGATAGCTGTAACATGTAAACTGTATTATACCAATCGTAAAACCTGCAATTGTATAAACAATATAAATTCTTTAACAAATACAAGTTGGATGAAAGTCATTATACTTGAATGTATACAGTAAAACCTCAATTAACTGCCACCATTTGTTCAGTTAAAATTTGCCGTAATAAAAAGGGTTTGCGATAAATCGAGGAAGGATCATAACGACAAACATTGAAATGGATTTTTGAGACATCATCACCTCAGATTTTGGTATTATAAAGTGGTTTGGGAATAATACAGTAAAACCTCTATTTATTATCGCCATTTGTTAAGTCAGATTTTGGCGCAATAAAAGGGTTTTTTAAATAAATCGAGGGAGGTTTATAAAGAAAAAGTTAGAAGAAATGAATTTTGAGACATCATAATAGTAATAACTTTGATTTCTCTGCTATTTTTTCAGTCAGATTTTGGCATTATAAAGTGGTTTGGGAATAATACAGTAAAACCGGTATTCATTGCCGTCATTCGTGAAGTAAGATTTTGGCATTATAAAAGGATTTTGCAATAAAGCGAGGGAAGCTTAGAAAAAATGGATTTTGAGACATCATAATATATATATATATATATATATATATATATATATATATAAACTGTTCAAATTCAAAAACCAATATATCAACCCATCCTAAAGCAGAGTAAAATTTTTATTTATTTGCAGATTAAGTTAAACGCGTGAAGTTCCATGAGGGAGTGGGGCCGGGTGCTCCAGAAGGGCAAGCACTTCATGTTTAGCTAGCTACATCCACAGCATCAGTTTTATGGACATATGTTTAATTTAAGCCAACATTACAAGATTATTTTATCAAAACTAAATTGACATGATATCAACATTTAATTACTGCATACCTACACCAAGAAATATCTCCCCCGAGGTTAACAACATTGCCAAAGAATTATCATCACCTAGATATGGAATTTTTTGTTAGTTTTCATGCTTCCTATTTACTAGATAATACCTGACATTTGCGGTGGCTCAGTTGGTAGAGTGCTCGCTCCTTAAGTGGGAGGTCGTGGGTTCGAACCCCGGCCGCGTCTGACCCAAGAGTGGGTAGTGACTGTTCTTTTGCCAAGCACTCGGCATTACGAAATGAAAGTCACGGTTCTTTCGGATGGGAACTTAAAATAACCGAGGTCCCGTGTCTTTATAGGCTTGGCACGCTAAAGAACCCTGCTGTATAATGCCATCAGCGCAACGCACAGGCAAAATTTCTGCACATTCGCCTATAGCGACGTCTCGATATAAGTGAAATATTCTTGACTGAGACGTTAAACCCCATTACTCAACTTAACTCAATACCTGACATTTTAAAGATCATTTCAAACACTGTGTTCCATTTTTGTTCAAAACAATTTTAGGAACACAAACGTTTCCAAAATGCATAAATTAGAATGAGGAATTACTGTGAAACTGGGCCTGTTTTGAATATTATTTTTCCTGCAATAAATAGAGAACTCTTCAGATTAAATATTTTTAAGAAACTCTTTTAATGTATTGCCGTACAGCTTAAGATCAGGCATGATTTTGAAACTGGGACATGCTCTTAATTTGATTTTTTTTTCTAAAGAAAATAGGTAAATTTTTGCATTAGACATAATCGCCATTTCATGATTTTTTTTTCTTACTATTCTTTTCCCATTATTTGATTAAGCTCAGAATGTAAAAGATGTGTTACTAAATCGATCAGTTGCTTTATAACTGCAAAACAGGGTCAACACTTCTTTATCACATTCTGGAAATAGTTGCCATTTCAGCGAAATTCGGCTTAACATTATGTAACAAACTGATTGATGGTTAGAATTATTATACTTGATATGACACAACTAAATTATAACATATTTCAGATATATATAAAAATCGCTCAATAACACTTTCTGAAAATAGTTGCCCTTTCAGGAAACATTCGCCAAACATTAAAATAAACAAATGTTTGGAATAGCATTGCATATATGCAACAACTAACATATTTCATATATAATTCTTTGTTAGCTAGCCCGCGGGAATAAACCATTTCGATTACATAGAGACAAACGTATTCATCTGGTGTCTAATGAATGTACAAGGGTGTGTTTGATTACATTACTCTTAATGAAGTTGGCTTCATTAATAACGGAAATAACATTTGTTTGCTGTTGTTTTACTGATTATGTCATGGCTATCAATATTTACAAGTGAGTAGCCATTTTCCGGGTTTTTTTCAAAGTTTTGATTTGGAATTTTTTAAACTTGTTTTAAAACTGTCTTCTGTTATATGAATATATTTCCTGAATTATGTTGTTTTTTTCACACATTGTTTCTTTTTACAAAATATGGACCCCAATACCAAAAATAGCAAGCGCATTTGTTTCACATTTTCATCAGACTTATTTTACCAAGCAAAAACAAGCACGTCAGCGTGAATTAGGATCCCTTGTCTGTAGGTTTTAATGCGTTTTTCGATAATTACTACGAAATTACTCTGTCCACCAAGTTTTGTAAACTTACGATAATTCATTTTGGAGGCTTTCTTCGAACAATAATTTTAATTAATTAAATAATTTATGATCTCAGGTTAAGAATATGCACTTTTCATGTTACTCAAATAAAGCTTTGTGCAAATGGGTTGTGTTTAGTACATTCTATTTTTTCTAGTTGGTGGCCCTTCAAAAGTATATGGACGTCGCATTACTGTTGTGATCAGTAACAATTAACGGCTGAATTTGGCATGCACTATGCTGCTACCCTACTATGAATGTCTCCCGTCAGAAGTATTATTATCAGTGCTCCAGGTGTCTGATTATGATGCAATGTCTTGTCTTTTTTATTCCATTTGTTTTCAAAGTTTTTATTATTATTATTATTATTATTATATTATTATTTATTGTTGTTGTTGTTATTGTTGTTACTTGGATTAGGAACACTATGTTAGTTTTTTATTTATTAATAATAACAAAACTAATATTGTTGTTGTTGTTGGTTGCTGTTGTTGCTGTTTTTGTTGTTATTATTGTTGTTACTTGGATAAGGAACGTTATGTTTGTTTTTTAATTATTGTTATTATTATTATTATTATTATTATTACATTTATTGTTGATGTTGTTGTTGTTGTTGATGATGATGATGATGATGATGATGATGATGATGATGATGATGATGATGATCTTGTTGTCGTAGTTGTTGTTGTTACTTGGATTAGGAACGTTATGTTTGTTTTTGATTTCGTTGTTGTGCGTTCTTGTTTGAAATGGCTATTGTCAAGTACAAGTTATTCGGTAACATGAAAAACAAAAAAGTTTAGAAAACCAAGTACAAAAAGGTTTTTGTACTATATTACACTAGAATTTCATACCTCTAAACGTTTACAATAGGCATAGCATTCCTCTTATTTTATACTTTTGCACGTTCATTCATGAACATACCACCCCCGAAATTTCCCCATTAATTGACACAAACTTAATAAACCCATTTATTTAAAGACACTAAAATGCGTTCTAATACATAAATTCTAGCTTTGCCATTGTTCGCTGTAGGGTTTTTCATATAGACAAACTGCTTTTTGATCTATATTAATATACATATATTGTAAACAATCTGTTATCTTTTTGTTTATATCATATAAACAAGAAACAAGTGGTAATCGACGAATCAGATTTATAGAATACAAATATATTGGCATTTCTAGCAACATCATACTGATATTGATACTAAGTTATCCTAGCTGGACACGGCGTAGGAATACATAGAGAGAACAGATGTATTTGTGTATTACGTCATCATTTTGTGTTTACATTGCTGGTTTGTTTATTATTTCTAGGTCATACGTCAGATTATTTCAGATAACCGGGTTATCATTATCTAATTTTATTAGTTTAGTAGTTTTTTTATTGAAATAGAGAAGGGACAAAGAGTTTATGTAAAATAAAGTCGGTATAACATGCAGATCTAAAGGCTGGGCTACTTGGTGTGCAAATTAAGTTGAATGATCAGAACCATGCAATTAAAAAAAACAATATGGTACACCAATTGATGCAAAAGTCAGCACACCCAAGTATAGATACCAGGCCCCAGTTGTTGGAAGCTTGATTAATTTAATCAGTGAGTAGTGAGAATTTAAAACACCAATAAAAATTAAAATATCATTATTGAAGCAAGAGTTTAAAACATTTTGTTTCAATTTGATAAAATTCTATTTACTTTTCACTTTTTGAAACAAAAAATTCACAAAATGTATGATATAATGCAAAAACAAATTTTGACTAATGAATTGATTAAACTAATCAAGCTTCGAACAACTGGGCACAGACGTCTACAGGATCGTTAATGTTACTACCGATACCTTTAGATACTGTGGGTTACATCAGCTATATCTATCTGTATCAAAAAAATTAAGAGATACTCATGTAGGGGTTATTGTCCAGGTTCCTGTGGGATCGCAATGACTATCTATGGGATAGCAGGGAAGAAACCCATAACTAGCTGATTTAACCCACAATAACTGCCGGTGTCAGGAGTTACATTAGCGATCCTATATAGCCGTTTCTGATTTTTGCATCAATTGGCCTACACATATAGCAGTCAATGTTTAAATCACAATCTGAAAAAAGTAAAAGGCCTGAAAACTGGTCAAATTTATTCAAACCTTGCCCGGTTCCCTTTAGAGGGGTTTTTAAATCAGTTGTCTCAATATGTGATTATTTTCAGTTTTTAACTTAACCAAAGCTGTTTATACCAATATATAAGAAGTTAAGTAAGACTTAAATTCTCAAATTGCACATATGATAACTGTACTAATTGTTTATGAACCTGTGTACTGACTGAACGTCTAGTAATAAAGCCTGTGGGTTCTCCAGGGCCACATGGAACACATGCACAGCCTACACAGACTCTCTGTAAACACAACATCCATTTAAACTGTTTACCATTTCTATAATGCAGTCAATTTTGTTTTACAGTATTACTTATACCCGATCGTTACTCAATTAAATATTTATTGAGCAAATCCCAAATCTTCCGACAACGTGAGAATAATCAGCTGTTCCAGGTAACCGAGCCATGTTTGTTGCATAACTTTGTTGTGGATTTAACATGCCGATTATACAATAATCTTAACACAAGCTCCATCATCATTATGTAATCCTTGTTAAAGTGAGATTTCCTACGTGATTTCTATTTAAATGGAATTCTATATTATATCAACACAAAGGTGTCAATTTTGGTTGCACATTTCATTTTTCCTGATACTTAAACTCAGCAAACAATGCTTTCATGTTGTCAGAAATATTGTATTGTCTTTTGCTGCTAGTTAAAATATAAAATCCTCAAAAACTAAAGTTTACTCCATCATGCAAATTATTTCCTAAGACAAATTTGGTTAAATCTATTTTGGTCTTTTTCAATTACATATATTATACCAGTTTTAATTTTACAACACTTGAAGGCCGTTTCGGAATACAATTTCTCATCAGTAGTGCTTTAACCAAAATTATAAAACAAAAATGGTTTTCAAGATTTGAAAAGATACCCAAAGGACCAAAACATATTTTTTCCAAATTTAGCTAAGTAAATATTTTGCATGAGGGAGTATACCTTAGTTTTTGAGAGTTTTAATTTTAACTAGCATGAAATCTAGACAATGATCTATTCCTGACAATATAAATGTATTGCCTACTGAGTTTATGTACCAGGAAAAGTGATAGAAACGTTATTTTTATCACAAGACGACACCTTTTTCAACCTTTTCAATTACATATTATACCAGTTTTTTATATTTACAGCACTAGACGGCCGTTTCGGAATACAATTCCTCATCAGTAGTGCTTGGACCAAAATTAAGAAACCAAAATTATTTTGAAGATGTTGAAAAGCTACCCAAAGGACCAAAATATATTTTAAACTAATTTCTTCTTTCGTGCTTCTGTCTGTTTGAAAGAAGTTTTCCTTTTAAGAGTAATTATCACAGACATTAAATAAATTATTGAGTTACACATTACTTTTACGATAATGATATAAAGTGTTAAAGTAAAAGCTTAAAAACTTAAAACGAATAATAAAAATGAAATCGAGAAATTTTAATTACTTAGAATCACAATTATCTGAAGGCACACTTGGTGATATAACTGCCGATATTACATTTCACATGCACGTCGTTAAAAGTTTCTTTATCACTTTCATTGAGACATTATACTTCCGGATGTAACGCGATAGCAACATCAATGCATAGTTAAACAAACACTCCAGTAATAAACTTAGATGATGACTCAAACAATTCCTTAACTTTGCAAAGACATTAAAACATTGAAGTTTAGAAGTAAGTTTCGAATAATCCATAAATGACAGAATGGATGACTGAATCAAAAACAAACATAAAAACACATGTCGAAAAGTGAAAAATGACAAATTAAGTTAGGTTTATAACGCGAATTTCCACCAGGGAAATGTGGACGGGTCATAATCAACTACTGAAACATTTGCTTACATTAGCATGGAGTACTTTTACGTACCTTTGCAATTTAAACTAAGAATTAGTGGAAACTAAAATTAAAACGAATGAATGTATCGTATTTATCAATTTGATAAATAAAATCACTTGTTTACACTTAGCAATAGTAATTTTATGCCCCTTTGAGATGCAAACATAAGAATCATTTCCTACAAAAATTATAACTACTAAATGCATAATCTTGTAAATCTCTCAGTTCATCAAATTATGACTGACAAAACCTATAGTGTTATTTATTTATTTATTTAATTATTACATTCCTCTGTATCAATTCCCTGTTGTTTTTTTTAAATATTACAAGGATCTGAACAGTTTAGACAAAGTGTTGCTTTTTTTTTATTATTGCAGTCAAGTCACTTTCCTATCCTTCTCTTTCTGTCATGAAGCTTTGGAAACAGTATTTTGCGGATTTTTTATAAGCAGAAAACAAAACAAAACAAAACCAAAAACGAAGAAGAAGAAGAATAGGAAGTATGTTTCTGCAGTAAGTGCGTAAAAGCTACAACCAAAAGGTAAAAACCTTTCACTTCCACCAGGGAAGTGAGGTCAGGTGCTCTAAAAGTAACTCCTGTCTAGCTAGCTAAATCCGCCACGTGTGAAATAAAATTCGAGGTCGAAAGGAACATGGACCTAATGAACGTCAAATATATCGAGGATGGTTTTTGATGCAGAGATTTTATACTTATAAGAGGTGTCATGTGCTGATTTTGAATTTTTATTAAAATAATGCTTGCAAAATCAGCACATGACA
Source organism: Anadara kagoshimensis (assembly GCA_021292105.1). NCBI lineage: Eukaryota > Metazoa > Mollusca > Bivalvia > Arcoida > Arcidae > Anadara > Anadara kagoshimensis. Next base: position 20,399,891 of record CM037874.1, read on the forward strand.
GAAGTATTATGGAGACAGCTATGTTTGGGGACATTTATAAACCCTATAGGCTTGCAATATAACTGAATCAGTAATTTATTTGCAAGCAGATTGCTTGGTTGTTTAAAGTTAATATAAGTTTAACATGTTTATCAAAATGTCTGCACTTATCTTAACCTTTGTTGAGTAATACACCTTGGTATGCACCTAGTTATCATTCAAACTGGAATATTGATAGACTCAGAAACTTTAAAATAATAACTTTCCCACTGACCCCTCACTGACCATTGCCCATTTTTGTCTATCACGGATTGATTTATCGTACATTTATATTAAATTTTAATGATATATGGGGCTAGGATGACAACTGGTACATCCCATAGAGTTTGTTTACTTACTTAATGCAATAGCAGAAAATGAATGTATGGAAGCCCATTCGATGCAATGATGACTGAAATTTATTATGCAGATATTGTGTTGATTTTGCTATTGTTACTGATGTGACTGGCCGTTGCATAAAGCAATACTAATCATTTCTAATATAGACAATAAATATCTTTGTCTGAACCGGTCTGTCAGCCATGTGTTCTTGAAATCGAGTTAAATTTCCCTTGTGGTAGTCTGGTGCACCTTTTAATCTTTCATTTAACCATTGTTTGTAAACTGTGAAATAATATAAGTCCTATAACCAGTCCGGCAAACAATGATTATAGTGCCCCCGCCAAGTATTTCAGTAATGTTTACCAGTTTTTGTATTTATGTGCCTGGCTGCTGTGGTACGACTGACGATCCTACAGTCTGCCAGTTATGTGTTCTTGAAATCGAGTTAAATTTCCCTTGTGGTCGTCTGGTGCATCTTCCATTGTCTTTTACGGAAGTTTGTTGACTAATAGTTGTTTACAATTACATATAATTACATGCTTGTGCATTATTTCATAATATTAACAAACTACTGAACTTGGATTCATTTTGTCATGGTTATCGGTGCCCGTCTATATAAAGAACTTCCCATAAACCTTTAAAGTGGGATTTTATGAATCAGTGTTTGTAAAATGTGAGATCAGATGGGTCCTCTAATAATTACCACAACACTTGAAATTGACTCAAGTGCCCGTCAAGTGTTCGGGTCATGTTTACCAGTTTTGGTAATTCTGTGTCTGGCTGTTATGCTGCTGAAGAATCTTAAATTTTATAAAGCAATTCCAATCATTGCTACAACTGAAAAACCTTTGTCTAACCAACCTGTTAGTCTGGTGCATCTTTTAATCTTTCACTGTGTAAATTATGTTTACCAGTTTCGATATTTCTGTGGCTGGCTGTAACGCTACTAAAGATCCTACAGTTTCATAAAGCAATGTCAATCATTGCTAACACAGGCAATAAACTATCTTTGTCTCAACCAGTCTGTCAGCCATGCCTTATTGAAATCGAGGTAAATTTCCCTTGTGGCCTTCTGCTGCAATTTTTAATTCTCTATTGTCTTTTACAGCAGTTTTATTTACTAATGGTTGTAAACAATTACATATAATGTGCATGATTTTATAATATTAGCAATCTACTGCACTACTGCACTTGTATTTATTTTGTCAGAGTGATCTGTGTCGCGTTTATTAAGAAGTTCCCATTTAAACTTTAAAGTGGGAAATGTGAGATCAGATGGGTCCTCTAATAATTACCACAACACTTGAAATTGACTCAAGCGCCCGTCAAGTCCTTCGGTCATGTTAACCAGTGTTTGGTATTACTGTGGCTGGCTGTTACGATGCTGAAGATCCTACAGTCACATAAAGCAATGCCAATCATTACTAATGTAGGTAATAAAATATCAACGTCTCAAACGGTCTGTCAGCCATGTGTTCTTGAAATCGAGTTTAATTTCCCTTGTGGCCGTCTGCTGCACCTTTTAATCTTCTACTGTCTTTTTAAGACAGTTTGTTTGCTAATGGTTGTTAACGATTGCATGTACATGCATACCTATCAAAAGTTTAATACGGAGTCGAAGTTTGGTAGGCTAGTATGTGTGATATAGATATTTATTGGCCAAAAAGCGACGAAGAGATACAAAACAGCCAGATACCAAAAGCTGTTAGGAGATATTAACAATGGGGCGAGATGAGCGCCCGATTCGGCAATAATTCGTTAGCTTTTTGTTAAACTTTCGATAGGTCTGTACTGTATGCTCGGTAGTGCATGATTACATAATACTCAGTAAAACATCAATACAAATCAGACAACACTGTGTATTGATTGATTACGAACACTTGAACGCTTCCTTGTTATCTCTTTGTAAATGTAAAAATAAATAAAAATTTTCTAATATTTTGTTAAAGGAATCGGCATACCGTTTGAAGTTCCTAAAACCGTTGACTGGATTACTTTGCGCATTACGCGTGAAGTATCTGAAACCGTTGACTGGATTACTTTGCGCATTACCCGTGAAGTATCTAAAACTGTTGACTGGGTTACTTTGCGCATTACGCATTACGCATGAAGTACCTGAATTATTTTCTTTGTTGTTAAATGCAACATATACATATTTAAAATAGAACGTGAAGGAGAAGTAATGGTGTTAAGATTCTTTCACTTACATCAACGTGGCACGTAAAAAAACCCTACCTTCACATTGCCCTGATCACATTGAAAGGTAAAAATTTCTGTTACTTCACCTTTAGCGTCTCAATATGAGTGAAATATTCTTAACTTGGACGTTAAAATCCTTTCAACCTTAGCCTTTATACTAAGACGGACAAGGATAAAATGCAACGGCCAAACCGGAACTCGAAATCGAACCGAGAACTTCCTAATGCTCGCAGGAAGCTCTTTTGTTTGAGCTTATCAGCCACCTGTTTAGTCCCGTTCTCTACACTTCAATACATTCAATATTACATCAGTGCACTGTTATTATCATTCGATCTCCCTTTTACAACGGAAAATGTAACCGAAGTCACCATCGACAATCATTTATTAAGAAACATTTTATTACATAACCTTCTATTTTAAATAACGACTGATTGGTTGGTTATAATGATAAGTTACACTTTAATGATTCCTTTTAAGGATAATGTCATCCAAATGTTTAAAAGCAAATAATTAAGGATATCTGTGAAATAAACCTGGTTTAATGGTTTATTAATTGTATTACATAGTAGCTTAGACCAATGTCAACATGCCCTATACAGTACAGATCTGACTAAAATTTAAACAAGCTTAAGCCAACGAATTAGTGCCAACTCGAGCTTTCGTTACCTAGCTTTATTCCGACATCTTTAATTTTAATTGTGTGTTTTGTTTAATGATTCTGACATTTTACACAGTACCATGGGACGAGACAGTCACGGAAAACGCGTAAGGTTGTAGTTGTACAATACCACTTTCACCTTTAATGAATTTCAAAGCTTAATGAAGTCCACACTTTGCAACGAAATTACAACGCCTGATGAACTCCGGACTTCAATGTCCGTCGACATTGTAAACTCCATTGAAGTTTCTTTATCGTCAGAAATACTCGTCCATATTTTATATATTCGCGATTATTTCATTACTTTAAATCATGAAAGGAAAACGCGTAATGTTACAGTTGTACCATGCCACTGTAGTAGCTTTTAATGCAGTCCAACGCCTAATAAAGTCCATACTTCATACTGCATCGAAATTGCAACGTCCGGTAAAGTTCAGACTTCATCATCCGTTGAAATTGTAAACGCCAAAGTTTCTTTATCATTTGCATTAGAAATACTCGTCCATATTGCCTAATTTATATTCGTAGAAATTTCATTACATAACATTCCGTTTTAAATAACATATTATCGAATAATGCAGATTATGGGTGACACTTGAAGGATTCTTTTTAAGGATTTGTAATCAAATGTCAATCGAGGCGAGTAAAGAATTGGCGATAGCTGAGGAAATGATTTGACGACATTAATTGTTTATTGTATTACATAATGTCTGAGATATGTGTTAATGATACGTTAAGGATTGTTTTAAATCTCCAATAATATAACGAGTTGTGTAATATTGTAATTATAGCTGATCACTTCAGAAGAAGGATCAACGCCAGTTTTTGATCCGTTGATTTCATAAAACTTGTAAAAAAAAATTATCGAACAAAGAAGAATTTGTGAAGAATGTTGTTGTTCCACAACAATGATATTTAACTTGAACTTCAGATTAGTGTATTTTTAATTATAACAGTTAATTTTTTAATACTCACGGCATAATAACACAGAAGCATGAGACAACAGAGTTACGAAAGGAAAAAGCCTAATAAAGTAGTTGTACCATACCATTATAGCAACCTTTACTTGAATTTCGACGTCTTATAAAGCCCATACTTCATTAGGCATCGAATTGAAACGCCTGATGAAGTCCGGACTTCATTATCTGTCGACTTGTAACCGCCATTGAAGTTTCTTTATCGTTTGCATCAGAAATACTCGTCCATATTGCATATTATTACGATTATTTCATTACATAACGTTTTGTTTCAAATAACATATTATCGATTAATACCGATGATAGGTGACACTTCAGGGGCGTAGATAGGAACCAATTATAACCGAGGCAAAAATTAGAAGCTTCGAAAGCGCTTCAAACCAAGGAGCTCCCCCGAAAAACAAATAAAACAACTTAGTAACTCAAGTTTCACTCAAGATTTTCATTGAGTCAGTCGTCGAAAAGACAGCCGTTTATTAACAGTGACTAACGTACAAAATGTGGTGGTACCTTTGAAATAAAAAATACGAAATGGTCTGGAAAATTCAAAACTAATTCTTCAATGTGACACCAAAACTCCTTTTACAACAAGTGAGTAACTCTTTGGTACCTTTAAAATGATAATTTCATATTTTGAGTATAATTATTTTTATCCTTTTCTATTTTTTTCGTGTTTCTGTGAAAAAAATATATACGACTGATTTTTACCGAGGCAGTTGCCTCAGTTGCCTCATAGTAAGCTACGTCCCTGCACTGAAAGATTCCTTTTAAGGATTTGTAATCAAATTCAATCCAGACGAGTACAAAATTATTATATTTTCGTTAGCTGAGAAAATAAATATGATTTGACGACATTAATTGTGTATTGTATCACATAATGTCTGCGATGTGTTAATGATACGTTAAGGATTGTTTTAAATCTCCGATAGCTTGGGTTGTTAATATTGTAATTACAGCTGATTACTTCCTGAGTGTTTCAATCATCACATCAAAATCAAATCAAATAATGCTGTTATTTCAGAAGAAGGATCAACGCCAGTTTTTCATGATTTGATTTCATAAAACTCGCAGATGCCTGTGACGGTCTGCAAACAATACAGTGATATTTAACTAGAACTTGAGACTGATGTATTTTGTATTGCGTTGATTGTTTAATGATCCCGACATGATTACATAGAATCATTAGACTGTCACGAAGAAAAACCCGAAATATTGCAGTTGTACCGTACCTCAAATTATTGTACCGCATCACTTATTGAACTATGCTATAACAGCGATATTAAACTATGTAACTTTCATTGTGTTCTTGTTTAATCCTCAATATTTACAAAGAACCATGAAACGATACAGTCACGGAGAAACGCGTAATATTGCAGTTGTACCATACCACTTCAGCAACTTTTAATTAAGCTCAACGCTTAATAAAGTCCATACTTTATACTGCATCGAAATTGAACGCCTGATGTAGCTATAGTCCGGACTTCATTATCGTAGAAATTGAAACGCCAAAGTTTCTTTATCGTTTTCATCAGAACGTCTCAGACTTTTGCATATATTCAAGATTATTTATTACATAACGTCTGTTTCAAATAACATATTATCAATTAATGAGGATGATGGGTGACACTTGAAGAATTCCTTTTAGGATTTGTAATCAAATGTCAATCCAGACGAGTAAAGAATTGACGATAGCTGAGAAAATAAATATGATTTGACGACATTAATTGTTTATTGTATACATAATGTCTGAGATATGTGTTAATGATACGTTAAGAATTGTTTTAAATCTCCGATAGCTTAAAGAGTTGTGTAATGTTGTAAATTTATGTGATTACTTCACGAGTTTTTCCATCATCAACATCAAAATCAAATCAAATAGCAAATAATGGTATTATATGCAAACAACATTGACCTGTCCGCTTAACCTTTCATTGAGAATATTCAAATACAATGCTCCATTCAATGCAAGGGCAATGTTGGGATCCGCAGTTATTACATAAACAATGTGTGTTTCTCGTGGTATAGACGAAATAAACGCCAGTGTTTACTCTACATAAATCCATGGTCCATCATATGTTTTACAATTAAAGGTCAAACTGACAGGTCAATGTTGTTTTCTTATGTACATGTATTTCACAAAAAGTTTGATATGTTGATTTCATAAAACTCCCAGAAGCCTAAGACAGCCTGTGAACAATTTTGTTATGCTACAACAGTGATATTAAACTATAACTTGAGACTGATGTTATTTGTATTGCGTTGATTATTTAGTGTTCCCGATATATTTCCACAGAATCGTTAGACTGTCACGAAGGAAACCCGAATTTTGCAGTTGTACCGCGCAACATAGTGTTTAACTATGCAATAATAGCGATATTTTATTGTGTTCATCGTTTAATTGTCCTGACATATTTACACAGAACAATGAGACGAGACGATCACGAAAGAAAAACGCGGAATAATGCAGTTGAACCATACCACTGTAGCAACTTTAATGTTATTATACCTCATTAGAAAAATACGATACTATCTGTAATTTGATTGGATCGTTGGATCATGTGATCAGGGTGGAGAAAACATCGTGTATCCTTCTCAAAACATCATATCCCACCTCTTCGGAACACGCCATGACGTCACAATGATATGACGTCATCGATGGAGAATCGGTCACGACGTTCTAGCGTTTGCCTCCGATGAGTTCCGATAGGAAAAAAGCAATAAATCGGAAAAGGAATGATATTTTCAGGCTGTCTTTTTAAAAATATTTTTCTTTCTTTCTGTCTTTCTTGTTACAATGGTAATCTTTCGGTATAATAAACAATGTATTGCCTTTGTTTGAGGGAGATATAAACATTTGTTCACCCGCAACGAGTCATATTTCCCGAGGGCGAAACTCAAAGGCAATAAATGTAAAAAGTCCAACGCCTCAACAGTTATATTTAATTAAAACTTTAGACTGATGCGATTATAATTGTGTTGATTGTTTAATTTTCCTGATATACTAGTATATATATATATATATATATATATATATATATATATCAATCATAAGATTGCCATGGACGGCGAAATGTTGTAGTTTTACCATAAAATCAATACGGCTTTAACTTTTTCAGTGTTGTAAGATTAAAGATTTTATAATAATGTTCTTTTCTTTGGGATTGGGATTTGCACATGGGTCTTTGTGTTTGTTTATTATTGTTGCTATCGTGAAACAAATTATTCAAAATCTACATTTCTGCTTTACTTCCAATAAATGTTTGTAGAAAGTACTTTTATTTTATTTTTATTTTATTTTACTTTTTCTTCCTTTGGTAGTATCAAAAGCTATAGATCTTTTTCTCCATGCTGCCCTAATGTTCATTTTACACACTTCTATTCAACACAATAATGTATCATCATTCATCGAGTATGTTATTATGTAACGATGATTCAAGAAGGCTCTCAAATCTTACTAAAATGACAAGCTTCATATAAATGATTGAAAACATTTGAAAAATTTCTTTTTTGGATTCCGTTGCTATCAGAATCATTCTGATCGATCGGGTTATTGCAGAATATAATGAATCACATTGTTAGCGTGAAAACTATATTTGTTTTGATGTTTATTCAATACATAACAGATGATTGTCTTTAAGTCGCCGTGAATATGACGGGTTATGTATCACTTTTGTTATAGTTGTGACTTTAAAAGGCTACATAATCCAAAACACAATAATTTTGACTAATGATTGAACAGCTTTAAGATAACAAAAGTAAAAAAAAAATATGTTAATAATTTGAATACTTGTATGCTGCTTAATGTTTTTGCATCAGAGCAATAACGGATTTCATGTCGCTGATTCATAAGAAAAGTTATTAAAATCAAAATGTTCGAACCACAACCCCAATGCAAAGTAAAAAAAACTTTGAAGCTTGCAAATTAGGTAAAGTTACACCAGAAAGTGAGACCGGGTGCTCTGGAAGGGTAAGTATCTCTTGTTTAGCTAGTTACACCCGCTACGTGTGTAATCTAAATGGAAATTGAGAATAAAAAGGACATGCAACTATGGGACGTCAAATATATTCAGGGTTTTACAGTTCTCAATTAAATTAGTTTTGATATCATTAATATAATGCATATGTTTATTCTTCTATTATCATGAACAAACAATATTAAAAAATAGAAATTCTGAAAAATAATTACATTGTTATTAAAAAAGGCCACATAATCTAGAGTCATTGTATTCACGTGCTATTCATAGACTATACTAGTATATCTAGACGCCTCCTGGAACGGCGAATTGAAACAGTTTTAATTTACTATTCCTGCAGTCTAATGGGTTTGCGATGTCTTCGATTTTTTCAGGTATAATTTCTAATGTAAAGGTGATTTAAATGAAGGATATTTATCTATGGTCACATGCGTTTTAGATAAAATGCATTGTTCATTGCATGTTTTTACTGTGCGCTTTATCTATAATAGAGAAACAGAATGCAATACACCTCAATTCAATTTTGTTTTACTTGATTCGACGTCAAATTTCTACGAGAGATTTCATAATTGATATTTTGCTACAGACCGTATTGTTGGCTGTTGAAAAATATACAGAATATTTTCAAAATTGCATAACTTAAGCAATGGCCAACGTTCACTTATCTTACTTGTTTGAGCATGGCAATAACGAAGTGCTGCATTTGTCAAACATAAATAGCTAATATAGACAAACAACATTGACCTGTCAGTTTGACCTTTCATTAGGAATATTCATGTAAAAGGACCCATCCAATAAATGGGTAGTAGTAGGATTCACTGTTAATAGTATGTACTCGAGGTACATGATAAGTGTTCGTATTATGTAGACAAAATAAACCCACGTGATTCTTAAACATAAATACATGTACTCGTCAACAATAAATATTTAAATTAAAGGTCAATGGGACAGGTAAAAGATGTTTGCCTTTTTATACCAGTAATCAGTTTACACACTTAACGCCATTATGACAAGTTTTCTCTCTTTCTTGACAGTATCCAACTTCAAACGTTATAATTAACACCTGCTTTCTTTTGTCTATTTATCAGATCTGTGACTCTACTTAATTCACTTTACCTTATATTCAGTTAAATTTCTAATGAAGTGCATGATCACTGTATCCCGGTGTATAATTACTAAACATATCTCTTAATGAAGCAGCATAAAAAACAAGATTATGTAACACATTCAGCTCATGTTACAAATCAAATTAAACAACATGTTTGATCACGGATGATTTGAAACACTTGATGAAAACTTCATTAGATTTCAAAATTGAACAAGATATTAATTAAACTAATCATTCTGACAAATTAAACTTGATGTGACAGTTCAGTTCAAAAATAGCTGTGTGCTGTGTTTCTAATAAACCCGAAAATGTTTTAACAAAACACTTAGCAATCAGATTTTTTTCAGTCAAAGTAAACTTTCTCTTGTTATTGACAATCGTATATTGTAGAGTCAAAAACATATAAAACAGCTCACAATTTCAGACGTCATTGGCCAAAAATGTCCAATAAACCACCAATGATCATTTGTGCATTTGTTTCCATAATGAGACACGAAATGTTCCTAGTCCTACAGAGTTATGTAGCAGTGTATAGAAAACGGGAGCGAAGGGGCTTTACAACAAACTAACGGGCTTACCAGACGAAATCTAAAGCTAACGAAATACCTTGATTTTTGAAGGGGGAAATTGCAACACACTTCTCAATATTTTCTGGCATACTTGGATTCTTTTTCAATTACACGGACACTGCGGTCAGTCATCAACATATGATGTGATATGTTGATAGACTATTAGATACAGCCTTCTTTCCATCATGTTTAATGTTATGGTTGAAACATGGAATTCATAAATACAGAATCAATAATATTTTCAAAATCTATAATAAAAGATTATCAAAATATCTTAATATCTCAATCCTGAGTTTTTATTTGACGCCCACTTGCTGTGCTAATTTAATACCAGCTATTAAAACTTGAAATCAAAAGTTCAGAAGGCGTTTTAGGTTCTGATAGATTGCTCTATATACTCTGTATCAGTAACATGCTATTTCTCTCAATCTGTCAGATTATCGTGATTTATAACCTCTGTTAATTAAACACTACATGGTCATGTTTTCTCCCATCGTATCCTCGTAAATCTAATAGCCACGGGGGTGGTCAGTTTTATGAATGGTCAAATTTTATTTCCGCATGCTGATGTTTAAAAATAGGCTGAAGTACAGTACAGGTCTGTCGAAAGTTAGACACTAAGTTAGTGATTCGACAGTTCACCTCGGCGCTTCGTTAGCAACTAGTATATCTCGACAGCTTTGTAGCAGCTGTTATTAATATTTCGGTAGCTTTTTTTTTTTTTTTGCCACTACCTACAGAACAGACCTGTCGAAAGTTTAACACTGAGCTAACCGAGGAGCCAAGATATGAATAACTACTAGTAGTTACCGAAATTATGCTGAGAAATTGATATGGCAGGTAATGAGATATCAAGATGAGTTGCCAATTCGGTGGTTATTCGTTAGCTCAATGTTAAACTTTCGACAGGTCTATTCTGTATACTTATTTCTGCAACTCGGCAACAAAACTACGACTTCTAAAAGTGCTAAACTTTTCGACTAGCCTGTACTGTATTAAGCACCTTTAAGAACACAGTATTTGGAGATTTGTCTAAACAGTCATACATCAATAACGAGGTATCGTTTATGTTGAACGCTAAATGTTTACTAGTATGGTTACCAGAACAGTCAAATAAAATATGGTATAGAAGTGTTATGTGTAATTTTGTTCGTTTGGGGCTTGCTACAAAATTGTAAAATATGGTATCGAAGTGGTATGTGCTATTTTTTCGTTTTTATGGCAATATAGACGCTTGCTACAAAATTATTTGCATCGATTTATAAATATGGTAAGAAAATTCTATGTGCTATTCTGTCGTTTTTATGAAAAATATACTATTAGACGCTTGCTACAAAATTGTAAGCATCACTTTATATAAATATGGTACAGAAACTCTATGTTCTATTTTTCGTTTTTATGACAATTTAGGCCCTTGCTACAAAAAAATTACATATCATTGATATAAAATATGATAAAGAAGTGTGCCATTTTTCATTTTTATAAAAAAAATATAGACTTAAAGGGGTCCGTCCTTCCATTATTGTTCTTAAGAGTTTGAATGCGACATTTGATACAAATCCCTTTAGACCCGGAGAACTGCAAAAGCAACAAAAGAACAGATCGTTCTATAATAGCTAATTCTTTAATACAACAAAGAGACGAATGAAAAAGACAAATTACATTTTAAATTCCTTCACAAATTTTGATACATAATTTAATTATTTGGGTTATACATGAGATGCAACAGCATTGTAGTGTAAATCTGAAGGGGAAAGATCTGTGTGAACTATCATGGTGTTGTAACTTTAAGGGAAGAAGATAAGTGTGAAGAGATAGAATTCAATTTAATTTTCTTCACTGTCAGTTGAAGACAAATAAATAGATTAAATGTAGTGGGATATTACATAACACTCACTACTTCAACTCGTATTTATCATCTTGATTGTGTTACATTTGATAGCAACAAAATTAACCATGAAGATATGTGTAAACTCTCTCTCTCTCTCTCTCTCTCTCTCTCTCTTTCCCAAACAAGAGGTAGAGGGGGTGTCCTGCGAAATTGACTTTCGCAGGACAAAATTGACTTTCGCAGGACAATCGATTGATAGAAAATCGCGTGGCACATTAAACATTAAGGAGCCATCCATGCATATTACCATGACCGCACTGCAAAGGTCGAATTTTCTGTCATTTCATCTATAGCTGGTGACGTGACCTACGTCCTGATGAAAGTGAATATTTTTGGGGATGTAAAACTCCATTAGTCGATCAATCTCTTTCTCTCTCTCTTTCATATTGATAATTGATCATTGGTTGGGAGCATGTTTTATACAAATTTATACAAATGTACTCGTGAAACAGAATGCATATTACAAGTTAGACATTATTTTCAATTTTGTTAGTCATAAAGTTGCAAGCACATGATTAATGATGACAAATTATTTTTATATAAGTTATAAACATGCAATGTTATATATGGACCAACTTTCAATTAATCACTCACAATCCACAACGGCTTTAACTAGAAAATGCGAAAGCGTCAGAATGGAAACGCTTTTAAATGTAGTAACTTAAATTAAGACGCTTTCATTTTTGCGGGATGGATGGTCTATCCGTCCGTTCTCTATTGCCTTGGTCAATTGATGCAGCAATTATTAAACTTGATATACTAAAGAACAACGTGAGAAGTTACTGTGTGGTTAGAAACAGGGGCTAGCTGTAAGAACAAAAGTGAAACTTGCCCATAAAAGAGATTCATTTATTGCAAATTTGCTTTCTATATTCCACCATCTGTTTCTCCTTGGTATGTGTCATGTGCTACTCTACTTTTGAATTTTTATGAAATGATGCATTCAAAAGTAACATTTGCATGGGGAAATATTAATTTGTCTCTATAGGACTTTGCGTCGTTTGTTATAAACTATACACTAGTTTCATTGAAGACCTTGTCGTGTTTTTTGAATGGACTTCATCATCAAGTTCAAAATGGATATAGTTAGTGCTGAAAATACAATATATATATTTGTGTGTGTTGACAAGTTCATTTCTTTGATGATATTATTTGTATGTCATGTCCATCATTCAGAAAACACACTGACATGGTACCCATTCTACTTAATATTCTTAGAAACCAATTTTTCGGCAAGAAATAAAAGTTCCATCCACTTAATTAAGGTCAAGTTCAATTGATTAATTTGACATAAAAGTTTTATAATAGTAATACACAAACATTAAAATCAGGACAGAACTTAATCAATCATTGGACCAGCCACGTGTACAAATGTCTGAAGGATAGCCAATGTCCATCTGTAAACACAATTAAGTCCATTAGAAAATTAAATAATTCAATCTGTACATCGTTAAGACGGAAATCGGGAGATTTATTTGATTAGGTTCAGCGCTTGCTTATATTGATATTAAGAAAGTTGGTAAGATAAAGTACACGTGAATCAGGGATCATCTCAAAATTAAAAGATTTTCAATAAAAATTATGTAACTGTACTGCCCATTATCATTATTTATCGCTTACATCGCACTACTGCTTGGGTCGAATTTAAGTATGTTACAGTACCAGAAGAACGGGTTTGCTCACTTTCATATTTTGTCAATTGAAAAAAGTTAAGCAAAAAAAATTAAATTTTTCATGCAAACATTTAAAAAAAAATAATTATTAACAAACCAGGTATAGTGTCATTAAGCCTGTCCAACCACCTAATCGGACCAGCAGGAACACAGCAAAAACAGCAGCGAAGGACAGGCAAAATGGAAAGATAGCGTTACGGCCTTATGCGCCTTCTAGCGAGGAGAACATTATGGTAAGGTAACCACCTAATCGCGAGCTGTATAAAAATGCCTCCTTTATTGTTGCGTATTTTATTTGTTTTGATCTGCAATTTTCTAGTTTAGAGCTTGTTCCACTACGAGAACTTTATGCAACAAAGCAGGTTGCTTACTCGGGGATATTACAGGCCTGCCTTCAAAAGTTTTATGGTCGTCATCACAATAGTGTTCACACATATGATGTCTCTGTATCTAGAATTACGTATACCCCGGATATATTTGACGTCTCATAGTCCCATGTTTTAATCATTCTCCTCAATTTTATTACACGAATGGCGGGGGTACTTAGCCTGAGCAGGTGATGATGTTAAACCCAGCACCCGTCTGCATTGTGCTGCTGGAAGTTCTAGTGTTTTTTCCACATTTTGGGATTGTGATTTTTTTATATTAATCGGTATGTTTGTGATTGTCCACATTTACGCATTCACAACATATTCATTATAAAACAAGTCTAGTGCATTTAAATATTTATCTTATGGGTGTAGTTATCTACAGATAAAGTAATTAACCCTCGTTAACCATAACTTAATTATAATTGATGATGTAATCTGATTTGTTTAATTAATATGAATCAAAAGTGAAAAGTACATTTTATTAAAATATAGATTAAGTACATTCTTCGGAACGTGTTTTTATTTATTAAGTAATCGATGTGATTACATTATAAAATACTGTATTTTAAAATAAAATGATTTGTACTTGGAAATGTACACAAAGTACGCAAAACACCAGAAACGTGTACTTAGTAATAAGTCAATGAACCCAATAACGCGAAACAACAAAAATCATGTACTTGGGAAAAACCAGTGCAACGAGTACATGAAGCAATGAAAACATATACTTAGTACTAGCAAACATAACCAAGTACGCACAACAAAGGAACAATATAAGAAATCAAGAAAAAGCATACTTAGACAATTAACTATACAGCCCCAAATTTTGGACGGGCACCTGATAATATGACAGGAAAGTTAAAAATTATGCGATTTTAGTTCATGTCCAAATCACCATTTATTTCAAAGGTGTCACTATGTATACGTGCGTATTTTCAAACAAAGAATTGTAAAAACTCAAACATAAATATTACTTTGAAATACAAATATATTGGGTTTATGTTAAAATCATAATCCCTAAAGCAAATTAAATACTTTGTTAACTAATAGATAAAGTTAAATAAGTGAACTTCCACCAGAAAAGTGAGACCGGGTGCTTCGGAAAGATAAGCTCCTCTTGACTAGCTAGGTACGTCCGGTACGTAAATTGTAATCAAAACTAAGAAAGAAATGAACGTGGAACCATGAACCATCAAATATATATAAAAAAAATATTCGTACGACTTTTAAACAAGGAATTTTAGAAACCCAAACATTAATATAGAAACAAAAAATGAATATATTGTAGGTGGTCGTTAGATGATACCTCATGTGTCCTTCACCTTTAGGTTTTGACACGTTGATTCAAAAATTGCATTTCAACACATCCACCTACAACATCTATAAAACTCACATACCAGGTATTTATACATGTATTTTATATAAACTTAAAATCAAAATTCAGTATGACTCAAGCTTTGATATCAAACAGTGATAAATGTGATGTAGGTACAAACGTGATCGTTACCAGTCTAAGTAGATACAGTACAGACCTGTCCTAAGTTTAACATCAAGGAATTGGTACTGATTCGGCAGCTCATCTTGGTCTCTCGGTAGTTATTTCGGCACTCGCAATCTGTTTTTCGTCAGCATTTCGGCTACTAGCTATCCATATTTCTGTCACTTGTCGTCAAAATTCGTTTTCGTTAGCTCATCTTGGTCTCTCGTTAGTTATTTCGGCGTCTTTGCAACACTTGTTATCTATCTATCGGCATCTATTCGACACCCGCTATCAATTTTTCGACAGATTCGGCTCACAGCTATCCATATCTCGGTCACTCGGCAGTCGAAATTCGTTTTCGTTAGCTCAGCTCAGTCTCTCTCGTTAGTTATTTCGGCATCTTTTCGACACTTGTTATCTATCTTTCGGCAACTTTTGGCATTCGCTATCTATCTTTCGGCAACTTTTGGCATCCGCTATCTATCTTTCGGCAACTTTTGGCATCCGTTATCTATCTTTCGGCAACTTTTGGCATCCGCTATCTATCTTTCGGCAACTTTTGGCATCCGCTATCTATCTTTCGGCAACTTTTGGCATCCGTTATCTATCTTTCGGCAACTTTTGGCATCCGCTATCTATCTTTCGGCAACTTTTGGCATCCGCTATCTATCTTTCGGCAACTTTTGGCATCCGCTATCTATCTTTCGGCAACTTTTGGCATCCGCTATCTATCTTTCGGCAACTTTTGGCATCCGCTATCTTTCTTTCGGCAACTTTTGGCATCCGCTATCTATCTTTCGGCAACTTTTGGCATCCGTTATCTATCTTTCGGCAACTTTTGGCATCCGCTATCTATCTTTCGGCAACTTTTGGCATCCGCTATCTTTCTTTCGGCAACTTTTGGCATCCGCTATCTTTCTTTCGGCAACTTTTGGCATCCGCTATCTTTCTTTCGGCAACTTTTGGCACCCGCTATCAATCTTTTGGCAACTTTTGGCATCCGCTATCTATCTTTCGGCAACTTTTGGCATCCGCTATCTTTCTTTCGGCAACTTTTGGCATCCGCTATCTTTCTTTCGGCAACTTTTGGCATCCGCTATCTTTCTTTCGGCAACTTTTGGCACCCGCTATCAATCTTTTGGCAACTTTTGGCATCCGCTATCTTTCTTTCGGCAACTTTTGGCACCCGCTATCAATTTTTCGGTAACTTTTCGGCTATAATTAGCTATCCGTATATTTGTCACTCGGCGTCAAAATTAGATTTCTTAGCTCATCTCGGTCTCTCGTTAGTTATTTCGCTATCCGCTATCTATATTTTGTCTACAAGCTATCTATTTTTCTGTCATTCGGCAGTCAAAATTAGTTTTCGTAAGCTCACCTCCGTCATTCGTAAATTAATTCGGCATCTTTTCGGCACCCACTATATCTTTCGGTAGATTTTCGGCTACCATCTATCCATACTCTGTCACTCGGCAGTCAAAATTAGTTTTCGTTAGCTCATTTCTGTATCTCGTTAGTTAATTCGGCATATTTTCGACACCCGCTATTTTTGGCAGTTTTTCGGCACCCACTATTTATCTTTCGGCATTTTTCAGCTACTGGCTATCTATATCTCTGTCACTCGGCAGTAATTCGTTTTCGTTAGCTCATCTCAGTGTTTCGATAGTTATTTCGGCAGTTTTCTGGCATCCACTATTTATCTTTTAGTAGATTTTCGGCTGCAGGCTATCCATACTCTGTCACTCGCCAGTCAAAATTCGTTTTCGTTATCTCATCTTGGTCTCTCGTTAGTTATTTCGGCATCTTTTCGGCACCCACTATTTATCTTTCGGCAGTTTTCAGCTACTGGCTATCTATATCTCTGTCACTCAGCTGTTGTAATTCGTTTTCGTTAGCTCATCTCAGTATTTCGTTTATTCGACACCCACTATCTATCTTTCGGTATCTTATCGGCACCCTCTATTTTCGGCAGTTTTTCGACACTCGCTATCTATCTGGCGGCATCTTGTTGGCACCTGCTATCTATCTTTCGGCAGCTTTCGGCATCCGCTTTCTATCTTCCGGCAGGTGTCGGCATTTGCTATCTACCTTTCTGTAGCTTCCGGAACCCGCCATCTATCTTTCGGCAGGTTTAATTTCGGCATCCGCTTTCTATCTTCCGGCAGGTATCGGCATTCGCTATCTATCTTTCTGTAGCTTCTGGAACCCGCCATCTATCTTTCGGCAGCTTTCGGCATCCGCTTTCTATTTTCCGGCAGGTGTCGACATTCGCTATCTACCTTTCTGTAGCTTCCGGAACCCGCCATCTATCTTTCGGCAGCTTTCAGCATCCGCTTTCTATCTTCCGGCAGGTGTCGGCATTCGCTATCTACCTTTCTGCAGCTTCCGGAACCCGCCATATATCTTTCGGCAGGTGTCTGCATTCGCTATCTACCTTTCTGTAGCTTCCGGAACCCGCCATCTATCTTTCGGCAGCTTTCGGCATCCGCTTTCTATTTTCCGGCAGGTGTCGGCATTCGCTATCTACCTTTCTGCAGCTTCCGGAACCCGCCATCTATCTTTCGGCAGCTTTCGGCATCCGCTTTCTATCTTCCGGCAGGTGTCGGCATTCGCTATATATCTTTCTCAGCTTTCGGCATCCGCTATATGTCTTTCAACAGCTTTTTGGCTACAAGCTATCTGTACCTCTGTCACTCGGTATGACTCAAAAACTCGTTTTCGTTAAACTTTTGACAGGACTGTATTAGAGATAAGTAAAACACGTCTACGGATGGAATCCTAAGATTCTCTGTATGTATCTTAATACAACAATCTCCCGTTAACTGTCCGGTTTGCCATTAACGCCATCTCATTGATATCCATTTTATTGCAGACATAAATTGGTCTATTTGCATTGATCGAATTCCAGCATCATTTAAAAGATCTATTAGAGGTACAAGGTGACATACTGGAGCTGATCTCTATTTGTGGATTTGTTTTGCCAAATAAAATGTCTGAATCACTCAGTTCTATTAACAAGAATTACATTAATTCCAAGATGATAAGTCAGAGTGTTTGTGCATACGGGTTTGCTAAAAAAAACACCCTAATTTCAGATAAGTTAATTGCTGACTATTTAACCTTTTAGTCTAGTAAATTATCAATCTTTTATTTCTTTAGTCTATAGTCAACATTGCTGTTGTTAAAATCTTGTGTTTTAAAGATGGTTTCATGTTTGTAACTAAATCAAACATACCGGTCGATGTCCAAATATCTATCAAAAAAAAAAAAAAACAACAAATAAACAAACAAACAAAAAAGCAATGCAAAAACTTTAAAACAGAGACAGAGCAATTCCGTTAAACACTTAAACTTCCAACGAGTAGTGAGGTCAGGCCCCAGTTTCACAATCATTTCTTAACTAAGATTTTCCCTGAACTTAAAGCAGTTAAATTTTTGTTTTTGCAACATTTTATAGAATTACAATTAAAACATTTTGACAAAATTGAAATATAGATGTAATAAGCTTTGACTGATCTACAAAATGACACCTTAAATATCTAAATATCTTGAACATTAACTAAATTATTACGATTTCAAATTTGCCAGATTTAAGTTAAGGAAAATCTTAGTTAAAGAATGATTGTGAAACCGGGACAAGGTACCCCCGAAGGTTAAGCACCCCATGCCGTATCTAGCAAGTTAGACGTGAGTGTAAAATGAAATCATATAGGCTCGTTGTCTTGTTGATTATGTCACGCAAATCTGCTTATTTGCATAAATTAACTATGGTCAACATTCCAAAAGCCCCAAATTAAAACTTTTTTATATTTTCAAATAAGATATAAAACATTATTACCAAAGTCCATTCTATTTATATCGAGAGGTCAACAGCGATTGTTTTTTACTTGGCGTATGGTAATTTCTACAGAATATTTATCAGCTGTGGCTATACGTTCCAGCTTTAAAATTGCCGTCTAAGATGGAAGAAAACACTTTGCTTGGAGAAAACATGTATTTGGCAACAACCAAGGAAACCAAAACAAACTAAAAAAAATAAAAGCGCATTGAAATCAGCAAACAAGTCAAACACATTACAAAGTTGTGTCAGATACAACATTACTAAACTTTTATAATTTGTTACATTCTTGATTAGTATGGTGTTTCTCTATCCAAAATTATCCTGGATATATTTGGCGTCCCATAGTTTCAATGCTATTTTATTCTCAATTCTAATTTCGCACATGGAAGCCTCGGCGTAGTAGACATAAGTGCTTACACTCTACTCGAGATGACGTTCCCACAGATTCAATACTTGAACCTAGAAATGCTTTTTCTATGAAGTTTTTGATGTTTTGTATTCCTTAGGGTCCCTAGAGTAAAATTAGATTAGTTGCCCCGCATGCAATATTTTGCAAATGACATAATTTGCATAATCAAAGATAGCTAACTTTTGTAAGACTTGTTCTACAACAGCAAGTAATATTATATGTTTTCAGGGACGAGGAACTCATTTCTGATGTTGTTTTTTAACAGCTGTGGCAATTTAATCACTGTTTGACTATTTTGGCCAGACAAATAAAGAAGTCATCTTCAGGGTTACTTTCGGAGCATCCGGTGTTACTTTCCTGGTCAAAGCTCACTACTTTACATAATATCCCAGTTTTCAACGTTTTACTTTGCTTGTGTGGTTGTGTTTTGAACATGTACCGGTGTGTTTGTGTTTGATATTGAGGAAAAGAGCTGTAATACTTTGGCATCATGATATCCCCTTGCTACACTTTTCCATCGATATACGGTGTGTTAGGATATATGACAAAATACACAAATGTCCTATTACTAAATAGGGGACTAGGCTT
Organism: Anadara kagoshimensis; assembly: GCA_021292105.1. Taxonomy (NCBI): domain Eukaryota; kingdom Metazoa; phylum Mollusca; class Bivalvia; order Arcoida; family Arcidae; genus Anadara; species Anadara kagoshimensis. The sequence goes on from CM037874.1 coordinate 20,419,989, forward strand.
TAATTAAAAAAAATTACATAACTGCTCTTATAAATGTCAAAATTACAACAAAAAATATAATTTAAGTGATCATCACAAGTTCTATACCATAATACGCCATTTAAAAATGGAGGTTATCCCCATGGTAATGATTATATAGTTTTTGAGACAATTAAGTACGACTTTCAGTCCCTAAACCTGACATTTGGGATAAATAAAAACAACTATAGCATAAAATATTTATTGCGTAGATAGATTATCAAATAGATAGGTGTATATATGTCAAACAGGAGACAGCTATTTGACATATGAATTTGGAAAGTCACCAAACAGCGAAAGTAAGAATAGTGTGTGTAATGTAAAATACATTCCAACCTGCTTTAAAAGCCAACTCTATATAAAAGTCACATCCTTCTAAAGGCCAGTGAAATTCAAGCTCCGAACAGCGGCTAACATTCTTATCTCTTTTCCGCGACATACAGAGCTAGAAGGTGGGCGCTGTTTCGGAGCTTGAGTGGAATTGTTCCCAAATTGTTCTTTATTCATATTATTTGAACTTGTATATAAAGTCCACCTGCCCATAAAGGCCACTTTTGCTGGTTCCCTTGGATGGTCTTTATAGACAGGTTTGACTGTTATGTTATTTTAACTTGCATATAAAGGTCACCTGCCCATAAAGGCCACTTTTGCTGGTTCCCTTGGATGGTCTTTATAGACAGGTTTGACTGTATGACGACATTACAGTCCATTATGTGCTTACACTGAAATAATTATATAAAGGTCCAACCTAAATGTTTGGAGGCCCCAATAATGGTTTATACGTAGGCAACAGTTTGTCAGCTATAACAAATCATAACATGATTTGTTTAAAAGTTACTTACTTGTGATATATCGCTTAATCAAACAGGTGAAAATTTGACTCAATAAAATTTTAAAAAAGACAAAGTAATCTCCTTTTATACATTTCAGACACATTTGTCCTTTAGCAAAAATTGTTTTCAGACTGTGATCGTAGCATATGTTTCAAAACACAAATAAAATTATTTTTCGACGTCGAATGTTACTATGTAACATCTTAAGTTATATGAATAGCATTTATCAAAACATAAAATCAAATACCAAAGCAAAGTAACTTGAAACTAACATATAGTAAACACGTGGAAGCCCACCAGGGAAATGAGGCCGGGTTCTTCAGAAGAGTAAAAACAAAAGTATCAATTCCAAAAGTGTGTGTGTGTGTGTGTGTGTGTGTGTGTGTGTGTGTGAAAATGGCAACAAATTGTGTTTTTTCTGGAAAAATTGTTTACAACAAATTGTGTTTTTTCTGGAAAAATTGTTTACATACCACTAGCTTGCAGAAGTAAACTCTTAGTAAGACATGACCAGAATTGAATGATAAATAGTGTTTTCCTAATAGATAAGAGTAATTGTACTGACATTGTATTAATTGAGTTAATTAGAGCTTTATAACACTACAGTATACTATATATGAGAACATTATATAAACTAAGTGTTTATCCAGACGGTCTCTACGTGATTTACATTATACATATGATAAAAATCATTACCGGATACACTTTTAACGTCTGGTCAATTTATTCAGGTTTAGTTACTGTATAGATGACAGGCAATACTAAAAAATAAAAAAACAATCATGTCCAAATCACAATCCAGAAGCAAAGTAAAAGCTTTGAAACTGACAATTTAGGTTAAACACGTGAACTTCCACTAGTAAAGTGAGGCCGGGTGCTCCGGAAGAGTAATCACCTCCATTTTATAACCTATTTATAAAATAAAGTAATAAAAAATTAACACATGACAAATGCTTTTTCTTCATATTTTAGTTTGTAAAAGGGACATTGTATTATGAAATCTTTGGTAAAATGAATGAATTATGAGTTTATGGTTTAAACAAACTCAACGAAAAAGCACAAAAAGATTTAATGAAAAATCGAAGCGTGTTTTACTATTGACAGAAAAAGCTTCTGTAAAAATGTCTGATGCGATAGGCCAAATCAAAAACAAACATACTGGCACATGTTCAAATCACAATTCCTAAGCATAGTGAAAACAAACATATTGGTCCATATCCAAATCACAATTCCCAAGCATAGTAAAAACAAACATATTGGTCCATATCCAAATCACAATTCCTAAGCATAGTAAAAACAAACATATTGGTCCATATCCAAATCACAATCCCCAAGCATAGTAAAAACAAACATATTGGTCCATATCCAAATCACAATCCCCAAGCATAGTAAAAACAAACATATTGGTCCATATCCAAATCACAATTCCTAAGCATAGTAAAAACAAACATATTGGTCCATATCCAAATCACAATCCCCAAGCATAGTAAAAACAAACATATTGGTCCATATCCAAATCACAATTCCTAAGCATAGTAAAAACAAACATATTGGTCCATATCCAAATCACAATCCCCAAGCATAGTAAAAACAAACATATTGGTCCATATCCAAATCACAATTCCTAAGCATAGTAAAAACAAACATATTGGTCCATATCCAAATCACAATTCCCAAGCATAGTAAAAACAAACATATTGGTCCATATCCAAATCACAATTCCTAAGCATAGTAAAAACAAACATATTGGTCCATATCCAAATCACAATTCCTAAGCATAGTAAAAACAAACATATTGGTCCATATCCAAATCACAATTCCTAAGCATAGTAAAAACAAACATATTGGTCCATATCCAAATCACAATCCCCAAGCATAGTAAAAACAAACATACTGGTCCATGTCCAAATAATTATCATAAAGGCAAAACAATTAAAACTTGTTAATTACGTTCACACATGGACTTTAACCAGGGAAATAAGATTTGGTGTTCCGGAAGGTAAGCGCCTCCTGTATAGCTAGCTACATCCATCACGCTTGAAATAAATCAAAATTCAGAATGAAGGAACAAAGTGTTTATCCAGACGGTCTCTACGTGATTTACATTATACATATGATAAAAATCATTACCGGATACACTTTTAACGTCTGGTCAATTTATTCAGGTTTAGTTACTGTATAGATGACAGGCAATACTAAAAAATAAAAAAACAATCATGTCCAAATCACAATCCAGAAGCAAAGTAAAAGCTTTGAAACTGACAATTTAGGTTAAACACGTGAACTTCCACTAGTAAAGTGAGGCCGGGTGCTCCGGAAGAGTAATCACCTCCATTTTATAACCTATTTATAAAATAAAGTAATAAAAAATTAACACATGACAAATGCTTTTTCTTCATATTTTAGTTTGTAAAAGGGACATTGTATTATGAAATCTTTGGTAAAATGAATGAATTATGAGTTTATGGTTTAAACAAACTCAACGAAAAAGCACAAAAAGATTTAATGAAAAATCGAAGCGTGTTTTACTATTGACAGAAAAAGCTTCTGTAAAAATGTCTGATGCGATAGGCCAAATCAAAAACAAACATACTGGCACATGTTCAAATCACAATTCCTAAGCATAGTGAAAACAAACATATTGGTCCATATCCAAATCACAATTCCCAAGCATAGTAAAAACAAACATATTGGTCCATATCCAAATCACAATTCCTAAGCATAGTAAAAACAAACATATTGGTCCATATCCAAATCACAATCCCCAAGCATAGTAAAAACAAACATATTGGTCCATATCCAAATCACAATCCCCAAGCATAGTAAAAACAAACATATTGGTCCATATCCAAATCACAATTCCTAAGCATAGTAAAAACAAACATATTGGTCCATATCCAAATCACAATCCCCAAGCATAGTAAAAACAAACATATTGGTCCATATCCAAATCACAATTCCTAAGCATAGTAAAAACAAACATATTGGTCCATATCCAAATCACAATCCCCAAGCATAGTAAAAACAAACATATTGGTCCATATCCAAATCACAATTCCTAAGCATAGTAAAAACAAACATATTGGTCCATATCCAAATCACAATTCCCAAGCATAGTAAAAACAAACATATTGGTCCATATCCAAATCACAATTCCTAAGCATAGTAAAAACAAACATATTGGTCCATATCCAAATCACAATTCCTAAGCATAGTAAAAACAAACATATTGGTCCATATCCAAATCACAATTCCTAAGCATAGTAAAAACAAACATATTGGTCCATATCCAAATCACAATCCCCAAGCATAGTAAAAACAAACATACTGGTCCATGTCCAAATAATTATCATAAAGGCAAAACAATTAAAACTTGTTAATTACGTTCACACATGGACTTTAACCAGGGAAATAAGATTTGGTGTTCCGGAAGGTAAGCGCCTCCTGTATAGCTAGCTACATCCATCACGCTTGAAATAAATCAAAATTCAGAATGAAGGAACAATGAACTTTCAAAGGGTAAAATGTCCAATATAATTTTAGATACAGAGAGACATTTTACGTATCAAAAATATTAATAATATATGACGACCACAACACTTTTTCAGGCATTGAAAAGGCTAGGCTTACCATGTAAGCAGCTTGTATAAGTCCCATAGTGAGAACAAGCTCTGTCATAGCAATTAAACAACCATGTGTTTAATTCAAGCTTTACATTCTCTTAATAAATTGCATATATTTATATTGCCCGCCAATATGAAATCTTCAATGAACACTTTGGTTTAAGCATAATAGTACTAAAACACATTTTTTCTAATAACGATTGGAATGATATGCTGAAGAGAATCAGATTTACATTCATAAATCCCTGTATTCAAAATTATCCTGGATACATTGAACTCTCATAGTTCCATGTTCCTTTCTTTCTCAATTTTGATTACACACATGATGGGTTTAAACAAGGGGTTTACTTTTCCGGAGCAGCCGGTCTCAGTTCTCTGATAATGTTCACGTGTTTAACTTAATTTGCCAATTTTCAAAGTGTTTACTTTGCTTTTGTGGTAATCATTTGGATATTATCGGTATGTTAGCTTTTAATTAGATACTCTTTTGAGGAAGGAGTTATTTTTTACTTTCCATCAAATGGAAAACCATCTTGTTTTTCATTGCAGAGTCCCCGTGGTACTAGTGTATCATCGCGCCAAAGGTCAAATATAAAAAACGTAGTAAACAGCATACCACTTCAATACAAAGGACATAAACTCATATTTTCTGTTTGTTTTTTATCATTAATACCCCCTTGGTGTTTGTTCTATCATCGCGCGAGAGGACGGAAAAGATAAAAAATATAATTCGTATTCTATAATTTTATATGCAATGAATATTGAACCAACAAACACAAAAACTATCAGTCCCTGTTGATTCTCTTTGTTTTGTGACAAAGAGGAATTTCATTAAATAAAATAAATAGGTTCAAATTACTGGCATTTACAATAAGATTACCGTGATAAAGTTTTATAATTACATTAATTATCTGTCGATATTGAAAGTTTCTGGATAATTATAGCGCAGCATAAGACACAAGGTGTTAAGTCGAATTATGGGTTATGTTTACATGATTAACATTGGCTCAAATTCATGAAATTAAAAACAAACATACTAATCAATGTCCAAATCACAATCCAGAAGCAAAGTGAAAAAAAATTTGAAACTGACAAGTTAGGTTAAGCACGTTAACTTTCAGCAGGGAAGTGAGCCTGGGTGCTCCGGAAGGGTAAGTACCTCCTTTCCAGTTAGCTACACCCTATAAGAGTGTGATCATAACTGAGTGAATAAACATGAAACTATGGAATGTCAAATCAACCCAGGGCAATCCTGGACAGAAAAAGCATACTTATCAACAGTATATATTGTGATGGTGGCCGTAAAACGTTTTTCATATTAAAATCTTACGCAACATGTATCTAAGGGGACTGCTAATCTATCTGACTGGCCAATATTATTCATGTTGATGGTTGTTTTGGATACCTGGTCCCACCCAGTTTCACAATCATTCCTTAGCTAAGATATTCTTAACTTAAATTTAGCAAATTTTGGTAATCTCTTGTTGGAACTACTGATGCATATTTTTGTCAAAACCAAATGCAAATGTTTTTATATAGAAGTGATCTTAAAATTGACACCTTAAATTCCTAAATATCTTGAAAATTAACCAAATTAAAGAGAATTGAATTTTTGCTATATTTAAGTTAACGAAAATCTTAGCTAAGAAATGATTGTGAAACTGAGGTCTGTTCCTTTTGTACGTACATCTGTACCTCTTATTGTTAAATAAATGGTTTTGTTTTCTAAATGCAATGTAACACACTATTAGATTCAATTGTTTGGCGAAGTTTTCAATGTGGCAAAAAGTGACTTTCACCACAAGTGACTAGACGCCACATAGCACTACAATTAAAGGTGTTATAACGGATAAATAAAAATTATAGGTAAGCAATTTTAAATGATATTTCTCTTCATGAAAACACATTTTAATCAAAGTCCAGTCTGTTGTTTTTTGGTTTTATGGAGTCCTGTTGGTATTTATTGCAAGTATGTACATGTTTTCTGTTTATGCTTTAAAACTTGTGAACACGTACACATTTTTTTACTCTTCATTTAATGAAAGAGTCTTAAAGCAAAAACCAATCTTTCTACGTCTGTTTGCCATTGCGAAAATCCGCTCGGAATTAATACTGCATTTCGGAAATCAAAGTAAAAATAAAGAATCATCATGGTAGAAAAAAAAACGAAACGCAACGAAACAGCATTCTCGCCAAATGAATATTTAACATGGTAAATATCAATCGAATAGACAGACAATACCATCATTTTCGGCTGTATTATTTGTTTTATACAAGGAGAAATTTCATTAAGTACAATGAATAGGTCCAAATTACTGGCATTTACAATCAGAAACCCGTGATAAAGTGTTACAATTACATTATTTATATGTCAATATTGACTGTTTATGGACAATTATAGTGTATTATAAGACACGAGGTGTCAAGTCAAGTTATGACCATCATTAAATAAATCTGTTATGCTCGTTTATTACTGAATCTGTAGCACAAAAACCTCAAAAATCACTTCGATTTGGGATTTTTATCTTTTGTATGTCATTACATTAACGATAATTTCGGACTTGTTTATATAATCGTGATTGATGGTTCATAAAAAACTTTGAAAAGCCTAAAAGTCTTAACAATTCGGCCATTGCGGTAAGAAAACGTCCACATTACCGAAAAATACAATTATTGAACAAATCATAGAAAAGGAAATGCTGCTCTTTGAACAAATGGTTATATAATACATTGTAATTACATTTGTTTGATTGATGTTTTGTTAAATCAAAATGCATGTTAATGAAAGTTGTAACTTAAAGTCAAGCACTTTGCAACATCCACAACGCAATAGAGATCACAAAGCGTAAAAATGGTCGCTTCAGTAAGAAGGGGGTTAGGCCTAAATAATTTTGGACAAATTTTAACATATAGAATTACTGTTGTCCAAATGACTACTATCATTGACTCCTTATACTCCGTCTGCCAATGAAAAACTTACTCGATACAATTTCTAATTGATGTTTTTTCACAAAGCAAATAGTCTTCGGATATAAGTCCAGGTATCTAACAAAACAATCCACGTGTCAACCGATTTATTTTTCTGCTTTTCCGTCTTGAAGTTTTTTGTTTGCATTGTTTATTTAGTTACTAGTATCATATTACTTTCACAAGATTCTCATTCATTTACAACAATTTTAACTGTTTTTAACTGTTTGAAATTTGTATTGCTAAGCACAACGAACACAATTTATATAAACAAACTCTAGCATTTTGCTGATTTTATACCGGTATTCAGTATATTTTTGTTTACAATCTTTATGCTCCTTGACAATTTTTTTAATTAACTAGCATGCCTTACAGCACTTTCTTTATCATTTTGTTTTATACGATCTTTCGATTTAAACTGAGAAAAAATTGCTGTAAAGTATGGTAAAATCAAACATTGTTATGTTGTTTTACTGGAGATAAAGTATTAGAAGCACAATTTTACCATTGTTTTGCATTGTATTCAAAGAGCCTTATCTGTAAGAGGTCCAATTTAACCAAATATATTTGCCATTACTTTCCACAATGGCCACATTCTATGCATGTAGTGTTTTAGATATGTTTGCACATAACTTTTTAATTACCCAAAGTTTCCTATTACACCGGCCTAATATCAAATTCATTTGTTCAATGTGTAATGTATAACAGAGAACAAAGGAATTAATATATCTGATCAAAGCAAGATGGGAATACAGCGATAGACGACTCTGTTTCTAATCCCTTAATACAATCATATTTATCAATATTATCTCATCTCACTTTTTGAAGTAAAATATTTTCCAACTATAAAAATATGAAGAAATTTTAGTATTTTAATGTAATAGAAGATAAATTGGTGCCTTAGGAGTCAATATATAAAGGCAGTTTTCTTCTAATGCACAAAAACATTTACGATTAAATTTCAACATTAAATTTGCAAAGCAAGTTGTTAGTATTGCTTTAGTGGTTGTGCAGTTCAGATGTCAATTGTAGTCGTATCACTTTCTGTGAATAAAATTCAGGAGGGAAAATCAAGAGACAATTTTATAAAATGACAACTTATCACAAGTGTTATTTGACTTTTTTTCAATAAAAGCTTTCATATTAAACTATAATCCATTAGCATGTTTGTTACATGTTTGTAATGTGATAATTTATCAATATTAATATTCTGCAAAACCACTGCGGTAACTTATTTGGTAAAGGCAAGAAATGACAAATAAATATTGCAATAGCCATAGGACTTCCTTTTTTATCCATCAATTAAATTCTTCGTCAATGTTGGAGGATTTCGTCATTTTTGGTTTAAATCAAAATCAAAATTTTTAGAGGAAGGTACAATTGGAAATCGACACTTTGGTCGGGCATTTTATTTAAGACAAAAATGTACCTGCTGCTTAAGTTACCATTTTTCGAATATATTTTATGATTAAATTTAAAAAATGGTATATGACAATGGTACTATAAATGAAAAATTTCAACAAATTAGACTATAGATTTAGTTAGCTAAGATTGATCTTCAAAATGTCACCTTAAAATCATGAATATCTTGAAAACTAACAAATGTATTCAAATTTGCCAGATTAATTAAAGTAAAGGGAAATCTTCGATAATTTTTTTTATAAAACTTACCATCTCACTAATAGTACAACAAGTACAAGCACGGATCTACAGATGTTCGATAGTACATCAATGTATTATATTGACTACTACAACATTTTTGTACTTTTGTGATAATGTCAGTCAGACTGGTCAGATATTTTATCCATTACACTATCAAACATCATAGATATTGTCAGTGATATACCGATAAGCAAAATAGACCTGAACTAATTCTGAACTTGTTCTTCCCTAAATAAAAATATTTTTCAAAAAAAAAAAAAAAACAAAAAAAAACTAACTTGTGTAAATAAATGTACACTAGATGTTAAAAATATTTTAATAGCACGATATATCTTTAAAACCCCCCTTTAGTATTACATACAACATGTATTAGACCAGTGTTAATTTTACAGCACGAAACGGTCGTTTCGAAATACACTTTTTCATCAGTAGTGCTTAGGCCAAAATTGTGAAACCAATTTATTTTTCAACGGGTTGAAAAAAATATCCAAATGTTCAAAATATATTTAACTAAATTTAGCTATGATTACAAAATTTTCTCGTCACAGCGTTACATATGTACAACAAGGCTACATGCATAATTTAAGTTTTTACTTATTTTATTCAGATACTAGTAACTAATGTATAACATTAGACTGAAACAATGACGGAACATACTCGAAATTTAGCAAGTGAATTAACAATCTGGTTAAAGTAAAGGGTCTTTTTAGACATTTGAGTTCTTATAACTGCCTGGCGAATATTTTATACTACTTATTTATAGAAGTCATCAAAGATAAACATACTCCATGCCGGGGACACTACAACTCCAAATGCTAAGTAAAACTTCGAAAACCAAGAAAGTAAGATAAACACGTGAACTACACATGAGAAGTGAGGCCAGGTTCTCCGGAAGGGTAAACACCCATATTATAAGGTATTTTTAACAGTAGAATTCACGTCTTACTTAAAGTTAAACATATAAATGAATTTCACTAAACTAAAATTGAGTTTATTTTCTTGTTTTCTCACTACATGAAAGGAAGTATATAAATGTATATAGTACTTTTATCAAATTATCTTAAGTAGGGGTTATCGATGTTTGATACGTAAGTCGTCAATGAAACTACAAAAATACCATTAAGGAATGAAGAGCACAAAAGATGAAACAAAAACCAGTTATATAGTGACGCAACAATAGTCGGAAGTATGGCGACATCTGCATGTGCATGTGTATATTATAGACAGTTCTTAACCCTACCTATACCATGGAGGGCACGTGACTCGCTTAGAGTTTCACTTTGGAATATTTCAATAATATTGTATCCCAATTGCTCTTTATTCATATTATTTTAATCTGTATTTAAGGATCACCTGCCCATAAATACTGGTTACATTTGGCGACCATTTTAGGCATGCTTGACTGTAATGTTTAGTTTTGTCTACTTTCGTTTTATGAAAATCACTGCTACAGTACATTTAGACTATTGGTGAGCTCTCCCTAACGATATTATTGAACACAGACCATATGTTTGATAATTTATCGGGAGTAGATAATTATCGAGTTAGCATTGTCTTAAATTTCTACTATATCACATTACCGAGTGGTTTAACTTGTAAAATAGTAAATACTTAATGCCAAGAAAAATAGAACATAATGAGGCCAAGAGCCCTTAGTCAGTTGTATAGCCTTTGTAAATGAACGCCAAACTTATCAAGATAGAGTACGGCTGTATGAAACAGTAATAGGGAAAATTGGGCATACTCATGCCTTCAGCTATTATAAAACACATTTTCGCAAACTATCTTTTTCGCGAGTTTCGGTATATTTGCGAAAAATCAAACACAAACATACCCGTCCACGTTAAAATCACAATACAAAAAAAACAAATAAAAACTTTCAAAATTAAAAAAAAAATTGATGATTTTTGTTGAAAAAATGAACTTTCACTAGGGAAGTGAGGCTGGGTGCTCCGAACTATTTAGTTTGTTACAGGCGCCACGGGTTGAATAAAAATTGAGAATGGAAAAAGAATTGAAAGGAGTATTGAACTATGGGATGTCAAAAATAAATATGACGTATGAGGGAATAAAGTAGAAAAAACCTTTTGTTGCAATGAGTACTTTCAATACCCAATCAGAAACATAAACAATCGGGAGCAAAAAAGACAAACGCACAACCGATCTGATATCGTTAATGTGAGTAATTTGGTGGAAAAGTGTATGGTACAAATTAACGCAAAAGAGTGTGATTTTTAGCATATTTAAGCCAGAGCACCCGGCCTCACTTGTTAAAGTTCACTTGTTTAACTAAATTTACCAATTTTTAAAGCTTGTTATGTTTATTTTTAGCTCACCGTCCGTCGTGTGTCGTGCGTCGTGTGTAAACTTTACATTTTAATCTTCTCCTCCAAAACTACTAGGCCAAATTTGATGAAACTTGGTGATTATCATGCCTAGGTAACAGCCTTTCAAAATTGTGTTCGGGATTTGACCACGCCCAACAAGATGGCCGCCGTTACTGGAACCAGAAGGTGCAGGCAAATTTTGATTAAATATTTGGATTCAGCATACCTGGGGACATTAAAATTGTGTTTTTCATGAAAATTGAACGAAAAATAGGTTACGCGTTTTTTGCATAAAGTTATGAAAATGAGACATTTATTGTTATAACTCAATAACGGCTGAATATAATTGTATGGAGTTTTCAATGTTTATCTTGTCTTGCTATTTTCTTCCAAAAGATGTCAAGGTCAAAGATCAAGGTCATGTCCCTGTTTTTGACCTTTGTTAAAAAATGCAATTTTTAAACATTTCAAGTGATAACGGCATGGGATTTTCAGTTAATTGTAGGTATTGACATGACGATCATTTTGATACATAGATCAAGGTCATGGGCTCAAAGGTCAAGGTCAAAGATGAACAACTATTTCCGTTATAGTTGATTATCTGCAAAACTATTAACTTTTTGTATAGGCATACATATTAGAATATTGTAGGTAATGGCACAATGGTCATTTTGATATAGTAATAAAGGTCATGGGTTCAAAGGTCAAGGTCAAAGATGAACAACTATGTCCATTATACTAGTAGTTGATTATCTGCAAAACTATTAAATTTTTGTATAGGCATACATATTAGAATATGGTAGGTAATGGCACAATGGTCATTTTGATATATTAATAACGGTCATGGGTCCAAAGGTCAAGGTCACAGATGCAAGCAAGAACTGAAATGGTTGATTATCTCAAAAACCATAACTTCCTTGTATAGGCATATATATTGGAATATTGTAGGTATTGGTCTAATGATAAGTTTGATATATGAATAAAGGTCATGATTTCAAAGGTCAAGGTCACAGGTGCAAATTAATACTGAATTGGTTAATTATCCTGAAAACTATAAATATTTTGTATAGGCATGTATGCTAGAATATTGTAGGTATTGGCCTAATGATCATTTTGATATATGAATGAGGGTTATGGGTTCAAAGGTCAAGGTCACAGGTGAGCGTTTAGGCCCATGGGCCTCTTGTTTATTATTGTGGTTTGGACATGGACCGCTATGTTTGTTTCTATTTCAATGTTGGTTGGTATATTTGGGATAAATAATCAATGATCTGACATTGTGTTTGGTACGTGTCTTATTTCGTATTTCTTGTGATGAGTTTGTGTAATGTACAATCAAGTAATTCAGCAACAAAACACTGTATATTTAATTTTTTATGTACAGTACAGTCTTGTCGAAATTTTAACACTAAGCTAGTGAATTAGTCCCGAATTGGCAACTCATAGCCGGTAATATCGCAATAGTTTTTCGACAGTGGTTATTTATCTCCCTTTATATGTTCGGTCTCTAGCTGCCCATATCTTGGCTATTCAGGAGTTTCGACACGTTTTCGATTACCTCGATGTTAAACTTTCGACAGGCTTGTACCGTAGATGGAGGATCTAACATCAGACACTAATCAATTATCTGTGTAGCACTTAGACAGTCCTCTAAGGAGGCTGTAATAATTCCTTCATTGGTCATTAATGGAGATGTGTTTTGTCACATGAAGGTCCCACGTGCTTTCACGTGTAATGCAAATGCATTTATAAACGTCGTTTTCTATTCTGTCAATTTCACAATTACTGTATGTCTGTCTTAATCGGTTGCCATGTCAAAAAATAAAACACCATGATGACAATTTTAACGTCCGTGTTCTGGTGGATAATTTTGACACTCGTTGGGTTAATTCAAACCAAATTTACATCAAAGTTAAAGGTTTCCTAAAGTAAGCCACCCTCGTAACTATTTCTGAACAGTATTTAATTTTTTTTTCATTTCCTTACTCTAAATACTTTGAAATATAGTATTTTTCCGAAATGATTGACTCTCGTAACTATTTCTGAGCTGTATTACTTGTTTTTATTAATTTTCAGGTTCTTTTAGATATAGTATTTTTCTGAAATGAGTCGCTTTTGTAACTATTTCTGAGCTGTATTCCTTGCTTCAAAGAATTTTCAATTCCCGTCCTCCTAGTACTTTATCCAAAGATAAAACCGAGATTTCTCTCGGAAACAATATTAAAAATATATCATCTTTGTTTATTACTTACTCAAATATATACTTTCGGTTCGATATCTCAAACACTAAATAGACTCAACACTTATAGTAAGTTATAAGCTATACGTCATATTCAGAATACACATCTTTTAATTTCCCAAAATAATGTAAACACCTTGTATTAGAATTAAGATTTCTGTTGCCTATGAACTATGACCAATTCTTCCCAATTTCCCAATTTCACCATTAAAATTCCCAAGATAACAATGATAAACTAGTAAATTAAATCTAGCCGTCATTACGCACAAAATGTTAGATATTGTCACTTGACTGAACAATTCATGACCATTGACATGTACAAAGAGAGGTAATTCTGATTAAAGCACAAGCTAATTTTTCAAGTGATCATAAATTATTATTACTTATCTCTTGCCTTTAGTAAATTGAAAAATTATTGTTTAGTATAAATGATATGTATTAGGAGTCTTTAAAAGCAAACAAAAGCAAACAATACTTAACTTCATGTCTAGAAGGCACATTGGAAACAATACATTAATAGGAAAGAAGGAGACAATTTCTCAAAAAAAAAACCTGTTTGATTTCTCAGGAAGTGAATAAACTCCATACTTAAAATTCGTGAAATTAATTCTTGTAACTGTTTCCAATTCAATAATGTTATAAAACGCCTTCTATTATATGACTATAGTTGCTTGTATCTGTATGTTTTCCATACCCTAGGCTTAAGCTTATAAAAAATCGTGATGAAATACCACAAACAACATGCATACCATTGTATATAATGTCAGTATCTAATAATATCAATATCAATAATTGTAATTTTTTTGTATTATCTAAATATACAGTCCAACCTGCCTTAAAGGCCATCTCTATATAAGGACTACTTTCTTATAAAGACCAGGAGAATTGTATCCCAATTGTTCTTTATTCATATTATTTGAACCTGTATATAAAGACCACCTGTCCTTAAAGACCACTTTTAATGGCTCCCTTAGGTGGCCTTTATAGACAGGTTTGACTGTAAACTTTTCAATAATTTCCGTGTCCGAAGACAGGAGCAACTATCACCAAATATTGACGCACTTTAATTTAGTGTCATCGAATGACTGAGTGTATAACTGCACTGAAATTCTATCATGATGAAAAAAGCTAAAGTTTTATTTTTTGTTACCATTCTGACAAACTTACAAAGGCTATGGGTCATCTAGGCATTTGCTATGAGATGTTTAATGTGTATTGAACACTTTATAGATTCACATATCAAATAAATCACTAGAGATGGTAATAATCTATATCTATATATATATCTATAATTCTTAGAACCATCTTTTTTCATTAAATTAACATTAAGATTCGGCTATTATACTGTAAACCGTGAAATTTTAGCGGCAGTTTTATTTTAACGCTTTTGGAAGTCAGATCTTTTCGCTAAAAAAACTGCGCTGAAATTACCTTTCAGTGACTCCGAGTACAAACAAACAGCTGGCGCGCTAAAACAAAGATGCGCCAATCACTTATATTGAGGAAAATCGTTGAAATATCTCTGCACTAATATAAAGCTGTTAACAGTATTTATTTGTATTTGATATACATTAAAATGTGAGTTACATTAAAAAAATATGAAGCTATGAAAATATGCACATTTAAACTTGTCGTATATTTGTGGCTTTGTGCGCCACACATTTTTAAAAATGAAAAATAAAATCTTACCTGTAAATACGACGTACAGCAGGTTGTAATTTTTTGAAAAATCAAGAAATCTGAAACAATAGAACTTTCCTCTTCTCTCACTCTCCCTATCTTGTACTTTCGGTTTGTCTCGGATATCAGTATAATCTTGTCCGATGTGCCCGTACTTTCTGTTTGTCTTTGATATCAGTATAATCTTGTCCGATGTGTTGCTTCATTAGCTATCAGAGGTGTTTATCTGTTTGTCTGTTATAGCGTAAAATGATACATAAACGTCTGATCGACTTTCTTAACAAATATACATGTATATTTTTGTACTGTCCGGATTAAGTTTACAGATAACGGGATGTACTAGAACTAAGATAAGTATCTTGTTAATAGTCATGGATAACGCTTACTACAACAATCATGATGATACTGTGCAGATTACTGCCAATCAACTCATATCGCTCTAAACTTTTCACTCTCCGAGACGATTCCTATTGGCTAGCTGTTGGAGAATTTTTATTATGTTGATTCCTATTGGCTAGTTTTGGTATTTATTATGTTCATTCTTATTGGCTGGTTTTGGAGAACTTTTATTATGTTGATTCCTGTTGGCTGATTGTGGAGAACTTTTATTATGTTGATTCCTATTGGCTGTTTTTGGAGAGTTTTAATTATGTTGATTCTTATTGGCTGGTTTAAGAGAATTTTTATTATGTTCATTCCTATTGGCTGGCTTAAGAGAATTTTTATTATGTTGATTCCTATTTGCTGATTTTGGAGAACTTTTATTATGTTCATTCCTATTGGCTGGCTTAAGAGAATTTTTATTATGTTCATTCCTATTGGCTGTTTTTGGAGAGTTTTTATTATGTTCATTCCTATTGGCTGGTTTTGGAGAACTTTTATTATGTTGTTTCCTATTGGCTATTTTTGGAGAACCTTTATTATGTTTATTCCCATTGGTTAGTTTTGATCACCTGTGAAAATAAAAAAAAAATCACATGCTTTATCTATTTCATTTTTTTCTCAAAAAACTCTTTACAATTTTTTATCTAATTAATAAGAATTTTAAAAAAATTGTAATAAAAGATTACAAACGAATTAAAATCAAACGACTGGTATTGTTGAAAAAATGATTAAGTTTACAAATAATTTATAAAATATTCAGTCAGGATGGTAATATTTGAACATCATCCAGCGACATGGTACTTCAAATAATTCTATGTTTACAATGTATTCTGTTTTTATAAAAACAAATTAATCGTTTAGATGACGGGAAAATTAAGTTTTGTTCAATACACAACTATTAATAAATGATACACATAATGGATAGAGGCGTGTACAAATAGAACAGGTGTTAAATTTTAAATGCCATAATTCCAGATAATTACCATAGCTAAAGTACATATACAGTACAGTCCAAAGTTTAATACTAAGCTAAAGTACAGACCTGTCGAAAGTTTAACATTAATCTAAAGTATAGACCTGTTGAAAGTTTAAGTACAGACCTGTCAAAAGTTTAACATTAAGCTAAAGTATAGACCTGTTGAAAGTTTAAGTATAGACCTGTTGAAAGTTTAAGTACAGACCTGTTGAAAGTTTAACACTAAGCTAAAGTACAGACCTATTGAAAGTTTAAGTTCAGACCTGTCGAAAATTCAACACCAAGCTTAAGTACAGACCTGTCAAAAATTTAACACTAAGATAAAGTTCAGACCTGTCGAAAGTTCAACACTAAGCTAACGTACAGATCTGTCCAAAGTTTAACAGTAAGCTAAAGTACAGACCTGTTGAAAGTTTAACACTAAGCTAAAGTACAGACCTGTCAAAAGTTTAACATTAAGCTAAAGTACAGACCTGTTGAAAGTTTAACACTAAGATAAAGTACAGACCTGTCAAAAGTTTAACATTAAGCTAAAGTACAGACCTGTCGAAAGTTTAACAGTAAGCTAAAGTACAGACCTGTTGAAAGTTTAACACTAAGCTAAAGTACAGACCTATTGAAAGTTTAGGTACAGACCTGTTGAAAGTTTAACACTAAGCTAAAGTACAGACCTGTCAAAATTTAACACCAAGCTAAAGTACAAACCTGTTGAAACTTTAACACTAAGCTAAAGTACAGACCTGTCTAAAGTTTAACAGTAAGCTAAAGTACAGACCTGTCGAAAGTTTAACAGTAAGCTAAAGTACAGACCTGTTGAAAGTTTAACACTAAGCTAAAGTAAAGACCTGTTGAAAGTTTAACAGTAAGCTAAAGTACAGACCTGTTGAAAGTTTAACACTAAGCTAAAGTACAGCCCTGTCTAAAGTTTAACACTAAGATAAAGTACAGACCTGTCGAAAGTTTAACACTAAGTTAAAGTAAAGACCTGTTGAAAGTTTAACACTAAGCTAAAGTAAAGACCTGTTGAAAGTTTAACAGTAAGCTAAAGTACAGACCTGTCGAAAGTTTAACACTAAGCTAAAATAAAGACCTGTTGAAAGTTTAACACTAAGCTAAAGTACAGACCTGTCGAAAGTTTAACACTAAGCTAAAGTAAAGACCTGTTGAAAGTTTAACACTAAGCTACAGTACAGACCTGTCGAAAGTTTAACACTAAGCTAAAGTACAGACCTGGAGAAAGTTTAACAGTAAGCTAAAGTAAAGACCTGTTGAAAGTTTAACACTAAGCTAAAGTACAGACCTGGAGAAAGTTTAACAGTAAGCTAAAGTAAAGACCTGTTGAAAGTTTAACACTAAGCTAAAGTAAAGACCTGTTGAAAGTTTAACACTAAGCTAAAGTAAAGACCTGTTAAAAGTTTAACAGTAAGCTAAAGTAAAGACCTGTTGAAAGTTTAACACTAAGCTAAAGTAAAGACCTGTTGAAAGTTTAACAGTAAGCTAAAGTACAGACCTGTCGAAAGTTTAACACTAAGCTAAAGTAAAGACCTGTTGAAAGTTTAACACTAAGCTAAAGTACAGATCTGTCTAAAGTTTAACAGTAGGCTCAAGTAAAGACCTGTTGAAAGTTTAACACTAAGCTAAAGTACAGACCTGTCGAAAGTTTAACACTAAGCTAAAGTACAGACCTGGAGAAAGTTTAACAGTAAGCTAAAGTACAGACCTGTCCAAAGTTTAACACTAAGCTAAAGTACAGACCTGTCGAAAGTTTAACAGTAAGCTAAAGTAAAGACCTGTTGAAAGTTTAACACTAAGCTAAAGTAAAGACCTGTTGAAAGTTTAACACTAAGCTAAAGTACAGACCTGGAGAAAGTTTAACAGTAAGCTAAAGTAAAGACCTGTTGAAAGTTTAACACTAAGCTAAAGTACAGACCTGGAGAAAGTTTAACAGTAAGCTAAAGTAAAGACCTGTTGAAAGTTTAACAGTAAGCTAAAGTACAGACCTGTCGAAAGTTTAACACTAAGCTAAAGTACAGACCTGTCGAAAGTTTAACACTAAGCTATGGTACAGACCTGGAGAAAGTTTAACAGTAAGCTAAAGTAAAGACCTGGAGAAAGTTTAACAGTAAGCTAAAGTACAGACCTGGAATAGTTTAACACTAAGCTAAAGTAAAGACCTGTTGAAAGTTTAACACTAAGCTAAAGTACAGACCTGGAGAAAGTTTAACAGTAAGCTAAAGTACAGACCTGGAATAGTTTAACAGTAAGCTAAAGTAAAGACCTGTTGAAAGTTTAACAGTAAGCTAAAGTAAAGACCTGTTGAAAGTTTAACAGTAAGCTAAAGTACAGAACTGTCGAAAGTTTAACAGAAAGCTAAAGTACAGACCTGTCGAATGTTTAACAGTAAGCTAAAGTACAGACCTGTCCAAAGTTTAACACTAAGCTAAAGTACAGACCTGTTGAAAGTTTAACAGTAAGCTAAAGTACAGACCTGTTGAAAGTTTAACAGTAAGCTAAAGTACAGACCTGTCGAAAGTTTAACACTAAGCTAAAGTAAAGACCTGTTGAAAGTTTAACAGTAAGCTAAAGTACAGACCTGTCAAAAGTTTAACACTAAGCTAAAGTACAGACCTGTTGAAAGTTTAACACCAAGCTAAAGTACAGACCTGTCCAAAGTTTAACACTAAGCTAAAGTACAGACCTGTTGAAAGTTTAACAGAAAGCTAAAGTAAAGACCTGTTGAAAGTTTAACAGTAAGCTAAAGTACAGACCTGTCGAAAGTTTAACAGTAATCTAAAGTAAAGACCTGTTGAAAGTTTAACAGTAAGCTAAAGTACAGACCTGTCGAAAGTTTAACACTAAGCTAAAGTACAGACCTGTTGAAAGTTTAACACCAAGCTAAAGTACAGACCTGTCCAAAGTTTAACACTAAGCTAAAGTACAGACCTGTTGAAAGTTTAACACTAAGCTAAAGTACAGACCTGTCGAAAGTTTAACACCAAGCTAAAGTAAAGACCTGTTGAAAGTTTAACACTAAGCTAAAGTACAGACCTGTCCAAGTTTAACACTAAGCTAAAGTACAGACCTGTCGAAAGTTTAACACTAAGCTAAAGTAAAGACCTGTTGAAAGTTTAACAGTAAGTTAAAGTACAGACCTGTCGAAAGTTTAACAGTAAGCTAAAGTACAGACCTGTTGAAAGTTTAACACTAAGCTAAAGTACAGACCTGTTGAAAGTTTCACATTAAGCTAAAGTAAAGACCTGTTGAAAGTTTAACAGTAAGCTAAAGTACAGACCTGTTGAAAGTTTAACACTAAGCTAAAGTACAGACCTGTCGAAAGTTTAACAGTAAGCTAAAGTACAGACCTGTCGAAGTTTAACACTAAGCTAAAGTACAGACCTGTCGAAAGTTTAACACTAAGCTAAAGTACAGATCTGTCTAAAGTTTAACAGAAAGCTAAAGGACAGAATTGTCGAAGGTTGAACACTAAGCTAAGTACAGACCTGTCCAAAGTTTAACACTAAGCTAAAGTACAGACCTGTTGAAAGTTTAACACTAAGCTAAAGTACAGATCTGTCTAAAGTTTAACAGAAAGCTAAAGGACAGAATTGTCGAAGGTTGAACACTAAGCTAAGTACAGACCTGTCCAAAGTTTAACACTAAGCTAAAGTACAGACCTGTCCAAAGTTTAACACTAAGCTAAGTACAGACCTGTCCAAAGTTTAACACTAAGCTAAAGTACAGACCTGTCCAAAGTTTAACACTAAGCTAAAGTACAGACCTGTCGAAAGTTTAACACTAAGCTAAAGTAAAGACCTGTTGAAAGTTTAACAGTAAGCTAAAGTACAGACCTGTCGAAAGTTTAACAGAAAGCTAAAGTACAGACCTGTCGAAAGTTTAACAGTAAGCTAAAGTACAGACCTGTCGAAAGTTTAACACTAAGCTAAAGTACAGATCTGTCGAAAGTTTAACAGTAAGCTAAAGTACAGACCTGTCGAAAGTTTAACAGTAAGCTAAAGTACAGACCTGTCGAAAGTTTAACACTAAGCTAAAGTACAGATCTGTCGAAAGTTTAACAGTAAGCTAAAGTACAGACCTGTTGAAAGTTTAACACTAAGCTAAAGTACAGACCTGTCGAAAGTTTAACACTAAGCTAAAGTACAGACCTGTCGAAAGTTTAACACTAAGCTAAAGTACAGACCTGTCGAAAGTTTAACAGTAAGCTAAAGTAAAGACCTGTTGAAAGTTTAACAGTAAGCTAAAGTACAGACCTGTTGAAAGTTTAACAGTAAGCTAAAGTACAGACCTGTCGAAAGTTTAACAGTAAGCTAAAGTACAGACCTGTCGAAAGTTTAACACTAAGCTAAAGTACAGATCTGTCTAAAGTTTAACAGTAAGCTAAAGTACAGAATTGTCGAAGGTTTAACACTAAGGTTAAGTACAGATCTGTCGAAAGTTTAACACTAAGCTAAAGTACAGACCTGTCGAAAGTTTAACACTAAGCTAAAGTACAGATCTGTCTAAAGTTTAACAGAAAGCTAAAGTACAGAATTGTCGAAGGTTTAACACTAAGGTTAAGTACAGACCTGTCGAAAGTTTAACAGTAAGCTAAAGTACAGACCTGTCGAAAGTTTAACAGTAAGCTAAAGTACAGACCTGTCGAAGTTTAACACTAAGCTAAAGTACAGACCTGTTGAAAGTTTAACACTAAGCTAAAGTACAGATCTGTCGAAAGTTTAACAGAAAGCTAAAGGACAGAATTGTCGAAGGTTGAACACTAAGCTAAGTACAGACCTGTCCAAAGTTTAACACTAAGCTAAAGTACAGACCTGTCCAAAGTTTAACACTAAGCTAAGTACAGACCTGTCCAAAGTTTAACACTAAGCTAAAGTACAGACCTGTCCAAAGTTTAACACTAAGCTAAAGTACAGACCTGTCCAAAGTTTAACACTAAGCTAAAGTAAAGACCTGTTGAAAGTTTAACAGTAAGCTAAAGTACAGACCTGTCGAAAGTTTAACAGAAAGCTAAAGTACAGACCTGTCGAAAGTTTAACAGTAAGCTAAAGTACAGACCTGTCGAAAGTTTAACACTAAGCTAAAGTACAGATCTGTCGAAAGTTTAACAGTAAGCTAAAGTACAGACCTGTCGAAAGTTTAACAGTAAGCTAAAGTACAGACCTGTCGAAAGTTTAACACTAAGCTAAAGTACAGATCTGTCGAAAGTTTAACAGTAAGCTAAAGTACAGACCTGTTGAAAGTTTAACACTAAGCTAAAGTACAGACCTGTCGAAAGTTTAACACTAAGCTAAAGTACAGACCTGGAGAAAGTTTAACACTAAGCTAAAGTACAGACCTGTCGAAAGTTTAACAGTAAGCTAAAGTAAAGACCTGTTGAAAGTTTAACAGTAAGCTAAAGTACAGACCTGTTGAAAGTTTAACAGTAAGCTAAAGTACAGACCTGTCGAAAGTTTAACAGTAAGCTAAAGTACAGACCTGTCGAAAGTTTAACACTAAGCTAAAGTACAGATCTGTCTAAAGTTTAACAGAAAGCTAAAGTACAGAATTGTCGAAGGTTTAACACTAAGGTTAAGTACAGATCTGTCGAAAGTTTAACACTAAGCTAAAGTACAGACCTGTCGAAAGTTTAACACTAAGCTAAAGTACAGATCTGTCTAAAGTTTAACAGAAAGCTAAAGTACAGAATTGTCGAAGGTTTAACACTAAGGTTAAGTACAGACCTGTCGAAAGTTTAACAGTAAGCTAAAGTACAGACCTGTCGAAAGTTTAACACTAAGCTAAAGTACAGATCTGTCTAAAGTTTAACAGAAAGCTAAAGTACAGAATTGTCGAAGGTTTAACACTAAGGTTAAGTACAGACCTGTCCAAAGTTTAACACTAAGGTTAAGTACAGAATTGTCCAAAGTTTAACACTAAGCTAAAGTACAGACCTGTCCAAAGTTTAACACTAAGCTAAGTACAGACCTGTCCAAAGTTTAACACTAAGCTAAAGTACAGACCTGTCGAAAGTTTAACAGTAAGGTTAAGTACAGAATTGTCCAAAGTTTAACACTAAGGTTAAGTACAGACCTGTCCAAAGTTTAACACTAAGGTTAAGTACAGAATTGTCCAAAATTTAAGACTAAGCTAAAGTACATACCTGTCAAAAGTTTAACACTAAGCTTAAATACAGACCTATTGAAAGTTTAAGTACAGACCTGTTGAAAGTTTAACACTAAGCTTAAATACAGACCTATTGATAGTTTAAGTACAGACCTGTTGAAAGTTTAACACTAAGCTAAAGTACAAACCTGTCGAAAGTTTAACACCAAGCTAAGGTACAGAACTGTCGAAAGTTTAACACCAAGCTAAAGTACAGACCTGTCTAAAGTTTAACACCAAGCTAAAGTACAGAACTGTCGAAAGTGTACCACTCAGCAAACAAATTATTGCCGAATCGGCCGAGGACTCAAAATTTGCTAAATTTAAATTAAGTAAAGTCTTAGTTAAGAAACGATTGTGAAAGTGAGCCAATCAAGTCACACTTAGCTTAAATATCCTAAAATTCCAGTGTCATGTCATCATATTTTTTTTAAATTAAATTCTATTGTCATCCATACAACCCGAGTTACTTAATTCTTACCAACACGAAAAAAAACAAGAGTTCGCACTGCTTTAAAACCCAAAATATGATAAAATAGCAAAATATATCATTGTTAGGTCGATAATATAATAAATTTAAAAAAACTGATCCCAAGCATCTGTGGAATATTGAGCAGAAATAATACCATTATTGGAAACAAGTTCCCAATGATTAATTTTTTTGAATATTTTGTCCCTAGAAACACAGAAGTTACTGTAACGTAATGCGAATAAAAGTTTGTTTACATTATGGTCATTTTGTTTGTAAAAGATTTGGCCTTTAGTTAGGTAAAAAAGCCGAATAAAGGTAGTTTCCCCTAGAGAAGAATGCATAAAATTTTTCCAATTTGTGCACTAAAATTTCCCAAAACAAAAGTTATGTACTGTAAAATTAAATCTGATATAGTTGTCCTGAACCACAAAATATCAGTACCACAATATAGTGTCTTTGCAATGAAGATACTAGATTGCCAGCATATATGTGACCATGCACGAAAAAATGGAGACATAGAAAGGGAAAATCAAATTTTGAGTTTTGGTCATTTTTAAAAATTACTAGATATGAATCCAGGGGTCCTACGAGTTTTTGGGTCCAAAAATATAGAAAAACACATACTTAATGCGGGAAAATGGCCCTATTCTAAATCTCTGAAGCTACCAGTAACAAAAATATAGGAGGTTTTTCAAATTATATAGCAAAGGGTCATGGCCCTATTCTAAATCTCTGAAGCTACCAGTAACAAAAATATAGGAGGTTTTTCAAATTATATAGCAAAGGGTCAAAATTATAGGAATAGTAGGACGCCTGTGAATCAGAAAATTGCCAAATTGTTTCGTGATATTGTTTGTTTCCGAGAGATTGACCATCCAATGATATCATATATATGTTCAGGGATTTTGGCGTCAAGTTTTCACACACATTTACAACTTAAAAATTAGTTAATAAGAAAGAAAATCTGCAGTAATGAATATTATTGCATTACAAATTATATCTACAATAGTTTATTATTGAAATGTTTGTTTGTACATTTCTATTATAAATTGTTGAACTCTACAATAAATT
Organism: Anadara kagoshimensis; assembly: GCA_021292105.1. Lineage (NCBI taxonomy): Eukaryota > Metazoa > Mollusca > Bivalvia > Arcoida > Arcidae > Anadara > Anadara kagoshimensis. The sequence continues at coordinate 20,444,397 of CM037874.1, forward strand.
ATTCAAGCCAAACAAAATTGTTACCAAGGAAACGAGCAGTCAAACTCAATGAACTGCAATGGATTTGAGAAGTCAAAATTATCCAGAAACGTCAAAATTCACAACAACTCCATACCGATTAAAGTGAATGCTTTTCATATTTGACTTTTCACAACCATCGGGTAAATTTCGTACCAATGTTTATGTCTTCTCAAAATATAAAATATACAAAATGTAATTCCCTCTGATAACTTACATCTGTCCAATTTTACAATCATTCCTTAGCTAAGATTTTCCTTAATTGAAATTTTGCAAAATTGCAAATCTTTATAATTTTGTTAATTTTCAACATATTCGAGACTTTAAGGTGTCATTGTTAAGATCACTTCTAGATTAAAACATTTGCATTAGATTTGACAAAAAATATTTATCAGTAGTTCCAAAAAGAGATTACCAAAATTTTCTAATTTTAAGTTAAGGAAAATCTTAGCTAAGGATTGATTGTGAAACCGAGGCCTGGAACTGAACAGTTAAGGTCAACACTCAAATATTATATTTTTAGGCAAAGCACACAAAATTGTCATATGTTCAATCTCAATTATTAGAAAACAATTTCCAATAAATTTTCAATCACCAGGTAACATTATAAAAACACATGGTCATGATGGATTTGATTTGCCAATGAAAGGGAGATAACTGGCAATCACCCATGTCCTGATTTTACTCTTGGACAAACCTGAAAATAAAAAAACTTATTAACATAATATTGAATTTGTAGTCATAACAGTTTTAGCACAACAACATCTGTTTAACGACTGCTAGTACATGCTTACTCTGGACTGTTATCATAATTAATTATACATACAGGGGCGTAGCTTACTATGAGGCAACCGAGGCAACTGCCTCGGTAAAAATCAGATCTGATCAGATTTTTATTTTTAATTTTTTAAAAGAAACACGAATAAAATAGAAAAGGATAAAAAATAATTTATAGTGAACAAATATAAAATTATGTTATGTCCTTATTAGTACAGACTTGACTATTCAGATGGTCTTCTACTGTGATACGGATACCATCCGTTTTCGTCACATTGAAGAATTAGTTGTGACTGACTAGATGAACATTTTCCAGGCCATTTCCTATTTTCCATTTTATTAGCTCAGAATTGTGTTAAAGGTACCACTACAGGGTGTACCGTGTACGTGAATCACTATTCATAAAATACTGTCTTTTCGACGACTAACTAAATGAAAATCTCAAGTAAAACTTGAGTTACTAAGTTGATTTATTTGTTCAATATATGCAAAGTTCGGTTTCGGCAAAGTTTTGCTTTGCCTTTTTGACAATGTTTGGTATGTTTGTATTTAAATTCATAAGTTTTCTTTTATATTTACTAGTATCAATTAACAGCAAATATCACTGAGGTTCAGGTGTCGCCAGAATGCACCATTTAACGCAATTTTTTCAAAATTTTCCGGGAAGGCATGCCCCCGGACCCCTAGATTTTAGGTGCCTTCGGCGCATCTATTTTTCGCCTCGGTTATAATTGTTTCCTGTCTACGCCCCTGACATACCTTATCCTTCTTTAGTACTAGTGTTCTCGGGACAAACTTTGGATTCATCTAAATAGCAAAATTCTCTAATCTCATCAAACAAATCATGTGACCACTGTCTTTCATTTCCAAGTCCAGGTGCATCAACAGGTTTTACATCTCCGTTTACAATATCGTCAAGCTTTGGCAACATATTTTATTTTTTCAAAAAGTTACATTTAACAGGCTCTGATAAAGAATTCTCTTTATAGTTAGTAAACCACATGTCACAACTCCGGGTTCTGAAATATCAATGAAAAAGTGACGGTATGTAGATTTTTTTCAGTGATTTGGAAAACTGTTTAAGATAATCACGAAAATTGTAGAAAATAACTGGCTTGTCTTTGTCATCAGTGGAAGCGCGTGGCCTAGTGGTAAAGGCGTTGGACTCATGATTCGAAGGTCGTGGGTTCGATCCCTGGACCGGGCGATGTGTTGTGTCCTTGAGCACGACACTTAATTTCACGTTGTTCCAGTTCACTCAGCTGAAAAATAAATGGGTACCAGCAAAATCCTGGGGGTTAACCCTGCGATGGACCGGCGTCCCATTCAGGGGAGAGTCTTGTACTCTCAGTCGCTTAACGCCACCGAAACCGGGATAAGCTCCGGCCTGATGGACCTACTGGCTCGGGACAGACTTTAACTTTAACTTGTCTTTGTCATCGACCAGTTGTGCAATATTGGCGACACTACGTGGAGATGGCGTTACTGTTTGAGCAATTTATTCCGGCATGTTTTCTGCTTGTGAACATAGATCCGGCAGTAAGTCCGGGACTTTGGACCTGGGGAATATTAAACTCCAGTACAGCTAGATTTAGTTGGTTAAGATTTAACTTTATTATCCCATTTTAGTTCTTTTTATAGTATTTTTCTTTGCGACTGTGTCGAAAACAGCCGTAAACCAATGAGGGACAGTGGTGTGCTTGGGGGTGGTTCGCCAATTAATTCATGAATTGAAGCTGTAGTTGCCATTAAACAGTTAAAAGGTAAATGAATTATCGTTCTAGCTAGCATAACATATATTTGGCTTATTACTACTAGACTAAGAGTGCAACGAAATGTTCTGTTTTAGATTTACTGCTGCTTTTTTTCAAGTCAATGCAAGCAGAAGTTTATATATTGAAGACGACAATTGAAAACGTAAATACTTGTATTTGCGTTACCGATTCCAGGCAGTTATCAGGTCTGGGATCAGCCCGAAACGGGGGATAAATTGAAATCGCCCGTTCGGGGGATAAAGCGTCTAAGCGTTTCTGTGACTATAACATCGCGCATGCGCATTACATTTGTTTGCATAGAAACGGGCTGAAAATCGACCTAAAATGATATACCTTTCTTAAAAACGACCGCGGGGTTTCATGTCTACGTTCGGGGGCTTGAATTTTTGAGGAGTAATAGTAAACATATTTTTCTAACGATCTGTCGTGCGGAAAAAAAATTTATCGTGCGGAACGAAAGTTATAGACTCTCAAAAACGTACTTCCGGTTAAAAAACTACAGATAAAATTACACCGTAGTTACGGGTACAGAATTACTGAAAGGATTGTTGTTTTACCTTGTACAGATGTGTAATGGGAGGTACAATCAAAGTTAATTATCGTAAATATTACAAAATGATAGGACGAACTTTTAAACATGTTTAAATTTGGAGAATGATGTACAAAATATGGCTAGCCCATCTAAAAAATCAAGAACTGAAAGAATTGCAGTAAGCACAAACAATAACGAAACAACAGAATAGTGGAAGTTAATCAGGTTTAATTATCGCATCAAAATGCTTTATAATGACTCCGAACTGAGTAGTTGTTTTAACAGCTGGCCAGTTGTCAAGAAAAACTTTCGCATAGAAGCCATCAACGAAAGTAGACCTAGGAAACACAACAGAGACACTCCAAGCTAAACCCATGGCTTCACACCTGTAATTACATGTATATGACATGTTTTTAATAAGGTTTTTTGTTTTAAAGTTTCTATAATTACAGTCTCTTATAATTCTTTAAAGAGTGGCATATTTATATATTTTATGTGTGCTTACAATGTTCTATATGTTGTAGACTATAATAAAATTTATTAATATTATTATTATTATTATTATTATTATTATTATTATTATTATGTAATTGTTACACAATAGGAGCCTATTGTTTTAATTTTTAGTTGGCCGAAGGCTTCTGATTGTGTTACTCTATTCACATTAGTGTATTTAATAAAAAAAAACCAATTGGCATAACCGATTTTATATAAATTTAAAAAAAGGCACAAAAACGTTTGTAACAGTTCATTTGCAACCACAAGAATTGGTTTTTAAGTTTAATTAGGGGGGGGGGGGGGTAAAAGTTAAAATCTGTAAAATAAAGCCAGATTATTCGGATAAAAAACAACAGAGTTAAAATTACTAATAAATTTGTGTTCAACTAAATCATCAAAAAACAAGAGAACATATTGTATTATAATTACAAAAACTATCGAAAACAAGATAAAATAATGTATTAAAATGTTTAAATTGAGTTAAACTTGCTAATTAAAAAGAAAATAAAATATTAAAATTACCAATTAAACTATCGAAAAACAAGAGGAAAATAGTGTATTAAAATGATTTAAATTGAATTAAAATTACAAATCAATTTGCGTTTATTTAAAAAAACTTAATCATTATCTCATTTAATAATTCGTCGATTATAGCATCGACCATACCATCATCGGAAAACACTGCCGATACGTCTGCCATTTTTGTTTGTAGCAAGCTTTATTGACAACCACTAGTTTATATGCATAATCTACCGGAAGTTTACATAAGGTAGTATTACTCGCGATCAGTGGAACTCTCCTGTGTACTCGCGTTTAACATCCGGGAGAATTACCTCCCTTTGAATGTCCCCCGATCGGGAGATCCCCCGTTTCGGGCTGATCCCAGACCTGGTTATCGACTTCCCGAATAATTTATATTCTTTAAATGATTTAATTATCCACCAATTGTAAGTTTCGCAATATTTTTTTTAAAAATGTTTTAAATGCTTGCTGAGTTAATAATAACAATATGGATTCCACTGAAAAACTATCCAGGAAGAAAAAATATTCCCAAGCGGGGAATCGAACCCCGGCCGCCGCGGTGAGAGCGCGGAATCCTAACCACTAGACCACTTGGGAAGATACAAAGCAGGATTAAAAGTAAATACATCAATGATTTACAAAATAACAAGAGAAAATCAATGATCTAGTTAAGTAATTACGATAAATTAGTTTTGGATAGATTAACAGTTCAAATGAATTAATATTTTATCATTCATCAAAGATTTCTTTCACCTTTTTGAGACTAGTTTATTCCTTGTCAGTAACATGTTTGTAATCAATGGTGATTTACAGAATTTCAAAGCGTCGATATCACACAGACGTTATATTTTCATTATGGTTGCAGAAGGCAGGTGACATTCAACAAATCCCAGGTTGAGGTCACGTCTAATGATAGAAATGAAGCAACTTTTACATGGAAAGCCAGGAATTTTCCTAAAGTAATGTCTGGTGCATTTCAGGAGAGTTGTCAGTGGCTGTCAGTCACAGAGGAGTCGTTGTTTTTGCACGATGGACTGATCAGGGTCACAGATTTAGTCGAACTTCCTAGAGACGTGAATAATACACAAGAAGGCGATAATGAAGTCATTACTTTCGATTTGAAAAGTCCCAGAGAATTGAGCGACCGCCTCTTGGCTGTTTGTGGCACTCAAAATAATGCTTATTCCAGGTTATTGGAATACAGATTAAATGCATTGAAAGGATTATGGGGAGCACAGAAACAGGTGTCTGCAGATGAACAACAGGAAAGAGAAAGTTCAACACATGAGGAAACAATTGCCCTTTTGAAAAAACAAGGCCTGTTCAAAGAACCAGAGCAGGCATCATTTTCTACACGCATAAGCGTTTTGCTGGTAATCCCACTTTTGCAGTCACAGAGCAAAGTTGATTCTAGCTTATGTGGTGTAACCGCAGAATTGCTTTTAAACTGTTTGAAGGATTGTGCACCATTAAGTTTGTCCAAGGAACCAGGAGATTGTTTATGGGGACTAGAGAATCTGCTCTGTACGTGGTTAGGAGAAAAATCTGAAAGTTCAACAGAACAGATAGTGAAAGATGTTGGACAACGAAGAAATGCAGCCTCAGCTTTAGTAGCACTGGCATGTGCAAGGTATCACTATGACACTATGACTCATTAGACATTTAAGTATCACTGAAGCATGACAATACATATAAAAATAGAATAATCTTGATTATTTATATTACTGGTACATATTTTGTTACAATGTTATTAAATGGGGATTTACCTAGTAGCTTAAAAAATTAGACTTCCTTAAGCCAAGTTCAGGAAGTTAAGAATTTTTCTTTGTTGACTTTTTTAAAGTATAATGTTCAAAAGAACATATGTTGTACCCTTAGTTAAAGTTATATTTGTGTAATGTTAAAAGTTTTATTTTATCACCATTCACCATCTTTAATATCAGAACACAAATAAACAATGCTGATCAGACAAGTTAATGCCTGTAACTAAAAGTCAAAACCTTTAACAATTGCTATATAATTTAAAGCTGAAACTTTCAACAAATCATCAACATAAAGTGATAATTTGGCTTTTAGAATTTCACAAAATAAATAAATAAATAAATAAAAATTGTGGCTTGATATTTGTAACAGTTATTTGGTGAACCCAAGGCACCCAACCTTGGCATCATCTTACCCTGTTATTAATTCTGGGACATTGAAAACTATATTACCGGTAAAAAAAAAACAATGTTGATCAGCCAATTATTTTCGGTTTCAATTGATGTTATGTAAATCCCTCATTTGTTGGAAATCTTCTCTCGGAGTATAACAGGTTACCAACTAGGGGTGGGTATTGGGGAAAAAAAGCATATTGCAATATATTGCAATATTTGAGAAAATATTGCAATACATATTGCAATATATTGCAAAGTTAATAAATGCTTAAAAGATAAACGAAACGGCATCTAAGTTTGGGTGATGGCGGCAAATGTGCGAAGTAAGATTACTTGTACCCCCAGCATATTTAACGTCTGCATTACAGACAGTGCATACTGCTATATTTTCATTAATAGTCCCCGCTATTTGCCTAAATTTAAAATGTTCCCACACTTTTGCCTTTGCTCATTTGTTTTTGACAAGTTTTACTTTGTCTGCCATTATCGGTTATAACATGTATACATGTCTGTATCTCAGACACGCTTTATTTTGTATGTAGTTGACAAACACTTATGAGATAAAGATTATGTTACAGCCTTTTAAGTGTTAATAACAAAATAATGACCGTAGAGCATAATCTACTGATTTTTTAAAAATTTCTGCGGTATACCAGTTTTTTATTTTGCGCACCGGTATATTGTATCGACCCTGCCATACCGCAATATACTGGTAATATTGCACACCCCTATTACCAACACCACTAAATTTTGGAAACTCATTCATAACCAGGTGTTAAGATTCCCCATGGCTTATCTTGCCAGCATTATTTCCATATTAACTGATTTAACCATTTTTCTTACAACTTTGTTGTCATTCCTGTTTACGGTATTCTTGTGAAAGTGAAAACATAATTTTGTCTAGGTTTAATTCAAAATTGAATGGAATAAGAATTTGTGTTCCAGCATGGAATAGGAATAAAATATCAGTTGTCAAGTCAAGTATAAGTAGGAAAAGTTTGATGCTAAGTTCTTTTTTAAATTACATATTAATACAAAATGTTTTTTTTTCATTCCAGAGGTCATCTGAAGGCCTTTATACATGCTGTTCATCTTTTACAATCATTAACTGACTTGACAAGTTTGAAAGTAGCTGATGTATTGACAAAGTTATTAGATACAGAGGGAGGACAGGCTCAGCCTACAGCTATACTTGGTAGTAAACATGTTTTGTGTTGGGGATTTGAAGACATGCTTGGTGGTCAGGATAAAGAAACGCAAGAAAAAGATAAAGAAAAACCAGCAGGTATATTTCTCATACATAATTAAGTTCATTGTTTCTTTACTCTGAATACCATAGTGGTAGCTCAGTTGGTAGAGTGCTTGCTTCATATGTCGGAGATCAGGTTTAAATCCTGACTGGGTCTGACGAAGATTTGAAAAGTGGGTAATGACTGATCTTTTGCCACGCACTCAGCAGTAGAAATAAAAGCAACAGGGTTCTCAGGAATAGACCTTAAAAACTGATGCCCAGTGTCATGGTAGGTGTGACATGCTGAAGAACCCTTCCTGCACATTGCCCTTATCACAGTACCGCAAAGGTAAAAAAAAATCTGTCACTTATCCTGTAGCTGGTGACATCCTGATATAAGTGAAATAGTCTTGACTTTGACATACAACACTTTTTTAATTACAATCAATAATCTTTTACTTCAAGTGATTGTGTTTGTCGAAGATAATTATTGCACCAATTCATGATTTATTAACTACTCTTTATACAACATTCAGAAGACCTCAAGTCAAACTGTCTTGGGTTAAATTTAGATTGTGAATAACCATCTCAGTGATGTTGGGGATTCGGCCTATATGTCTCTCAAAGGACTACTCTAATTTTCATTTTATTGAAGTTAATGAAATAATTTATTATAGATAACAGTAAAATACTGGCAACAAAGAATATGCAGATGCTGTAGTTGTTGTCTTGTTTATAATTTAGAAAAATATACAGTTTTTTATGTTAGTAATTTTTTTTCTTTCATTTAGAGGGTGAAATTGGACGTAGTATTACCAGTGATGGAACATATTTATACACAACCAATAATCAAGGGAAAGGACTTGCTAAGATTGGGACAGGGTTACATGGATCACTTAGGTAATTGTTAAAAGCAAATATATGTATTACAGGCAAACCTGCCATAAAGGAATCCTCTATATAAGGGTCACCTGCTTTCAAAGGCCAGTCAAATTTAACCCAGTTGCTCTTTATTCATGTTTGAACCTGTATATAAAGGTCATCTGCCTATAAAGGCCACTTTTACTGGTTCCAATGTGTGACCTTTATAGACAGATTTGACTAAATGGTTTTGTTTTCCTGAAATTACTACTGAATACAGGTAACTTCTTCAAGGAAGTTCATAAAATAAAATTCATATGTTTTTTGTATTATAGAGGGTATGTGTACAGTAGAAATTTGGAGATTGGACCAGGGAAGGTAGCCTATGGAGATAACATTTTACTGTATAGACCACAGATCATTGATCAGGAAAATGAACTTACAAATCTATGTCAAGTCTATGATCCATATAGTCTACAGGTATGTATGTCAAATTTACATTATTTTTAAATTCATCTGATCAAATTAACAACAGGCTTGTAGTGTGACATATATCCACTAGTGACAGGGCCCCACAAATCACTGAATTTGGCTAAAAACATCAAATTGGCTGGAACAGATTGAAAATTTGTATCATTCAGCATTCCCAGCTATATACAACAACAATTTAGGCAAGAGTGATATTGTTTTTTGAAGGGAAAACGTAACTTATGCAATTCTGTATCCAATGGAAATATAAGTTTAACTGAAGTGTCATGGAGTATCATGGTACACTGGTAATGTCCATTACCTATGTAGATACATGTATTTGTATTTATGAAACAAGTCATTATGCTACATTTTAAATTTCATATGTAATTTTTATGTGAAACACTGTTGACTTACTTTTATTTCTAGTTGAATTTTAAACAGCAACAAATTAAACCATTGGACAAAATAATGATTTCCAGTTATCCATGTTCTAATTCATGTTATACTGGGTCTCGTTATAATTTCTTACATGTATTTCTTTTCTTTTAGCCATTGAAGACAGTACCTATACCAGAAGAATATTCACATGAAGGACCAAGAACAACTATAGCCTTCTGTAGTGATGGAACATACTTTTATTGGGTTTGGTGTCCAGGTGTGAACTCTGACAAGAACATCAAAGGATTAAGTGTATATCTGGAAGCATTTAGATATGATGTATGTGTAACAAAACTGAAATTTTCTCTATTTTTCTCTCATTTCAAATGACCAACTCAGTGACTCAGTACTAGTATGGCTATGTCTGCCTCGAGAGCAGGAGGTCACAAGTTAATTGCTGAAAGATTGCTAAAAGTTGGTGATGCAACTTTTATTAACATTTTAATTAATCAACAGTCTTATTTCAAATGAATTATTGAAATTAAAACCGGTAGTGACTGTTTTTTTACCAAACACCAACATCTTGCTATCATAACTGAAAGTTGTGACATCATGTAAAACATTACCTTAAAGCCAATGCCATATAAAAAAATAAAGAATTTTCACTGCATATTTTTGCAAACAAGTGTAAAAAATTACAGCAACTCATTTATACATGTACTTGGGTATGTCTCATAGTTTATATTGATATTCTCTAAATGTGTTTTTTCCAAAAATTGAATCACTGTCACTTCACTTTCACTTTCATAGATTGCTATAAATTTATTAACCAAGTTTTGCTTTTTGACATAAATTAAAAAGGTTGAAAACAACAAAATGTTTGAAGCACTAGATATTTACAACTGACCAGCTAGCCATTGCTCATAGGACCATTCTTTGTATGATTTATCAATTACAGGTGACAGAACAGAGAGCTGTACCTATACAACAGAGACTTACACTACAGAAGAAAGATGAAAGTATTAAAGCTCTAAATGATAGTCTTATGTTGTCAAGGTTACGCCCTTTCCGTGGAAATCCATCAGCTGCATCCCTGGTTGCCTTTCCAGGCGGAGACCCAATAAACGTCCGTAAGGATGATGGTAAGTGTCCTTAAATTTACATTCACTTTGTGTTCTGCATTGGGGAACTATGAAAAGGATTTTTGGAAATATAAATAAGGCACTTTGAGTTAAATGTTGCAACATTTAGTTTTAAATCACATAAGACTACAATGTCTCAATTCTCAACCAATTTGATATCAAATAATGACCTATACAACAAGATAAATTACCTGTTACATTTTTGTTTCTGCATTTCTCATAAACAGGATGGCCAAAACTCCCTCAGACATTTAACTTTCGAGTTTGAAGGATACAATACTTGATTGATGATGGCCATATTGTTGTTGCCTGACACATTTTTATCCCTTCTTGTGCATATAAAAGTCAAACCAATGGTAGAAAATTCAGTGTTGATATATAGGTTTTTCACAGCCTGTATTGATATGTATATTGTTATCCTAATATTGATTATAATCAATTATCAATATATTGTCACACTTCTAGCTATGTACATGTATCCATTATTTTTTTCAGATTTTAAAATTTGTTTTCGCACAATAATTTGTTTAATAAATTCCATTCTCCTGGTGGAGAATTGGACCAAAAACAACAATAAACTACATGTTTATATATTGACTGATTTCAGCAGCTATGATAGCAGGCAGTACCACATGTGGGTATACCCTTAAAGACACTAATAAAGACAACCAGTTTTATTGTGATGGAACCACACTAGTATTTCTGACGACACTTCCCGGTGGTGCTGCGGCAAGTTCTACTGCTAGGTCTATATTTGGGAGTGGTGGAGTCTGTCTGGTCTCAGACGTAGTCCATCATAATTACTAATGTCTAAGTAATCTCTCAAATTATTGACTATATACCAGGATGTGATCACATTCACTATATCCGATATTAATTGCCAAACATGGTTGTTCTACAAATGATCAATTATCCTCTCTAATGAAGATATTTGTTACTTTCCGTACCCCTTCCAGAGCACACAGTCTCACTTCCCTGTTGGAAGTTCTCATGTGAACTTCATCTGCACAATTTTTACTTCCCTTTTTGGATTGTGATTAGGACATGACTGGTATCTTTGTATTTGATTATCATCTTGAGCTCATAATTCAAGACATTAAATTCAGACTATTGAAACAGTTAAGTTATAACAGGTGTTATCATGCTGATGATAATTCTGGTTTCTGTGAATTGAATGAGAACACATTACTTTTTGTTATAAACTAGTCTGTTGCATCTTTGCAATGTTAAGCCCAGTATATTTAATAGTACCAATATATTTGGCATCTAAGTGAATTGGACCAATGTGAAATTATATGTCTTTCTCAGGAACATACCACACAGTATGACTCTGGTCTTAAACCCACAGTTACAGGCCATTTTTGTTGTCATGGACTCGTAATTCTATAAACTGTGGGTTTGAGACCAGAGTCATTGTTGTGTTAAGCCCAGTATATTTGCTAGTCTTAATTTATTGGTTGTTGTTTTGAGTGGACTGGAACAGTATGAAATTAAATGTTATGCTCAATGGCATACCACATAGTCTGACTAGGGGCTTGAACCTACAGTACTAGAATTTCAAGTAAGAGTCATTAACCCTAATTAACCATTTGACCACATCTCTCTACTGAAGAACAGCAACTGTTGATGATTTAATTTATTAAATCTATAGACAATCCAATATATATATTATAATATATATAACATATTGTTTAGTTTTAATGCTATTTTTCCATTCCTGGTAGATAAAATCACCATTGGCTACTAACTTCTAAGAAATTCTTTCAAACTGTAAACTATTTTAGCAAGTTTGTAAAAAAACATACTATAAAATCGGACTATATTTTTACGAATATTGGAAATGTTGTAGTAATTTTAAATTTGACTAGTGTGTTATTAACTACGTTTCAGTACTAGCCAGTAATATGTGTTTTAATGTAAAAGATGGTCATTATAACACCAGGACAGATTTGACTGACGCTCCAACATGTGCCATCGGTAGAGGTGCCCCTGTGTCTGGACTTGGTAAGTACAGTATAATGTTCATACAACTACCTGAAAAATATCCTTTTATGGAACAATATGGTCGATGTTATGCTAGATTTGATTTAAGTAATACTTTGTAGGCCATTGGTAACAGTTCTACAGAATCTGGACTAGGCAATTTTAACTACTAGTAGTTCAAATCTGTAGGTATGATAATGGGCCTCTAACACCTCCAAAAAGGGAAATTTCTGGTTATTTATTTAGTTATTCATATATCATTTATATAATGTCACTTTACTTGGTTGGCTAGTAACTTTATTTTCAATTTGCATCTTGACGACCTCATCAGTACATCATCAAAACAAGTTGAACCTTGCTGCTGTTTTGATGGTTATATGGTGTCAATTTTGAAGTGTTAAAAATATATTGTGACAATATTTATTTGTATATACATGTATTACAGGTGCCTGTGTTGATATTGTAAACAACATGATATGGACATGTAGTAATGATTGGATTGACCAGTTCTACAACCCAGGACATCAAGCTCCTCATCATATAAATAGACGACTTAGAATTATGTCTGATAAAAGAACACTGATGACAGGTGCTACAGGTCAGATGAATTACTTTTATAGGTTATAGAATATTTACTTCATGTTATTCAATATAACAAATTCATATCAAGTCTATTTATATTGTTTGTAACAGAAACCATTCTTATGTGCTTTTAGCATACACCGAGGCACGTAGCAACATTTTCAACCCTATTCTAAACACTTCTCTGGTAACTTAATTTTTCATGAATTAAATGTCAAACAGGTGAAAATAAACTAAAAAAATTCCAAGCCGTGCTGAAGTTTGAACCTGCAACTCATGACTTAGAAAGTTGGTATTAGCGCTAGGCCATGTATGCCCATGCTAACAAAAATTAGTGGGAGCATATTGTTGCCTTTACTTTCAAAAAAGGAATCAATGAAAATACCAAATATATGTACATGTATCTATGCTATCTAAAAAATCAATTGTACAGTGACCAACTTTTACTTTATTTATTTATTTATTTATTTATCAGATAATCAGATGTCTCCTGATTTTGTGATAAAGCAGCTACTGCAGCATGTAGGTAGTATGTGTCTACACCAAGTCAACAATGACCTGTTACACACACCACTAGGTACCTACATACTACAGCAACATGCCGTCGATCTGTGCCATATGAACAGAATCTGTGATATACTAGAAAGAGCAATAAATAAAAAAGACAATCAAATTATCATATGCACCTTAATAGTGTTACAGGTAAGTTATGATGAATTGAACTTTGGAAACATTCGAATCTGTATATAAAGACTACCCTTGGGATTCCAAAATGTGGCTTTTATAGACAGGTGGATTTGATGAATCAAACTTTTGATACATTTAAATCTGTATATAAAGACTACCCTTGGGATCCCAAAATTTGGCTTTTATAGACAGGTGGATTTGATGAATCAAACTTTGGATACATTTAAATCTGTATATAAAGACTACCCTTGGGATCCCAAAATTTGGCTTTTATAGACAGGTGGATTTGATGAATCAAACTTTGGATACATTTAAATCTGTATATAAAGACTACCCTTGGGATCCCAAAATGTGGCTTTTAGACAGGAGGTCAATATATGGATGTTCTTTTTGTTTAAGATATGACACTTTGGGACATTACCAGTATAACACTGGTCTCAATAGACTTTATATCAAACTTCTTTTTAGTTGAGATATGAAGCCTATGGACCTGATATCATTGATGGTCTTTATAAAGATGTTCTGTTTGATTGAAATATGAAGCCTAGGGACCTTATACTACTGATCTAAATGGACAGGTGATCTTTATATACAGATTATTTTTGGTTGAGGTATTAGCAGAGGGACATTATAACACTGGTCTAAATTGACAGGTAGTCTTTATATACAGGTGGTTAGTATGACAGGATTGTTGTATATTTAAACTTTAAGCTTAAGTTTAGGTATTTGTTACTGGACAACTCAATTGAACATAACAATCTTTTTCATTTTCCTTATATCAAGGTGTTATATTTGAAACAAGTGCTGAAACTCATAATTCAAGGGCTTTCAGTAGGAACTCCAGCTGGGCAGAATTATATGGCTTGTATTTCCTCAGTCAAGATATTTTTATTTTACCGTAGTTGTGTTTGTCCTTTAGATCTAACAAATGTGATTAACGGTAGATTGTGACAGATCTTGAAAAGCTTAAAATTAGTGATGCCATTTTGTAAAATATTAACAGCAACAGATTTCTACATGTAAGCTGAATCAAAGAATGGACTGGAGTAATAGAGATTTACACAAGTTACACTGCAGCCAATATTCTTTCACTTATATTGAGGCAATCACTTACTGGATGGTTGAGGAAACCGGAATGCCTGAAAACCACCAACTTTCGGCAAGTAATGTGACAAACTTTTTTGCACTAGGATCTGACCCTGGTGGGATTCGAACCTAGATGGTATGCGAGATGCATTGTTATCTAAAAGCTCACACACACTTTAGACCACTTAGCCACTAAAACCCCTGGATCAAAGATCTGCAAGAAGTTCAATGTTTGAAATGTTTTGTAATTTGATTTCTGTTTGTTTGTAGTTAATTTTTAAGGTTAGCATGTTCAAGAGAGAAAGACCGGGAGAAGTTGAATTGCTCCAGAAGACAAGGTTAACATTTTCAATTATAACCTAGGTTTCCACAATTTAATGAAAATTATTGTCATGTTTTTATATTTTATAACAAATAAACCAGTTCAAAATTCCCTGTGTCCAAGGTCCGGACCTTTTGATTTGACATTAGAGCCCTTAATATTGTAAAAGTTAGATAGGCCAATTTTTTTTTTATCAGGATCCATCTTCAGATTGTTCTACCTCTGAATATAAATATAAATACCAATCAATTGATTTAATTGATTTTCTTTCTGATTAAATTGTAAAACCAATGTTATTCTGTGAAAATTTCCCAGAAATGAAATTAGAGTGTCTATTACCTCTATCCCTTGAACATCCATACATTGCTATCTGGGCAATTCAAATGTGATAATGAATGTTCAAAACCTGCCCAAAAATAAAGACAAAAGATCATGGACCTTTCCATACAAAACATAATTTTGAAACCTTGAATAAAAGTATGCATTTGTAATTCCTGACAATTGAAAGAGTTTTGTATTATAATGATTTCACAGTATACATGTTATATATTTGTTTACAGTTTGTTAGTTTGGCAGTTACTAACTAAGTATCCACAGACAGTAAGACATGATAAAGATCTGTCAGCAGTGTTAAATGAGGCGTGTCTGGTGATTACAGCCGGACTTCAAGTTCTCTATCCAACATCTGAGAATAAAAATAATCTCTTACATCAACTACTTGCAGAGAGTAAGTTTTATGATATCTTTTCAAATTAATCAAGTAAAGATACCACCACAAACTTAGTTTTAAGGTTTACTGTATATAGAAATCACCACGCTTGTCTGTCTAAGGCTTCCCTGCCTGTCCATCCATTGATCTGTCTATGTAAAATTATGTCCTCTCTATAATGTTAATATCTACAGATGAATTTTAATCAAACTTGGTAAACATACTTGCTTTGTTGTTTTCATGTCAATTCCAGGCATTTAGGCACAGCCAAAAGTCTCATATTAATTACAAAAGTGATTTAGATAAAATATTTGATATTCCACCCCCTGTAACAGTGAAAATCTATATGTGTGAAGTAGTTTGATCATCTATTTCAGCTTTTATTAAAAAACATTTGACATACTTTTTAGGATAAAAAATTCAACATTTGTACATGAATAATGATTTTCTAAATACATGTACTGTATAACGAAATATTCGCGATGTATTAATATTCGTGGTTTTCACGGTCAAGTCTCAACCGCGAAAATAAGTACACCGCTAAGTTTTCTACATGCGGGCCAGATAAACACCGATAATGTCAATCGGCGGTAATTTTAACACAACTTTTACCGCATATATTTATATTATAAATAAAATCAAAAATTATAAAAATAAAATGGTTACTTCATTTAAATGAGAATTTCGGGACACTATAATCTCTCCATACTCAGCCATGTGTAAGCGTCATCTGTGTGAAAGTATCTATTTGGAATTTTACCGTGCACTTGAGATTTAAATTTATAGTAAATTTTGTGTGCGATATATTTTGAAATTTTGTATTCATATTTTACTGTATTTCCTGGTTTTTCTTTTATTAAAAATAACTTTAATGCTAATGTACCTTGTATAATTTTACCTGGATCAACTTCACGGTTTAGTGAACACAACAGTGGTCACTGTAAAGCAAGTGATTAGGAGAATTAATATGTCTCTGGTTTATTTGATAGATAATTAGTATCATTAGTATGAATTACTCATTACACAGATTTGACACCTGCCAGACAATCAATCTTATGATGTAAGGCTTCAATTCAGCATTTTATTTGCCAATTCGTCGGTGAATTTTAGTAGATATCGGTAATTCAATGTAATTCCTACTAACTCGTCAACCGCGAAAGTAAGTACACGCGAACAAGTTGCTGAATGTAAAACCGCGAAAGTTTCTACCCGCAAATATTTCTCGTTATACAGTATTTTGGTTTCTGATACACTTTGAATCAGCTCGTAATGTGGTTATAATTACAGGTGGAAAGAATCCTGCATTAGATAGTTTAAGAGACATGATATTGATAGATTTTGCTGACAAATTGAGGGGACACACTGTCAGTAAAGAAGAAACAATGTACCTTAGGTAAGATTTCTGGTATTAACATTGGGAACAGTTTTAGCTACTCAAACATCACATTTGGTGCTGGAGCAGAATGCACTTCAAGGATATTTTTTTCATTTCAGTATACAGTAAATCTGGAATTTTTTGCAGCAGTTAATTTTCATGATGATTGTCATTTCAAGATCTGACCACCTTAAAATAAGTGAAAGAATCATGACTGGGGCTTAAAACACCATTAATTGAATCCAAACTATCACAATATTAATCTTGCCATGCTTATGAACCTACCTGCTGGTACTCACTGGTATACAAACTTCTTGCACTTAAGTTTAAATTATACATTGTGGAAAATACTGTGTAGCTGAGCTGGGACTTATATCAGCGACCCCTCAGTAATAAGACTGTGATCTTAACCACCAGGCCTGACATCACAAAATGAGGCAAGAATGTTGTAAACTATTTACTCTGTTTTATTTCAGACTAACAGATGAACTGGTACATCATATATTGAAAATAGCAGTCAAAGAGTCATGCCAACTACTACAGGACTCGGTTAAACTGGATAAAGTTCAGTTTGAAGAACTTCAAGCAAGAGTGCCAGTATGTCATATTGAAAAAAAAATTAACAACAAATGCCAGACTTATTACTCTTGATATGTATATTAAATTGGAATCCTTAATTAATGAGCTGGCACATGTATTCAAGAATGTAATATTTTGTATAAACACAGCCATAACATAACATCAGACAAATGCATGGAATATGCATAAACCTCTTTCCTGCTTTGCTGATGTTTGCTACATTTTAGGTCACCTGACCAAAACTCTAATGGTGACCTATAGCCATCCCCTTTTTGCATTAATTTTTTCACACTTTAATCTTTTCCCCCCAAAACTGTGAGGTCAAATTTGATGAAACTTGTTCTTTCCGGAGTGACCACTGCGGTAGCTCAGTTGGTAGAGTGCTCGCTCCGTAAGTGGGAGGTTGTGGGTTCAATCCCCGGCCGGGTCTGACCCAAGACTTGAAAGTGGGTAGTGACTGTTCTTTCGCCAAGCACTTGGCAGTACGAAATGAAAGTCACGGTTCTTACGGATGGGACCTTAAAATAAACGAGGTCCTGTATCACGTTGGGCTTGGCACGCTAAAGAACCCTGCTGTATAATGCCATCAGCGCAACACACAGGCTAAATTTCTGCACCTTCACCTATAGCTGGCAACGTTTCGATATAAGTGAAATATTCTTGACTGGGACGTTAAACACCATTACTCACTCACTCACTCACTCACTCTTTACGAAGTGATCAAAACTTTTTATGGCTTTATGATTTATTGTTTGAGTGTGACACATCTATTAATGAAACTTGATGTCTTATTTTCTAATCCTGGTTCTGATGATGATCAGCTGTGGTTCATGTAACATTACCATCTTTCAACACTTTCAGTACTTTGATTTGTTTCTTTGTAGTGTGCTACACCTTGTTTGCGGTACATGATGTCACTACAGTCACATTTATTAAGAGAAGCTGTCCTGATGAAGGTTACAGGTGAAAATGATGAGAAGATGACACAGCATCTAGCACACTTGAAGGTAAATTACCGTATAAGAAGAAACAATCGCTAGGAAGAATTATTCAGGATTTTCACGGAGACGCTTGTACCACGAATATATCTTCTCAGCAAAAATTATTTATTTACTTTGGTTAGCTTTCCTTGCAGTCAGAGCCGTGAAAAATTCTTACCGTGAAATAATTTAGAAGACAATAACTACAGAAGTTTCCCACCGCTAATATTTCTTCTGATACAGTATTGGTGTTCAGTGTAGAAGGGACACTTGCACCATTGGCTCCAATATAAAAATTATGTCCCTCAAAAATACTGTATGTGTGCCCTTCTTTTCTGCCTTAGTTGAGTTTTAAGTAAATCTGGTATTATAATCAGTAATAAAGAAATGTGAATGTGTGAATGCTGAACTTTTCAAATAGAGTGGGTATGTTGGCTTCACTTTTGAAAACATGATCCCTGTTTTATCAAGGCTTGGATCAAGATGTAACCATGGAAACTACAGTTCTATATTGAAAACTAACAGTTAACATATTATTGATAGAAAGTATAAAGAATTACCCTTTTTACTACTGCCACATTTACATACATTTTAAGCATATATTATTCAGAAGCCATTTGTAATGTGCTATATATTATTACTGATATAAATTTATTCTATTTGATTTATTTTAGGACTTACAGTTGTCTATAGTGACTTTAGCATCAAAAACATTTGCTGGGGCTTGTCAGGTAAGACCATCACTTATTTTAAAATAAAGTATGATCTCATTTTTATGCCCTTGATAACTTAACTTACCTTGCTTATCGCCACACTATTTTAAAGTCCAAAAGTCTATTTCTTTTATGTTTTCCGTATTAATCTCTCCTGTTTTATTTCCAAACATTTTAAATGCCAAAATCTTACTGAACATATTTTAGCAATTAAACAAGGTAATACTGTACATGTTAAAGACAGTTTACATCCTGATAATGTATTGTAATTGATGAATATATACATATATTTTTGTTGTTAATTACATACATGTATTAAGCAAAAGAATCTAGAAATCAAGGTTAATTTTAAGATACTGTAAGTGTATTAATTTAATTTTAGTTTTACAAATATTAGCACAAATTTTCATTTGGGTAAATTCATGTGGAGTTGAAATAGCAGAAATATAATGCAACACCTTGTGTACCAAAGATTGAAAAACTTTTGACATGATTTATGCTATGTCAAGTCAACTTCTGAGAAAATAATTGACCATATTTATTTTTTTAATGACATTTACAATTTATCTTAAATTTATTAGATTGTAATATTTATATGGATTTCCAATATATATGTGCAGCAATACTGAACAGAAAAGAAAAATAAAATGTTGTACAAATTAGCAACAACAGGTGCTTTTTATCCCCTGCCGAGAAATCTTCACTAGTTCTCCTAAAACGTCAATTGAATATTCATTATATAGTACTTAGTACACTAATGGGTAATCAACAAAACAAGAGCTATATTGACACATATTAATACCCTAATAAAACATCATTAAAGAAATCCAATTATTCATCTCTTAAATACTTGACTTGTTCACACTTCATAGATAGACAGAGACTGATACACACATTGGATGGACAGGAAGAAAATAGCCAACTCTTGACATTCTTACTTTTAGGATAAGAATGTCAAGTGTGGCACTGTCGTTCAACTTAAAAATACTTTTCTGCGGGGATCTTGCTTTCACTGAAAGCTCTTGTATTAATAGGGAAAACATCCACAATTTTCTGATGTAATTGTCTCAGAACATCACAAAAAATCACATAGTAAAGTGTGTGATTGACATGTCACATGATATATTAATGAATTATTTTTACTTTATCAGGTTTTGGAGGTTCTTCTTGATGCTTGTAACACTGTGATAAATAAATATAAAGATGACTTTGAGTTAAGGTTACAAGGTTTGGAACGCATCTCCAAGGCAACCATTTTAGGACATTTACTTCCAGTTTTGTTGACTGCTATGACACATCAGAATCTACATTGTCTAGCTCTAGCAGATATACTTATGCCACAACTTGTACACCTTGTTGTATTGACAAGTCAGGTAAGTGTGTCACACTAGGCAGTTAAAATTACAGTATTATTGAATAACAATGTATCCAGCAGTTTAATACTATTTTGGTTCTTTAAATAGCTGTTTTAAGTTCATTATCTAAATTCGAGATACAAGTCTCTCTCTCTCTCTCTCTCTCTCTCTCTTTCTCTCTCTCTCTCTCTCTCTCTCTCTCTCTCTCTGAAAATATCAAAACAATTAAAAAGTCTCTTCTAGCTCACTTACATGTATAACATTTAAAAAGTATTAGTCTCTCTCTCCTCTCTCTCTCCCTCTCCCTTTCTCTCTCTCTCGCTCTCTCTTTCTCTCTCTCAATCTCTCTCATTAAACTGTATTTAAACCATATATACACGAACAAATGAATAATATTTTTTATCAACTTTTCTCTCCATTCTAGGCTGCCTTGTTGTTGAAGAGTCATGTACAGGCCATCATGCAGGAAGATTTAGATCTAGACTCGGATACAGACATCATAGAACTTATAGGACAATCTATCAATGCTGAAGAGTATGTACTTACATGGTTATATTTTATGATGCAAGTTCTCATACATGTATGTTACAACAGGCAACATTAAATTTTCTTTTAACAGAAAAATTTAAGTTTACCCCTAGATTTGCATCTTCTAGTGTCTAGGACAGACAGACAGACATACAGACAACCCCATAATGATTCTAGTAAATAAGACACATTATAATAGAATAAACTTAAAGTGTAATTTCCTTGAAAAAAAGATGATCATTCAGAAGACCTTTTGAGGGAAGAGTGGAATATTGAACTTGAGGCTCAGTCCTTCCATCCTCTCTTCTGTCTGTCCAGACACATTTTGTCTGAGTATTTCTCCAACACTATGAAGCACTATTTTACAAAACTTGGTGCAAAGCATCAACATAGATAGGAGATGCACATATCATTAACTCAAGTCGGTTTGCTCATTTTCATGGGAGTTAGGAACCTTTTAAACATAAGTGCAAGTAACAAAAAGTACCAACTGGCAGGAGATCAAGATTTACTAAATTTACTTGTTCAATTTTAATTTAATAAACAATTTTGTTGCAGGATAAGAGAAACAGTGAAAGAGTATGTTATTTGTAGTTTGTTGTGATTTTAATATTTCTAATTGTGTGCAGAGTTTTTTCATGTCATAGATTTTTTCATTACTTTATATTTACAATCAAAATATCGCCCTCTTTACATGAAATATGAACCTCTTTTACATTTATTTTTGTTTTATTAATTGTTAAAGTGTGAATAGTTTTGTAATGGCCTTTGAAAGGTAATAATGCACAGACTCCAAAGTTATTCTCAATTGATATTTCTTATTTGTTGTCTGACCTCTGTCCAATCTTGTATTCCTAAAAATCATCATTTTAAAAAAGAACACATACATGTACATGATTGTGAATATAAGTATTGACATTTGTTGTTTAATCCTTCATCTAGGGCGAATCATCCATAAACTGCTCCACAAATTATGTGATGTGCACAAGCCCGATTTAACGGGTCATACTTTTTTGAAGAATTAAAAAACAAGTGTCAACCCTTAAATAATGTATTTTAATAATATTTTTTCTAAGTTTCACTATTCTTAATATTGTTTTTGGCTCTCTTAGTTTTAATGTTTTAATATAAATAAATAACTAGCACATGTAGTAGCAGATTGATATTTTTATGTCTACATGTGACCTGTCATCCAATGTGCAGACCATCTAAATGTAGTTATAACTCATGTTGCTTAAAACTTGCAATATCAATAGTATATCAATTGAATTCACCAGTTGACATGTAACACTTGTGGGAACAATTATTTTCATTGTACATGTATATGGAATTTTATTAATTAACAACATGTGTTATTGATACAATACGTACAAATCTGCCTCGCCAATAAATTCACAATACTGAATCAATATGAGATAAACTGGGCCAATATGAAAAAACTGGGCCAATGTGAAAAAAACTGAGCCAATATGGGCACGTGCAAATATTCTGACGTCATTTCAGTAAAAAAAATCAAAATAGCTGACCACATAGCGCTTCTGAAAATCCAATAGGGGTAAGTGCAAATTAAAACTTTTTTCCGATTACAAAATATGTTTATTTTATGTGGAAAAGTTCCTTTTGTTTGGTAAAAAATATTATCAATAAAATTATCTCAAAAAATATACAAAAAGCTACACATTTTCACTCGCTCCTCTCTCATTTCTTGTAAGCATTTCTTTGATGTGGTATGTTTACAAACAATCAGACGACAATAACGGGATGCAGTGAATGTTGGACAAACATGTTTGTTCTATGGAAGGTATGCTTGAGGTTTTATTGCAATGAAATGACAAATATTTAAGATTCTGAATTAAAAAACAGTTGCTTGGATATCAAGACCCAACTTGCCAAAAATAGCAGAAATGTCGATGTAACAGTTGATGATACTGACAAATTTATTTAGAGTATGAAATGTTAATTAACAAAATGATCATTAATTAGGTTTTTTTGTACAGCGTGAACAAAGTGAACCTGTACTTTGTCATCGCTTTCTTCCAAGATATCGAGCTTCTTTGCTATGAAATTATAAGATATGAGTACACCTGGAAATAGTGCGCCTGATAAATGAGCGTGAAAGAAGTATATCTGTTTTATCGTGAGATATGTATTCTGAGACGGGTAATGCATTTGGTTACATATGCACATTTGGAATAAATTTTCGGAATACATTTCAGAATCTAGTAAAATATTGCGACGGGATTCATCTAATAATTTCTGCAATTTGGCGAACTGATCTCATGTTTACAATAAAAAGTAGTTCGAGAAGTTTGCGTCCTACGATGTAAAATCATAACTTTTTAAGAAATGAACAGCAACGGCAGGTTGTTTAATTAATTCTTCGTGAAATCTACGGAAATTTAAATTTATTTTGAAGGTTATGATAACGTATTTTAATGTTGAGGCAATTGTGTCATATTTTAAAACTGTTTATCGATTAGATTTCACTTTCGTGAAAGGGAGATAATTCGTACAGTGTTGTATGCAAGTTTTATATACAGTCGTTTTACCAGTTCCGAACAGGGTTTCATATAAGCGCTGCTGCAGACGTCATCCACAAGCAGAGGAAATAAAATTTATGTGGTGTAATAATACAAATGTTTACTGATTCCAAAATATCGACACCTGTCCTCAAAAACACGTGGTAGTATGTTTTCTTGAAAAAAGCATTTCCGTGATCACGATTTGTTTACATCGTTAAACTAGGTCACCAACAATCTCGTACATTTAGGAAGCGGTTGAAGAAACAGCAAATTGAGAAAGTTATTTTGCGATTCCTTTAATTGAACGGGATTGAAATTTTAGATTATTCGGTAGTAAAAATTCGGAACTGGTAAAACAACTAAATGATTCAGTTATGCATACAACCGCTAGAATGTACCCCCCTCATAGCGACGGTAGGATCTGCAAAACTCTACTTTCTCTCTATCCGAAATGACAAAACGATCGGGTACAACTTTTTTAAATTTTAATTACCGATTGTCTTTTTCATATATTTATGAAATTAATTTTTTCTACCATTTAATTCAGCAATACATGGTTTGGTACATAAAAATTTGTTTCTTTTTCCAAAAAAACCCCCATCCGTCGGACTATATGCATAGATTAACGACACCCCCCCCCCCCCCCCCCCCCCCCCCCCCCCCCCCCCGAATTTTCGGTTATATTCTGTCTTGCCACAACACAATTTTCCCAACTACGCTGTACAGCAGCACGACAGTGCTATGTTTTCATATTGACCCAGTTATTTGGCCTCAGTGTGTCATATTAGCCCTTGGCCTTCAGCCTCGGGCCAATATGAAAAAACCTGATCAATAATATTATAGTATAAGCTGGTGTGGCTCTTAAAAATTATTTTATTTCATGATGTTGGAACATCAACATTTTTCATATAATTCCACTAAAACTTTAAGAGGTATTGATCACATGTTTACACTGTTTAATCAGATTGTTCCACTACACCAAATACCAATATTTGTACTTGTAGGAATTGCAACTTTTTGCTGGTCACATAAGATTATCGCTGGTCACATACATGTATTAAGACCAATTTGATTGATTTATAAAACAATGACTAAATTTAAAAATCGTACTGACATATATTATCAATTGTAAAAAGTTGGAATGACATGTTGATAGATATGGTATCTCTGTATCCAAAATTATCCTGGATATATTTGACATTCCATTGTTCCATGTTCCTTTCATTCTCAATTTTTATTTCAAACATGTTGGGTATAGCTTGCTCTACAGGCAGGAGTTCCTTAGCCTTTTGGAGCGTCTGGCCTCACTTCTCGGGTGGAAGTTCATGTGTTTAACTTAATTTGCCAATTTTCAAAGTTTTTAACTTAGTTTTGGTTTGTGACTTTGTTTGTTTTTTATTTGATACTAAATATCAAGTGTACAAAAATGTTTGTACACTTATTTTTCTGTTATTTGTTTTTGTATCCACTTAATTCCAACTTTTCTGCAAAAGATCCTTTCAATTTAAAAGCAAAAATAATTTATTCCAATATTTCTTTAGAAAGATTCACTGTGTTTTGAAATAGCGAATATTTATTGTTAAGAAATTTAAATTGGTACATTAAAATTTAAAATTCATCACATGCATGTACTTTACACTCATTGAACAGGTGGCAAGGCATAAACTGGCATTTAAAAATAATTCCTGTTCTTCAAACTTATACATTAATTTTCTTTATTTTTCAGAAATGAAGTTAAAGAGGCAGAAGAACATGGGTTTTTAGCTGGATTAAAAATTCCTGCCCCTTGGTCATCAGGGAAGACATTAGAAAGTATTCATCCAGTGAGAGATAATTACAAGTTTAAGGAGACGGTACACATACCAGGGGCACGATGTCTGTATCTCAGATTTGATTCTAGATCATCATCACAATATGACTATGATAAGGTATTGAATTAATTTATATAAGTTACACTTCAACAAAATGCACATTTAAAAAAAAAAAGTAAATCAGTTGGAACCAAATATGTCTTTCCTTATCATCTGGTATGTTATTGAAACAAAGCTATCAAAGTTCCACTGTTTTATGATGTTGCTGCCATGCGGACATATCCTATTCAAGAAATTTGTTCTTTTAGGGTTATAGGCTTCAAATAGAAAGTTAGGTGACTAAATTTTGTAAATCCATACTTAAGACCCCATGCCAATGACACCCTTCTATATTATAGTAATGTTTGAATGATTAGAGTACCACAGAATTAATTGTTTATCTACTAAAATTGTTAGTTTTTTGCCATTGCACACATGTTTTACATTACATTTGTTTCTGGTGTGTTTCAGTTGGTACTGTATGCAGGTCCTACCACTAATTCTAAGAAAGTAGCAGAATATGGTGGTAATACATTTGGATTTGGTAGTAGAAGTGTATTGGGATCAGGATGGCCTAAAGATCTTGTAAAGGTAAAGCCTGTCTTGTTTACATAACATGAATCTGTTATAACCATTTAAACATATTTCTTGTTTATAAGTGTCTGAATGTTTTAAAATCTATCTAAATCAGTGGTTTAGCACTTCAGTTTAAGCAGTATTATAATAAGACTAATAAAATAAAGTTTATATGTCTTGAATGTTTTCTTGCCACCATATATTAAACTGCTGGCAAGACAGAAACTATTTAAGTAGAATAATATCATAAACACAGGCTGTGTATGATGTAAAAAAAATATTTATGACATGTCCTACACAAAAAATTTAGTTGAGATAGGTTTTTGCTTTACTTGGAGTTTTTTATGGGTTTCACTGTATTTCTTGAAAGAGATCTTAATTAAGATTTGACTATTATTTTAACAGGTTGAAGGAGACACAGTCACTCTGTCATTTGAGATGAGAAGTGGGAGAGAGCACAATACACCTGATAAAGCAATGTGGGGATTCCATGTCACTGTCAGAGCACAGGTAAAATATACTTTTCAAATTACTGTTACTGAATTCATACCATTACGAAGGGTACAATTCATACCATATGGGGTAGTACATGTACAGCCAAAAGCCAACTTGGATACGTGTATGTATTCATATTAATCAGTGGCGGATCCAGGATTCTATGTTGGGGGCACACTGACGTATGATCAATTCATCCAAACAAATGCTCGCTCGAGACACATTCTAACATAAATTTGCCAGTAGGCTACTAGATGAATCAAACGCTCGCTTGAGACATATTCCAACATAAGTTTGCCAATAGGCTGCAAGATGAATCAAACGCTCGCTCGAGATGTATTATAAATAGGTTGTGACGCTAATCCATTCTTATAATCGGTGCTGGTTTATTTTATATTTTAGAAACAAAAATGCTGCGATTTATGGACTGGTAAAATATTTCTTATTATGAATACCCGAAAATTTTAGGGGGGGGGGGGGGGGGGGGGGGGCACAGGCCGGGTGTGCCTCCGTCTGGATCCGCGCCTGTTAATGGAGGATAAATAGCAAGACCAATGTGTTTCACATATACATTGTACTTTCTAGCCTCTGATGATGGATATAAAAGTATCCAAAACCAGTCGGGTGGTAATAAAACATTCAAACCACCAGAATAAATATTAAGTCTGACCTATAAGCTGATAATGTATGTAGTTGACCAGTTTTTAGCTCACCTGACCGAAGGTCATGTGAGCTTATGGCATAGCTCAGCGTGTGTATGTGTGTGTGCATGCATGCGTGCGTGCGTCGTGTGCGTCGTTAACACCTATTTTCCACTTCTCCTCTGAAACTACTGGACAGTTTTTAATGAAACTTTGTCAGAAGTATATATGGGCCGGTGCAATTCAGATTTGTTCGTGGCGTTGTCATGGCTACCATAACTAGGTCAAGGTGACCTAGGGGTGCAAAAATCTTAAAAAATCTTCTTCTCCAAAAGTACTGATTGGAGAAAAAAACTGATGTGATATTTGGCTTCTCTAGGGTCTTAAGCCTATAGTTTTTAATGAAACTTTGTCAGAAGTATATATGGGCCGGTGCAATTCAGATTTGTTCGTGGCGTTGTCATGGCTACCATAACTAGGTCAAGGTGACCTAGTTGTCATGGCTACCATAACTAGGTCAAGGTGACCTAGGGGTGCAAAAATCTTAAAAAATCTTCTTCTCCAAAAGTACTGATTGGAGAAAAAAACTGATGTGATATTTGGCTTCTCTAGGGTCTTAAGCCTATAGTTTTTAATGAAACTTTGTCAGAAGTATATATGGGCCGGTGCAATTCAGATTTGTTCGTGGCGTTGTCATGGCTACCATAACTAGGTCAAGGTGACCTAGGGGTGCAAAAATCTTAAAAAATCTTCTTCTCCAAAAGTACTGATTGGAGAAAAAAACTGATGTGATATTTGGCTTCTCTAGGGTCTTAAGCCTATAGTTTGTTCATTTTGTAAAATTCGGATAAAAAATAGGTTACGCGTTTTTGCGTTTAATTTTGAAAAAATCGTAAAATAGCTTCAAATTGTTATAACTTGACTATTTGACCAGATAATGACATGGGGTTTGCGGTTTTGACATCTTCTTATTAGTATCTTCAAAATGAGGTCAAGGTCAATTGTGAAGGTCTTGACCTAATTTTTTTACCTCTGATTCTAATTATTATCTCGAAAACTATAAACTTTTTGTATAGTCATGTAAATTAGAATGTTGTAGGTATTGATACAACGATCATTTTGATGTATAGAAAAAGGTCATGGGTTCAAAGGTCAAGGTCACAGATGCAAAACAATACCGAAATGGTTAATTATCTCGAAAACTATAAACATTTTGTGTAGGCATGTATATTAGAATGTTGTAGGTATTGATACAACGATCATTTTGATGTATAGAAAAAGGTCATGGGTTCAAAGGTCAAGGTCACAGATGTGAAACAATACTGAAATGGTTAATTATCTCGAAAACTATAAACTTTTTGTATAGGCATGTATATTAGAATGTTGTAGATATTGATACAACAATCATTTTGATGTATAGAAAAAGGTCATGGGTTCAAAGGTCAAGGTCACAGATGCGAAACAATACCGAAATGGTTAATTATCTCGAAAACTATATACATTTTGTATAGGCATGTATATTAGAATGTTGTAGGTATTGATACAACGATCATTTTGATGTATAGAAAAAGGTCATGGGTTCAAAGGTCAATGTCACAGATGCGAAACAATACTGAAATGGTTAATTATCTCGAAAACTATAAACTTTTTGTATAGGCATGTATATTAGAATGTTGTAGGTATTGATACAACGATCATTTTGATGTATAGAAAAAGGTCATGGGTTCAAAGGTCAAGGTCACAGATGCAAAACAATACCGAAATTTTTAATTATCTTGAAAACTATAAACTTTTTGTATAGGCATGTATATTAGAATGTTGTAGGTATTGATACAACAATCATTTTGATGTATAGAAAAAGGTCATGGGTTCAAAGGTCAAGGTCACAGATGCGAAACAATACCGAAATGGTTAATTATCTTGAAAACTATAAACTTTTTGTATAGGCATGTATATTAGAATGTTGTAGGTATTGATACAACGATCATTTTGATGTATAGAAAAAGGTCATGGGTTCAGAGGTCAAGGTCACAGATATGAAACAATACTGAAATGGTTAATTATCTCGAAAACTATAAACTTTTTGTATAAGCATGTATACTAGAATGTTGTAGGTATTGATACAACGGTTATCATGATGTAAAAAAAGTTGTTGGGGTTTAGTATTTATGTTTTCTTTAAATCTATCAGCTAGCCATTAGTTATCAGGTGAGCATATCAGGCCCATGGGCCTCTTGTTACATACCCTTACCTTTTACTCGTAAAAGTACTCTAAAAAACATTATTTTGTGCCTTTATAGGTTAATGTTAATTCTGGATCAAGCATTAATGCCTTATTATCGTGCTATATTATTACTGGATTCTGATGCTTACTCATTATTGGATGGGGCACCAACTTTTATAACATTTCCCCCTAGATTTTCTGATGTAAACTTTTCATTTAGAAGTCAGTTTGACTTAGTATATGAAGCATAGTGTCTCAATGGTGGTAGATAAGATCAAATAATAAGTAACTTCATTAATATGTCAGAAGTCAGGAAGGTGTTACCTATACACATGTACTGCATATCATTGATATTTTATTTAATGTTTCTTTCATACACAGGAATCAACTGAAGAGGTATCCAGTGGTCTCCCTTTCTTGGCAGATCTTGCTCTGGGGTTGTCTGTCCTTGGTTGCACCATGTTGCATCTGTTATATCATGGACCTGAAAAATCCAAAGAAGAAATTAGTTGTGAACATTTACTGAAATCCAAACTTTTACAAAGGTACAATTTGAAGGAAATATTAAAGTTTTTTCATATGATCAATACAGGCTTAAAAAAAATTCTGAACTTTGTCAAAACAGCGTTGTTTGAAAATTGATGTGTTTCATACATTTAAGTAGGTACCGTTGTGTAATTCGTATTTTTCAATTTCAATAAAGAATATTTATATTTGATTTGAAAAGTTACATTAAGATGAAAACAGCTGCATACATAATGACTTCTTTATGCTATAGCAAAAAGTTATTTCATGGCAACAACAACAAACAAACAAAAATTGATTTGGACTTATAGCTGACATAGAAGTTTAAAACAGATATATATTTTTGAAAACTTTAAAGTGTGAGAAAATATAACACCAAAATCAGTTTGGAACAAAGGAAAATCAACAAGCCAAAAAAATCACTTATCTAAGTCATTTCATTTTCATTGGTTCTGTCAATAAATATTACAGATGCATATGGCAAACAGAGCATGGTACTGTGTTATCTGCATTTACTCCCAGCAGTCCACCCACAGAATTTCCCATCTGTGAGGGTCAGGAAATGACCACACCTCTACCTAGAATAAAGCTACCAGCAGAGGTTATTCAGAGTCTGAGAAAACTTTGTCAAAGACAATCCATACAGTTGAGACCCAGTATAAGGTATGTAGTAGAACTTTTGATAAGTTTGAAAACTATGTAACAAATCTTTGTGAAACTCCACAGGAACAATCTTTGACTGGAGTAGAAGTGTCATTGGCTATTTAATATTTTGATCATACACATGGTTGAGAAAACATGACTTTACAAATTGGGGTTTGTTTGGGGACATTTTTGAAATGGCATCCCATTTCGTTTACCAGTGGAACTTTTTTTTTAAATACTATAATTATTTAGTCTAATTAGTTTTCTTTGTCATCCATTTCAATTTAAAAATGGTCTAATTTATTAAAGCTAATGAAGGTAACAGCATTTAATAATAATCGATACTAACAGTTATAAAACTCCTGACATAGAAGTGGGGTAGGCAACAGACAACATGCCAAAACCATGTCCAGTCATCAAAGGTACCGTATTTCTTATACTTGTACCTCGGACAGAAAAATCTCACGCGCATACCAGTGCTAAATTTTTCTGTTTTGTCCAGTTTGTCTGGTACTGCCTCACGCCACAATTGAACAATCAGGATGACGTATGCGAGCATTGAGTTTGACGTCATCAATACAAACGGTTTTAAATACGTGTTTTATTTTATTTTTTATTCAAAATATTTTATTGTCTAGAGTTGTTTTATATTTGCATTGATTACAAATCGTTGATATCTTAAAATTTTGAAGTGTTGTCGATCGGATTATTTTCAAAGTGCGGAATTGTACAATGCATAAAGTCCAAATAAAAGGAAGGCAAGAAGTCCCATGAGTGTACGTGTTTTGTTTTGTACGTATCACAGTTATAAACAATTTAATGGTACGAGAAATAGAATCTGTCACCTGGTTGTGACCGATACCGGTTGATCTCAGTCTCAGGTGATGTGATGTAACATATCCCAATCTCGGCAGAGCCTCGATTGGGATATATGTAACATCACATCACCCTTGACTGAGAACATACGGTATCGGTCACAAACAGGTGACAGATTCTATTACACTAGGATCATCTATTCTGAGTAGGATTCCAACCTAGGTAGCATTAAGTTCCATAAGCATGTGTTTTAGATCATCCAGCCCCCTATTTTGTAGATACATGTATTACAAAAGTTTATTTTAATCATGAAGTGAACTGATTGAATTGATCCAAAAATAAAGCAAGAAAGAAAATTAAGCACCAGTATGTGCTCATTAAAAGTGGAGTAACGATGTCTTACACCCCAGTCAAGATTCTCTCACTTATATTTAGATTGTCAGGTCTTGTATGGTGGAGAAAACTACAACTTTTGCCAAGTGAACTGAGATACTCTCTCACTCTAGTATTTGCTTTGAGGAGGATTTAAAACCAGGCAGTGAGAGGTGTTGTATAATCCACAAGCCAGTGCATTTGACCACTCCGCCACCAAGGCCACCAAGATCATTAAAGTTGATTTACAATGGACAAGTATATTTATATTTTGTAGGGAAGTGATTGAACTAGATGTTTTAGAAGAGAAGATTATATCCACAGTGATAAAACATCTGTCATTGTCTGATACTGTGAGAGCTTTACCAACCATAGATAATCAACAGTCAGAGTCCTTTATGTTGCTGAGAGCAGTCATGGAGGAGGTCTACAGACGCTTAGATGCACTTATAAGACAGCTACAGGTCTGTAAAAGTATTTTATTATTCCCCACTCTACCTGCCACACAACCACACATAAACAAAGTTTAGAGGGGGTATATTAGAATCACCCTTTTCGTCTGTCTGGCTGCCTGGCCCAATATTGTGTATGTTCCATATTAACATAGTTAATATTTTATTGTTGAATTTTGGTCAAACTTGGTACAAATGTAAACCAATCTGAGACGATGTGTCACATGCCAAAATTAGGTGCACAGGCCAATGCATTGGTCAGTGTGACAAGGTCAAATCTAAGAAATAACAACTCAGTAATGTTGTAGACATGGGGGTATTTGTCTTTCAAGAGACTGCTCTAGTTGTCACAGAAGTACCAATATAGAAAAAAAAACAAACAGCTCAAACACATCACTCAACTTTTTATCTGTCTAGATGAGACTAGATGGTATAGGGATAACATTTCAATAGTTTTAACAGAGAGAGGACTAATGTAGGTTTAAACCATGTCTGTCATTTTTAGCTCACCTGAGCCGAAAGGCTCAGATGAGTTATTGCTATCTCTATCACCGTCCGTCGTGCGTCGTGCGTAAACTTTACATTTTAATCTTCTCCTCCAAAACTACTGAGCCAAATTTGATGAAACTTGGTGATTATTATGCCTGGGTAACAGCCTTTCAAAATTGTGTTCGGGGTTTGACCACGCCCAACAATATGGCTGCCGTTACTATAAATAGCCAAAAGACAAAAAAATCTTCTTCTCTGAAACCAAAAGGTGCAGGCAAAATTTGATTAGATTTTTGGATTCAGGATACCTAGATACACTAAAATTGTGTTTTTCATGAAAATTGGACGAAAAATAGGTTACGCGTTTTTTGCGTAAAATTATGTAATTTTTAAAATGAGACATTTATTGTTATAACTTCATAATGGCTGAAGATAATTGTATGGAGTTTTCACTGTTGATCTTGTCTTGCAATTTTCTTCCGATTGATGTCAAGGTCAAAGTTTAAGGTCATGTCCCAGTTTTTGACCTTTGATAAAAAATGCTATTTTTTAAACATTTCTGGTGATAATGATGTAGGATTTTTGGTTAATTGTAGGTATTGACATGACGATCATTTTGATATATCGATTAAGGTCATGGGTTCAAAGGTCAAAATAGTTAATTATCTGCAAAACTATGAACTTTTTGTATAGGCATGTATATTAGAATATTGTAGGTAATGGCCCAATGGTCATTTTGATATATAAATAAAGGTCATGAGTTCAAAGGTCAAGGTCACAGATGTAAACAAGTACTGAAATGATTATTTATCTCAAAAACTATAGACTTTTTGTATAGGCATGTATATTAGAATATTTTAGGTATTATCCTAACGATCATTTTGATATATGAATGAAGGTCATGGGTTCAAAGGTCAAGGTCACAGATGTGAATGAATACCTGAATGGTTAATTATCTTGAAAACTGTTAACTTTTTGTATATGCATGTATATTAGAATATTGTAGGTATTAGCCTTACAACCATTTTTTTATATGAATGAAGGTTATGGGTGCAAAGGTCAAGGTCACAGATGTGAACAAGTTCTGAAATGATTATTTATCTCAAAAACTATAAACCTTTTGTATAGGCATGTATATTAGAATATATAGGTATTATCCTAATGATCATTTTGATATATGAATGAAGGTCATGGGTTCAAAGGTCAAGGTCACAAATGCAAAAGAATACCTAAATGGTTAATTATCTTGAAAACTATTAACTTTTTGTATAGGCATGTATATTAGAATATTGTTGGTACTGGCACAGTGGTCATTTTGATATATGAATTAAGAGCATGGGTTTAAATGTCAAGAACACAGATACAAACAAGTACTAAGATGATTATTTATCTCAAAAACTATAAACTTTTTGTATAGGGATGTATATTAGAATATTGGCCTAATTATCATTTTGATATTTGAATGAAGCTCATGGGTTCAAAGGTCACAGGTGAGCGTTAAGGCCCATGGGCCTCTTGTTCAGTTTTGGACATAAATACTTTTCCCTGAATTTTTTTGATGGTATGCTCATGTATTTTTACACTTGAGCATAATTTTGTTAAGTCTTAAATTTACAATTTTGTTTTCTGATGATTTAGGTTTTTGTGTACTGTTACTCTTTTAATTTTTTTTTTCAATTTTTACAAAATTTATTTATTTATTTATTTATTTATTTATTTATTTATTTATTTATTTATTTATTTGCAGAGTTTAGCAGAGTTGGAACAAAGATGGCATAATGAAGTGGTAGATCATAGGCAAGAAAATGTGCAGTCACCTCCATTTTTCCATGATTATCATTTGCAAGAGGTAAGATTTAGAAGCAAGTTGAGGAGTTTTTTGTCATCTGTATTATGTAAAGAAAATTTAAGTCATTTTTAAGTCATGTGTTGAAGCTCTCGACAGGCAAAATTTTGAGATACTGTTTGTGTTCATTCTAGGATTTTTCTAAAGTGACCATTATTAAAATACTTTTCTCTAAAATACCGTAACCTAAATATTTTTTACATTCATGTAATGTTACATAAGGCTTAATAAGGCCTTACCAATTGGGACATTTGGTAAAATAAGGGACCACTGGCCCCATGGTTCCTTTTAAAATGAACACTGAAATTGGTAATTCAAAGTTGAAGGGTTTTTGTTGTAAATTTTAAAAATATTGGTGAAATGTAGAGCTGACATCATTGAATTTTGATCTTGTAATCACTAGTATTCAAATTATGAAGTTACCTAAGGTATTTGAAAATTTTAAGTTTTGATATTGGAATTTGTTTAGTTTTTGAATGGATTAGATTTGCAGTTTCAATTCTCTCTATTTAGATGATATTTTTTAATTTTTATATGTATTTTTTTCAAGAGGTAGATCACCAATGTTTTATGATTTATTTCAGACAAAAACCAAAGAACTAACTATGTTGTGTTTTGTTAAAGAGATATCACTTGATCAAGGTGAGACAGAGGAGGCTGTAAATTTACTAATGTAAGTAACATAAGTATACCCAGAGTTATCAGTTTATCAAGCTTCTGTATGCTTGTACATATAAAATGTATTGTATTAGTTCATCAATTTATTATAGTTAAGCAATGAATCCTTTATTGGTGGCTGTTAGTGTGTTAATAAATTCCATCAGAGTTCCAGGCTGACTGAATAATGCAGTTCAAAGTTTTTACAGTCCAAAGTGGTATCTCTTTTGAATTGAAATGTAATCATTATACAACTTGTGAGTGCAATTGAAAACAGCAAAGGAAAATGGTGCCCTTAATACAGTCTTGAAGTATTTTATTTATCCAACTTTATTTTCAACAATAATATACAATTATAGCACCAATTTGAGGTCAATATATGTTTTATTGACCAATGGATAGCAATATTGACCGAGGGCTTGCAGATATTTTTTTTAAAAAAAAAGACCTGACCCCTGTTATAATGATGCATGTATCTGTTATCTGTTACAGGGAAAAATTTGAGGAAGAACTGGCCTTAATAAATACTGATAACACTCCCCCACCTATGGGTCGGACTAAACATATTGTACAGGGGCTGGTCTCAAGATTGGACCTGTTGTTACAAGTTACCATGGCGCACCATGAAGGTGTCAGCATTACAAGAACAATTTCAAATGTGGAGTCATTTCAAAGTGGTAAGTTATTATACCCCGTGCAAAATAGTTTGGGGGGTATATAGGAAATACTATGTCTGTCCGTCCGTCCATCCGTCCCTCCATGTAAAATCATGTCAGGGCCATATCTCATAGCTGCTTTGGATGACTCTCATAAAACTTCACGTCTTCACTTGAATAATCTTTATAGTCCAAAGATGTGTCATGACCTTGAACCAAAGTCATACCGGAAAGGTCAAGGTCACGGAAAAACATTAAATGTTGGGGGTGTCTCTCAAGAGACACTTCTACTTGTGATAACTTTTGCAACTTCACTTAAGTGTATTGTATTAATTTAACAAAAAATCAGTCATCAAACACAAACATACCGGTCTATGTTCAAATTATAATCCAAAAAGCAAAGTAAAACTTTGAAAACTTTAAGAAATTAAGTTTAACATTTGAACTTCTACCAGGGAAGTGAGGCTGGTTGCCTACTAATGGATAGATAGAAGTATTATATTTTGCAGTTTAAATGTTGCCAAGATCATTATTTAACAAATTTATTTTTAACAGATTTTGCAAAAATTAACATAACTAGACAATATTTTGTCTATGATATGGAATAATTTTTGTGATGAATGTACCAATGTACCAGGGCTTCGGAAACTTCGGTCCGGCCCGTCGGACATTTTTTATACAAGCAAAAAAAAAAAAAAAAAAAAAAAAAAAGTTGTCGGCACAGTGCGTTATTAGACCACAATGTTTATTGCGTGTGTATTAAAGGTCGTCGGCACAGTGCGTTATTAGACCTCAATGTTTATTGCGTGTGTATTAGGTGAAATCTAAGACTACAGTAAGACGTTTACTGCTTTTCTAAGCTCCCGTGATATGCTGTTATTATCAATATGCGTTACTGTACACGATGCTTCATATTGCACGTCCGCCATATTGTTTACTAACAATCGTGAATTTTCGTATTCCGATGATACACGAATTATAATACAATCATCGCGAGGTTCAAATAGGAATTCAGGTATCATGAATCACGATATAACGGGAACGGCTTGACGAGGTTCCAATATATTTATGTAAATAAAGATATTAATGCCTAAAATAAAATTTAATTGCGTTTCTGTATTTATTAATAAAGAAACAGTTACGTAGCGCGTAATAGGTAATTTTCAACACCCCGCATGGAACTTCTTTCATAACAAACCGTCACCCTTGACCGACACTCGTTTTTCGAAATTCGACGAGTTCGAAATTTTATCAATAAAGTCAATAGAAATCACTCGATTGACCAAGCCATGAGCTAACAATCACCTGATTATTAGATCTTAATACTGTTGTAGTTGACAGGTAAACACGCGGTAAGGACAATACACTTAGTGAAGTCAGGTAGAGTTTAAAAGACCGACAGACAGACTATCGGTAGTTTACTTTTGTCGGAAAACTGATTTGTCCGTTTAATATTCCTGTTGTAAAGTTGAAAATGTCCGAAAACAAAAATATGTCCGACTGATTATTTTTTACGTCGGTCAAAATAAATTTTTGTCGGACATGTCCGGCAAATATGACCGTTTCCGGACCCCTGGAATGTACATAATAAAAAAAATTGTTTATTTTCTTTTTGTTAAGTGCAGAATACAGAAGACCCTATGTCATACTCCTTATTGTGGCGTCTATTGTTAAGCATATTCTTGTTCACAGATCTAGATTTAGATTGTATAGTCAATGTACAGTTAGATTTATCTTGTTTGATCCTTTCAGGTGGTATGATGGTAAAGTCAGATACAGAAGTGACTCGTTCAACTCTAGCCAGAAGTATATCTGCTCCTACAGGTGTAGAAGATGATTCTGTATTGGAGATCACAAAAATTTACAGGTAAAAATAATGGTTTCAAGTCATCACTTCAGGAACAGAGAAAATAACCTGTTTCCTGAGTAGTACATGAAAACCTCTATCAACTGGATCTTGAAATTCTTGTTTTCTTGATGCTCCAGATTTTCATATATTCATGCTGAATAGAGTCTCAGTAATTTCTGCTTAAAAGAGCCTAAATAATCTGCCAGTTTTTCCCCAGGCTTTTATGTTTCCTAAATATCCAACAACTGCCTGATTTGATATAAATAAAAGAAACGTCAACACCATTACTCTTCCTTCTACAAATAGGACTCCTCTCTACATAAAATTTAGAGTTTGAAGAATGTAGAGTCTAAAGAAACATGTATTATATATAGGACATGCTGTTCTATAAATTGATGTTTATTTAGTTGCCAAGTATCTTAAAGTTCATCATCACTATCATTCCTGTGTATAATTACCAGGCATGCTAAACATTATAAATATAGCATAATTTTTTCACATCTTGTCTCTTTGTCAGTGATAATTAGAATAATCAAAGAAAATATGCCAGCCTGTATGAAGTTTGACCTCTAGCCCATTACAGTACAGCAGATCACAAAACCCAAACAACTAGTACCTGATTATATATTATATCTGTAATTTGTCATTTCTTACTTCTAAACAGGAAACGTGTCCAGCACAGAAGAGGCCCATCATCTGTTCTCCAGGATTTGGTAGATGATGAAGTTAAGGATAGTCCACCACATGTTGTATTAATTGATCAACTCTTCAGTTTTATGGGCAGTGATCCAGAAAAGGCTGTAAGTTCTTGTTATTCTCAATTTTGATTTCACTTGTGTCAGATGTAGCTAACTAAACAGGAGGTACTTACCCTTCTGGAGCAATCATCCTCTCTTCCCTGGTGGTAGTCCATGTGTTTGACTTAATTTGCTAAACATTTTACTTTTATTTTTTGGATTGTTATATTATTACGGACTGGTATGTTTGTGTTTAATTGTGTTTAATTTACTCCTTGTTACCTGATAATACATTTTCCTACTGGTAATTACGTCCTTGGTTGACATAAGTTGTACTACTGAAAATCACATTTAATTCCATCTTAATCAGGTCATTAGGTAATCAGAAATCTGTTTATGTAAAACAGAATTTGCAGACAACCAAGAATTTTTACTGTATTCTATCTTGCTTTCCTGGGGGTGTTTGGAAAACGAAAGCCCCAGAGATACATGGAATACAAAATTATTTCACAATTTTTTTATAGTTTAAAAATATTTATTGATATAGAACATTTATTTTAAGCATTACTGTTACAGACTGCTTTTTATCTTACCTTTACAAATACAGCACATGTAAAAGAGTGTTTATGTCATAATGAAGGTCAGTTTTGGCATCCAGTGTTAAAATGTTTGATGAAAGTTTTTTGATGGACTAAGACTCTTTGTGTCCTTTGAAATGTGGACAAGCTATATCATTTTGACGGCTTTTGCTACAGCAACAGATAATTACTATATTGTATTTAAATAAGTCTACAAATAAATGTTCTTTGTTTTACAGATATCTTCCAAGAATTTTCTATCAGCAGCACAGACAAGATGGAGAAGAGGAAACACTCGTAAACAAGCTTTAATACATATGAAGGAGTTGCTTACAGCTGCTTCAAGAGTGGGCGGAGCTACACATTTAGTGGCAGCTGTAACATCTGTGTTGCAGCATGGTCCTTGGTATGTATATATGAGTGGGTGGAGCTACACATTTATTGGCAGCTGTTACATCTGTGTTACAGCATGATCCTTGGTATGTAAATATGAATGGGTGGAGCTACTTTACTGCAGCCTTTTTTAAAATCAAAAGTCAAGTGAATCTTTGATAACAAAGTGCAAATTAATTTTGATTTTGATTTGTAAGTGTGTCAAAATTGAACGGACCACAAATAATTTGCATTATATATGGGTGGAATTAGAGATAGCATTGTTCTAGTTGTCAGTTTTCATTTATAGATGGTTTGTATTGATTCTGCCTTAAAAGGGTTTGAGATTTCATGAAGTATGTTATATATTGTTGTGTTGAGGAGTTAACTTGTGGTGGAATGGTAAAAACTTAGTGAACTTAATTGAACCTTTTAGATTATAGATTTATGTCATCTTTTGTAGTGTTGAGGAGTTGACTTGTGGTGGAATGGTAAACCAAGTAAGAGAAGCATTTGCTGAGACGATGACATCAGTTGTACAGTTAGCAGCTAGATACCCCATAGCCTGTTGTAATAGTATAGGTCTATTATGTACAATACCATATACAAGGTAAGATTTATTAGATGTTATTATGTCTTATGTGGTAAGTTTGCTTGTCAAAGTTTGATGGTTTTCTCTGGGCACTCCAGTGTTCTCTACTATCCCTGAACTGATTGCTTCAGTATAAGTAAAGTGTCTTGACTGGAGCCTAAAACTCCAATTACCCCTTTCCTATAATTATTGGTGCACCTGAGCAAAATCTTACTAGGTACTAGTAGTATGCTTGATTGTGGAATACTTACTGTATGAGTTGAGTTGAGTAATGGTGTTTAACATTCCAGTCAGGAATATTTCACTTATATGGAGACGGCTAGCTATAGGCGAAGGTGCAGAAATTTTGCCAGTGCATTACACTTATGGCATTATATAGCAGGGTTCTTTATCGTGCCAAGCCTACTGTGACACAGGACCTCGTTTATTTTAAGTTCCCATCCGAAAGAACCGTGACTTCATTTCGTACTTGGCAAAAGAATAGTCACTACCAACTTAAAAAGCCTTGGGTCAGGCCCAGTCGGGGTTCAAACCCACGACCTCCTGACTATGAGGTAGCAACATAAAGTCACTCTGAGTGCGCACTAGTACAAGGCAAACCATAAAACACACTTGTATATCTCACCATCTAATATTGTTAGAACCTTTTTTGTTTCAAATTTTATTTAAAGTAAGGATATGACATTAGGCACATTTGTAAATTAGTTCATTGTATTTTAGAGCTGAGGAGAAATGCCTTGTAAGATCAGGATTGGTTCATTTATTGGACAAGTTGTGTAGTCTGGCAAATCACAGATCAGATGGCAGTAATACAGAAACACAGTCAACCAATCAGAAAGTATCTGCTATGGCTTGGGCGGGTTTCCAAGTACTTGCAAACAGATGTGTCATGTGGGAAACAGAGGATGGTAAGCTTCTAAAGTGATTGGCATTTTGTCTAATTAAGAGAAAATTCAACTACATGTACATGTATCATGTGGGAAACAGAAGTTGGTCATTTTAATGCAAATTTATTCTATCAGTAATTTAAGTATGAATAATGCATTTTATCCAAATGAAAATCTGTAAGAACTGTGTTTTTCAAATTGCTGTTTAACATACATGACTTATTCAAATGAGGGTTATTTGAGTTAATTGTCTGAATTCATTCTTCTTGAGTTTGCAAAAAAATTATATTGTAGTGACTGTCTGTTTGTTACAACCCAGTTTTGCGAGTGCTGCTTGATTGAAAGTCAAATTAAGCTTTCTAAAATGATTGTCATTTTGCATAATTAAGAGAAAATTTAACTACAGTCAAACCTGCCTTAAAAGTCGCCCGCTTTTAAAGTCCAGTAAGATATTATCCCAATTGATCTTAATTCATGCATTTCAATCTATTTATAAGGGCCACCTGCCCTAAACTCCACTTTTACTGGTACCCTCCGATGGACTTTATAGGCATGTTTGACTGTATAAGTATTTTTTATAACATTGGAACCTAATGATCTTAGAATCCATTACTATATTTTGGTCAGTTACAATTTTAAATTGCTTTCTTGATATAAAGGACAAAGACAACATGAAATTATCAAATTTTCAAATTTGTGTATTTCTGTTATAATCTTCAGGTTCTCATTTAGAAGAATTGGAACATTCTGGATTAGCTAGACAGGTGTCTGTTCTACTGACCAATCATCTGGCCCGAGCTACTGAGTGTATTGGAAATGAGGCTGCAGGGACTGAGGCATTACAAGATGTTTTGAGTCTGTTGAACAACCTATCTAGAAGCAGAATGGGAAGAGCCATTTTAAGTCAACCAGCTTGTGTGTCCAAACTTCTTTCTTTGTTACTGGACCAAAGGTAAACTTTACTTGTGCATGTATATACCAAAAATTATCCATCAAAATCACTGATGACACTGCAGGTAAAAATCAGTGTGTTATTTATAAAACAGTTTTTGAGAAAGGGCTAAATTCACAAACACAGGCTAGCGGCCCGATTTTTCAAGAAATATAAACAACTCACAATCAATCTAATTTATATATGTTTTACTTTTCTGGTGTCCATATTTGAAATATCAACTGTCAGTTTACATCCCATCACATTATATATTTAGTACAGTGCCGTCAAATCAGGCGTTGATACAGAAAAATGTGCATTTTTGCCAGATTTGGCTCCTTTTTTGGAAAAATTCACAGTGGCCGCATGCATCGACCAACACCATTTTTAAACCAGCTGTAAAAAACATGTAAATATTTCATTACACAAAATTCTGTGTTGGTCGAAGGCTGCGGCCACACTCAATTTTAAAAAAAACGGTGAGAAAAATCGCCGATCTGAACAGCGAGATTCGTTGCCTTTTGGAAATCCTGCCGGATTATCGGCCGAGGAGAACCCGAACCTCTCCCTTAAAATGACGTTTCGACGTCTGGATTTAATTATTGGACTATCATACAGTTGTTTCTTTCTTTTTATTTATGAAATTGGAAAAATATAATAAAATAAATAAAAAAGAAATAAATTTTAAATTATTGAAGACGAATATGCGGCAGCATTAAGTGTTGACAGTGTGCACGTACGTGCGCACAAGGATCAAGTAGTAATCTAGGATGGTCCATTACGGGTCGTTACTAGCGTTTAATATATAGAATTTAAATGGATTAAAGATTTTCCAGGATACCTTAAATGCTTATTGAAGGTAACTAATTTTCACGACTCGAATTTTCTAAATGTAGGCCTACTATTTTACCATTGATTACAAGTAACAATTCTCGTATGGCCGAG
This sequence comes from Anadara kagoshimensis, assembly GCA_021292105.1. Lineage (NCBI taxonomy): Eukaryota > Metazoa > Mollusca > Bivalvia > Arcoida > Arcidae > Anadara > Anadara kagoshimensis. The sequence goes on from CM037874.1 coordinate 20,487,314, forward strand.
TGGTCTAATGCGTTTGTCTAGTAATTGGAATATTGTCAGTTCCACTCCGCGTAAAGTCACTGTTTTTTTTTTAACAATTTTTTTATATTTTATTTTTTATTATTATATATAATTCTATTTTTTAAATATCAAATATAGTTATAAAATTTTAATATTTAAAAAAATTATATTCATATATACATAGGCAATATCATACTGTCGCGATTTACCTGCTAAACTTTTAATTTTATGTTTTATTTTTTTTCATGAGTTTTTATTTATTTATTTTTTAGATAACGACTATCTGTACTTATATATTATTTCAATTATAAAAAAACAAGATATCGGCAAACATACTGTCGTGAGTTCGAACTTGCTAAAGTTTTTAATTTAAATAATAATTATCAACATATGCATATATACCGGTATTTCATATCGTTTTTTTTTTTTTTTTAAACTGCCTGCAATATATAAAATATTGGTCATTTTATTTACATGTTTCTATTAAGATAGATATACTGCCAATTATTTTCTAAGATGCCGTGACATAGCATGCCATCAAACTATTACGTATACATGTACACCATATCCTATACCCAATGATACTGTCTGATAACTTTTTTTAAATTCTATATAAAATTTATTAAAAATTGACAATACTGTAAACATCTTGTGCTTCGACGTAGACATAAGATCTCGATTCTTGAGAGAGAGAGAGCCGAGTAATGATATTCTTTTACGTCAAAATCAAGATTTTTCCACTAATATCGAAATGGTGAGTTCGAATTCAGGAATGATAGGGGAAATAGGATAACGATTCCATAGCTGACCTACCATCATATACCATTTTTTTAATTATAAAATACATTAAAAATGGTATATATTGTGTCAATTAGGTAACTTTTCTGTTAATTGTAATACGTGGAATCACAATTTGTATCATTAAAACAAAAGTTATTGTGTTGAGTACTAAATAATGTGTCTTTTAATAAGTTGTGCTGTAGATTTAGAAATTATGAAAGAAATAAGTTAGTTGCTTGGTTTTTAGTAGAAATGGATCATTTCATATACAAAGAGTATTTAACTGAAAGAGAACCAAAAGTCATGAATGGGATAGATAATGTAAACTTGCAGCATTGATTTCAGTGATGAAACTTTGAAATTATAAAATTTGAAATTAAACTGTTTAATAATATTTATTTTATTTGTTCGAATTAAATTATGCAAGTTTATAAAATTATAATAGAAATTATAGGGTTGGTTGGTACTCCATGTTAATGTAATACAATGTATGTAGATCTACTTACTGCATTTTTCTTTTGAATGAAAATAAAAAATTCGGAGGTCCACATACTAAGTTTAAAGAACTACTTACATTGATTTTTAGCTCACCTGACCGAAGGTCATATGAGCTTATGAAATAGCGCAGCGTACACGTATGTGTGTGAATGCGTGCGTCTGTGCGTAGTTAATACCTATTTTCGACTTTTTCGCTATAACTACCGGACAGATTTCAATTAAACGTGGTCAGAAATATATATGGGCCGGTGCAATTCAGATTTGTTCATGGCGTTGCCATGGCTACCATAACTAGGTCAAGGTGACCTACCGGTGCAAAAATCCTAAAAAATCTCTCCGAAAGCAACGATCTGATTTGATATTTGGCTTCTTAAGGGTCTTAAGCCTATAATTTGTTTATTTCGTGAAAATCGGACAAAAACAGGTTATGCGTTTTTTGCGTATAATTGTGAAAAGATCGTAAAATAACTTCAAATTGTTATAACTTGACTATTTGATCAGAAATTGACATGGGGTTTTCAGTTTTGTCATATTCTTGTAATTCCATGAAAATGGGTTCGAGTTCAGTTATAAAGGTCATGACCTAATTTTTTGCCTTTCTGATGGAAAACTATAAACTTGTTGTACAGGCATGTATATTAGAATTTTGTTTGAATTGATGTAAGAATCCTTTTCTTGTATAGATTAAGATCATGGGTTCAAATGTCAAGGACACAGGTGCGAAAGAATATAGAAATGGTTAATTATCTTGAAAACTATTAACTTTTTGTATAGGCATGTATATTAGAATGTTGTAGGTATTGATACAACGAACATTTTGATGTATAGAAAAAGGTCATAGGTTCAAAGGTCAAGGTTACATATGCAAAACAATACCGAAATTGTTAATTATCTCGAAAACTATTAACTTTTTGTATAGGCATGCATATTATAATATTGTAGGTATTGGCCTAACAATAATCTTGATATATTAACAAAGGTCAATTTTACTATTTTAGCCTCAAATCGTTACTTCAAGAAATATTTTGACATTTGGGTTTCAGTATTTATGTTTTCTTGAAATGTTTATGCTAGCCATTTTTATCAGGTGGGCATATCAAGCCCATTGGGCCTCTTGTTACATTGAACAATTGTTTAACTTAAGAACCCCAAATGGCGAGATAAAGCTAAATGTTGGAAGCATCTGTTTATGAAATAACTTGCCCCTTCTCTTTAAAATGCCTTAGAACTTAAATGATTAAATAAAAAAGTAAATAATTGTGTATCTTATTGACTTTTACTTAGGTATTTGATATCTAGAAGCCATTATATAAACCATAAACATGCACTGAGCAAATAAATCCATCCACCCAAAATATGTGATTATCTCCCCTATACATGTATTTGTGCTAGCAAAATCTCTGTGTTTGTTGTCGTTATTTATTTTTACGTTCTTGCTGGCCAACTAAATGTGTAAATATAGCATGTGATGCGTCAATAAAAATTTTCAAAAATGTAATTGTGATATATTATAGGGTAGTGGGGTATGTACTTTTATAGCAGTGATGATTATAAAATTAATAAATACCTTTTTGGATATTTACGCGTTTAAGATTTATGCAAAATGGTTACCATGGTAACAAAAACTCAAAATGCTATTTCTTAAACATCACTTGTTTTTGGAAAAATCAAATATTCAGACATGCAGTAATTCTAATTCAGAAGAATATTATCAGTAATTTTAAAATCTTACATGCTACATGTATTTTACACAACTTTGCTATTTACACATGAATTCATGTCAGTAAAGTGGTCATACTATGCGCGGTTGCCATGGAAACGTATGATGTATTTTTGACCAAAACAATATGGATTTAGATTCCCCATTTCTCAGACTATATATCTACTTATTTTGAAGATTTTTCGAGATTGGGCCATTTTTGCCCCTTCGTGAACCTACTCCTTTATCACAAGTAATTCCCTACAAACATGGCTGAAGCAATAAAATTCCAACTTTTAGTCCGAATATTTTCATGTAATACAGAAGGTCGTTTAACAGAGTGTACATGTATGTGTAATTTGCAAATACAAACATACCATTCAACAGTGACTGTCCGTGTAAGCATACACAGTTGCTCACTGTTACTGTTGTAAAGCTGTGAGTCAGATTTAACATGTTGAAGATGGGGTCCCAAAAACATAATTTTGAAGAGATTGTTTAAATAATATTATTGTTCACTGCCATTCAATAGACCCATAAAAAACTTGTGTGAGCATATTGAAAAGCAGAAGCGTAGGTGAACAAGTCATATATAGATTTACATGACATTTATACATACTGATTAATTTGTATTTTAGGCCATCACCAAAGCTAGTGTTGATAATACTACAGTTATGTCGCGTGGCACTACCACTGATGAATACATCAGATTGTGAAGCTGTGGAACTTCCTTCTTGGGGACAACACTTATATTCCAGTCATTGGAGTGGAGCAGAACCCATCTCTGATCCACCAGCCAAAATTGCCAGTTTACTTTTAGCAAAACTTGGTGACTTCCTTGTACCAGGTATGCTATTTAAACATTATCATATTTGGTGTATCATGTTGGAAATGTATTCACTAAATGCTGTTTATTTAGATAGTATCAGTACATTGATATTTCATAAGTAGCCCAGGCCTGTTGTATCCCCTTCTCAGTACTGGGTGTGGGGCCCTAGGAATTAGACAAATAAGCATAGTTTCGCATAATTTTGTGTTGAAAAATTTAATGGTAAAAATACTTAGCAGAAATGTAAAAGTTAAATTTTCAATTTTCTGCTTAATTTATTCAAACTTAAAAAATTCTCTAAAATTGGTTTTGAACCATGGAAATGGGATCAAAATTTTCATCCCCAAAATAAGCGGATAGATTGTCTTATAGCCAGACATCATTGGCTTTGTTTTTTCCCAGGTTTTTTACACCAAGAATTGATTTTGTTTTACAGGTGACCATGCTACTATATGTAGTCGTAGACCATCAGTAGATGCCTCTTCATCTCACGGCGGTGTCGGCGGGGATAAAGATAAGTCTGAAGACAGTGATGTACACGGTGGTAGACTATCTGTATTTATACACAGACATGATGGCCAGCTGTCACATGAAGTTATACAACCACTTCTTAGGTAAATTTGCAATACATGGTTAAAGTGGGAAATAATGCAATGTTCTATTGTGTCTTTAGAAGATTGGAGTGTTATAATACAGTTTTACACCCCAGTCAAGTTTCTTGCACTTGTATCAAGTTGGCCAGTTCTTGGAAAATGGCATGGCCACATAAAACCTTTGAGCTCTGGCATCCGAATTGACAAACTTCTCACAATAGGTACAGTCCAAAGTGGGATTTGAATCCAGGCGGTGAGAGGTGCTTTGGTCTGTAAGTGCCTAAGTGTACGCTTTAGACCACTTGGCCACCGAGGCTTCTATTTATAGAAGAGGATGTTTCAAATTGTATAACATGTTTCTAATTACTTTGTAATCCATTTGCAATAAGCAAGTGTTATTTATGTGTTTAAATTCATTAAATGTAGATTTTCTGTGTATCTTAACTTATATCTTGTTCTAAATACAGTCAAACCTGTCTATAAAGGTCATCCAAGGGAACCACTAAAAGTGTCCTATATGACCAGGTGGCCCTTTTATACAGGTCCAAATAACATGAATAAAGAGCAATTGGGATAAAATTTTATTTGCCTTTCAAAGCATCCATATTTAGAGGTGACCTTTAAGGCAGGTTCAACTATTAATAAATAAATAAATTAATAATTAATCAATGTGTATCACAAAATTTATGATTATGATTTCATACAAAATTTACAACAGTTTTAACCAGAAAGTTGAGACATACGCTTTTCATTTTGGATGTAAATGTCAACAGGTCCTATAAATTTGTTAAAATTGGGGGTATTGGTATATAAAATTTGTACACACTTTTAGTATTCATGGACATTTGATTGAAGTAAATATATTTTAAAGTGTCAGAAAAACATTGAAAGACCTATATCAAAATGTTGTTTTCAATATTTCAGCTCTGATAACAGACCTTTTAGACTTGGAGGTGGAACAAATATGGAAAGAGTTGTCCGCATGGACAGAGAAATGACAAAGGTAAGGATTTTCTGAAGAATCGTGCCTTGTTTCAAAAAACATTTATTTCGATACATGTATATCTTTTCTCAAATCTTAAAAGATTAGAAATACCATCAGTCGAACATTTTAGAAGACAACATTTGATAATGCATGTTGTAAAATTGAAAATATCCAAAAATCAAATACATGTACATATGCTAACCGTGATTTTCCATGTTGGTCAAATCATCCATATATTGTAGCAGAAGAAAAGATGCATTTTACTATGGAAATATTCACATATTTGATATTCTAGATAAAATCCATTTGTGAATTACACAAAAACAAGATCTCGCGGGAAATAAATTTAGCCTACAGTTTGAATATCATGTTTTTCTTGTTCCTTTAGACTGGTAAAGCAGAAATAACAACAGAAGATGCTGTCAATGCTCTGAAGAAGGCAGCTAAATGGGCTCAGATGGGGCTGGTCGTCTCTACTGGACCCCCAGTAGACACTACACAGGTGGAGACACCTACTGGGGATAAAAAGAAAACTGCAACGGAAGTCACATGTAGAGAAAAGAATGCAGAATTAGCAAGGTTTGTTGTCAAACTTAATATCATTACATGTATTCTAAAATTATAATGCTATAGCTGGGTATAGGTCTTTCACAAGAGAGTTAAAGGGTAAGCTTTTTCCATTCTTAGTCATAGTCATGTTTTGATCTATCAACTTTGTTATCCCTGCCTTTGGAAGAAAGAGGGGATATTAAACTCCAATTTCTGTCCGTCCTTCTGTACATCCATCCTAAATTTGTCTCTGCACAAATTCTCTAAAACTATGAAGCACTATTTTATGAAACTTAGTGCAAAACATTGACAGGAGATGCGCATATTCCTAACCTGAGTTGGTTTGCTTATTTTCCTGGGAGTTATTGTCTTTTGAACATTGGTGCAAATCACAAAAAAGAACCTGCTGGTGGGGGATCCTTATTCACTGAATTTTCTTGTTATTTTAGAAGTCAGATGGTAAATGACTCATATTTTTGTATGAAAATTCAGAAACTCGGATTACATGTAAATGGGCTTGCTGAAGGTCATTGGGTTACTCTAGGCACTAAAACTTCCTCCACGATCCATGAACTGACCTCCTTGATATAGGTCAAGGAATCTTCTTGACTGAGGCATAAAATTACATTACTCCACTCAGTCTAAGTGTGAAATTTAGGTAATTTTGATATTTCATTATTTACAGAACAGACCTTGTAAGACCATTTATCAGTGGACATGTGGCTAACACCATGGCAGCTGAAGTCATTGCTTTGTTACACAGTTTATTGTCCACACAGGATTCAAACAGTACTAGATCATGGGCAGAAGCTGTACAAAGGGTAAATAGTCATCTCTACTAAGATATTAATGATCAAAATACGTTATTTTACAGAAAATTTTCTACTTTCATTTAAATTCAGGTTTTACTGATTGTGTTGTTAGGCAGATCAGCAGCTTTCATCCTGATTTTCAAAGATGTTTATCAATTGTTCCTTGGTAAATGGCCAATTCTATGTAATGAATGTACAAACATGTTTATTTAATATGGTATTAAAGATTAAATAGTTTAAACAAGTGTTCCACTAGGTGGAGAAGGGTATGCCTATTTACATTTTTTCCATAAAATTGTTGGTAAAGGTCACAAAATTTTCAAGGGGCACAACTCTGAAAAATTTGCACAGAGTTACCTCTTCAGGTGCACACTATGACATATCCTGAAAATCATGTATATTAAATTTAGTAAAAATAAAAAAAGACAATTTTTCTTGGAAGAGTAGGCAGATAAACTACATTTACTACAAATGGACAGACATACAGATAGACATAATATGACCTGTTTCTAGAAATGGACGTGTCAAAATTCAGGATAGATTGTGAAAAAAATATATATTTTTGAAGATTTATATAAATAAAATACATTTCTAATTTGAATTTGATTTATCTCATTTTGCAGGTCTTGAACAATTCATTGACATGTTTACCACTACTGTTAAGCTCCATAGAAAGTATGGGATCCCCTAGATGCCATACAAAACAACTTATGTCTATGGCTAAACTTGCTAATGCTGCTTTGTGTTCACTTGGAGGATTTAAAGAAATCATCAAACCAGGATGTGATGTCAAGGTAACAAACACATTTTAACTAAAATTTGAGAATAAATAAATAAATAAATAAATATTCTTAGTGCGAGTTTCAATTATTAATCATCATGTTTTTAAAAGTATTGAAATACTCAGGAAGAAGAAGTATTCGCAAGTAATGAATATTTGCGATTTTCATGGTGACTTCTACCTTGTATATCTTCCCAGTTAAAATTTCTTATTTCCTGTGAGACACTTTACCTACAGTCGGAGCCATGAAAATTTCTTAATGGGAAATAGTTTAGAAGATCATAAATGCAGAAGTTGTTTCTTCTTAAACAGTAACAATTAGTTGTCATATAAGCTGGAGATTTTTACACAGTCACAGAGAAATATGTTTTGTCTAGAAGTTAGCCAGTAGAACTAATAGTTGAATAAACTTGTATTAAAAGACGACTCATGGAACCTATAAGATCTAGACATGTGGTCTCTATATAGAATTATTTTTTTGGTTAAAATATGAAGCAATAAAAGCTTAATTGACATGTGGTCTTAATGTAGAAGTCGTCATTAAAGCAGACTGTACTGTTAACTACTTGATGCTTGGATATCAAATTGATTAAATTAATGTTTTCCCTTGTCTGTATAACAGGTAACAGGGACTGGTATACACAACACATATGGTACAGTACTGACTGTGTCTGAACAAACTGGTATGGCTGCCATACATCTGGGTACTGATGATGACTTTGCACCAAGATATAGTGATACAGTACAGGTACCAGTAGCCAGACTACAGCCATTAAGAAGTGAGGTAAGTCTATACTAAATATATAATTTTCTTGCAGTCCAGATTGAAAAATCCATGCAAATAGCAGTAAAAGATATATCTATGTTGCACCCCTCCCTTTGTGCAAGATGGCCTACAGGCTTTTTTTCTGTCAAAATTTATCACTGAAATGGAGTTTTAATTGATTGATTTTATGGTGCAAGAAATAGAATCAATCATCAATTGTGGTGCCAGATAGGAAATTCTCCTATCATTCTAATATACATGCATTTGGTCTAGAATGAGGCAAAAACTCGCCTACTGTGTTGTTTGTTTGAATATTATAACAATTAAATCTTGATTTCACTCTTAAGTTTATTACTAAAATTGGTCATAAAATTATGGGTTTTTATGAAATTTGGAGGTTGCCCTGTAAAGTCAAAGGTCACAATGATAGATTAGGGTCATTCTTTGATGTCAACTACATGAATTTCTGTAATAAATGTTTTGTTAGCAACATAAATGTATTTTGAGAATTTTGCAAACAATGATAATTTCTGTCTATATTACAGATTCATAGATCTTACCAAGGTCCAGTTACTGAAGCTGTTGTCATGGCAATAAAAGCTATCCTGTTACCTAACGATGACAATTCTCCATTCCTACAGAAATCATTACCAGTTTATGGTGATGGTAACAGTATTAGTAATCAGATTTGTCGTGTTGTGGCAGAGATAGAGACGAGGGCATGTATGGTACTGGCATCTTATATCAGAGATATCGACTTTACTAAAGAGTTCATACAACATTGTGGATCAACCATTGATGTCCTCAAGTCACTCGCCAAAGATTGTAATCCAGGTACTGTATGAAGCCTTAAAAATCAAATTTTTATTGATTTTTATGAAGAAAAAAAATAGGGAATGGAAAGAGATTGTATATTTCTATATAATTCTTTTAAAGAGATTAATTTTTCCCTGCATTTTAAGACTATTTAAAGTTTTATGCATCTTTGTTTCCATTTCTTGTTGTGAAAGCGGCCATTGGCAACAAATTTCTGAGAATTTTTTTATCAAAAAGGAACCTATTTTAGCAATGTTAAGAAAAAATACTTTAAAAGGGACTATATTTTCACAAATGTTGGAAATTTGGCAACTGATAATATTAAAATTGTGGAAACCTTTAGATACATGTACAGGAAAGTTTTCATGAATTTCTTTCCTGTTAATTAGTGCTATGATTTCATCTTATTACTTTATATTTTGGTTGTAGTATACCTGTAAGTTTTATTTTTATCTGATACAGGTGACAGATTACCAGTCACAGAATCACACTGTACTAGACTTAGATTGTTATACAGAGATTGTGCTAAACCTCCAGCACCTCCTAGTAAAATTGACACTAGAGCTGTAAGTTTATCGACCATATTTGTTTATATGTGTTCATTGGTAAAAGTTTGTAATGTAATTACATCAACAGTAGAATATGTAGTATTAGAAACTTAAAATGCCACTTCACTTAACGCCATATAATTTGGAAGTCACATAATCTGTTTCTTCTATGATTTTCTTTATAAGCCTTGCTCACTTTAAACCAAACCCTTTATAATGCCAAAATTTGACTGAACAAACAGTTGTGATGAATTGAGTTTTTACTGTAATGGATTATTCCACCATGTTTAGGAGATTAAAAAATCATAAACTGTTTGCTATGTTTTTAATACTCCATGTGTGTCATTTGAATTTATAGATCTGTATTTGAATTTATAGATCTGTCCTTGAAATTTAAGTTCTAAATATTTGAAAACATGTTTATTTATGCATAAATGAAATGAGTTTCTTTGTACATGTTTCGGTATACACATGTATTTATATCAGAACATTGCTTATCAAAACTGTCATTCTTAAAGTGTTACAAAGCACATAGTGTTAAACACACATGAAGAAAAAAGGAGATAAAATTAAATGTTAAAATTGTGGAAAAAGATTAAAAATTTTGTATTATGTTTATTTTTCAGAACAAAGAAACATCTTGGGATGCCAACCGTTCATTCCCTCCAGTTAGATCATGTATTTTTTCCTCTGGACTGACAGGAGTTACCTTCCTTGGTGATCCAAATACAGGAAGTGGATTACCACGAGGGGCTATGATTTACGCTAATCAGCCTATCCCACATCAGGTAATTTGTACATAAAATATAAAAGGCTACAGGTTGTCTGTTCATCTTCTATTTCTTCAATTTACATTGAATGCCAGGTGTCTTAGCAGTTTAGACATGCCATCTTAAAATGGGTGATTTTGAATTTATTTTCATTCTCTAAATCAAAGAGAGCAACAGAGACACTTTGACTTTATATATTAAAAGATTTTTCATCAATTACTTGACAGAATATACAAATTTGGTCATCATATATAGACAAGGAAAGGAAAGAAATACAGTCAAACCTGTCTAAAAGCCCACCTCTTTATAGGGGCCACCTGCATTTAAAGGCTGGTAGAATTGTATCACAATTTTTCTTTATTCATATTATTTGAACCTGTCCATTAAGGCCACTTTTACTGGTTTCCATTGGTGGCCTTTATAGACAGGTTTGATTGTAATGTTTGAATCTGTATTACTGTTTGTGTTGGTTTTGTTTTCTTCAAAGCATATTTAATAGCAAAGTGTCAAATATTTAACAGCCAAATAATAAAGTAATATTCACAGGGTTTTAAGAGAAATTGAACATTTAATTAACAAAAAATTGTAGGAATTAAGATTGTCATTTGTAAGTTTAGTGTGACAATGTTTTCATTATTGACAGGCACCAGCATTTTATTGGGAGATGGAGATCTGTTCATTTGGGGACAGCCAGGAAGAAAGTGGAGCTGTTGTATCATTTGGTTTTGCTCCCTCTGCAGATAAAAAAGAAGGAGCTTGGACAAATCCAGTAGGAACCTGTCTGTTTCTCAAGTATGTTAAAAAATTACAACATTTTTAGTGTCTAAATTCTACATTTAACTATTACAGTATAGCAATAAAATTATCATCATTTATGTTTGAATAAAATACAATTAAACTTGCCTTAAAGTTCACCTATACAAGGACCACCTGCTTTATTTTATCCTTATAGGTCTTTATTATTTTTATTTGAACCATTAGTATTAGTTGGTTAACTTTCAACTTATGGATCTTTAATTTTGATTGTAACTATAGTCAAACCTGTCTATTATAAAAGCCACCCAAGGGAACCAGTAAAAGTGACCTTTATGGGCAGGTGGCCTTTATATACAGGTTCAAATAATATGAATAAAGAACAATTGGAATACAATTCTACTGGCCTTTATAAACAGGTGGCCCTTATATAGAGGTGGTTGGATTGTAGTATTTTGGAAAATCATATTTTATTCATTACAGTACTATTGTACACCTGATCACCAATTATCAAAGTTTTCTATCTTAAAACAGTCCTCTGAGTAATATAGTAAAACGTCCATTCATCGACACCATTTGTACAGTCAAATTTGAGCTTTAAATTGGGTTTGAGATGGACTTATTAAGGACATTGGAGGAATGTATTTTGTGACCTCTAAATTCTGTGGCGATAAGCAAGGTGGCACAGTTATTAAAGGATGTTATATCAAGGTTTTAGTCTGTGTGTTTAACAAGATGTTGTTAATTTCAGTAATGGAAAAGCTGTACATTATAACGGCGCCAGTCTATTACAGTGGAGAAGTGTAAGATTAGATGTCATACTGAATGCTGGAGATATAGCTGGTATAGGCTGGGAGAGATCTGGTGAAGCACCAGTACAGGGTCAAACTCCTAAAGGTCGGGTGTACTTTACATACAATGGGCGTCGACTCAGTGCCTATATGGATGATGTCTCAGGATGTATGTATCCAGTTGTTCACATACAGAAAAAGGTAGGTCTAAATAAAACCAGTAAAATTCAAAGAAATAAATTTAGATGTACATAAAAAAGAACATTACTGAAATCCCTTTTCTGTTTGAACTTTAGTTTTAAAATATACATGGGTAGGGGAATCAACAGGAGCTCAGAATCCCATGGTTCAGAGGTAATGGGCCTTTTGATTTTACATTGTGGCCCTTCATAGATAAATTGTAAAAGTGCATGGACCTGCTGGGTTTTTTTTAACTGGACCCATTGCAGAATTTTCTACCTCTGCATATAAATAACGATTTTGAGGTCAGTTTTGAACCCCTGATCATGAAAAAAAAAAGTAAAAAAAAAAAAATAATAATAAGTAAATGTTCATGAAGCAGTAAATGACAGGTTTTGCATAATGAAAATTTTAATACAAATTCATTATTTGAATTGAAAGTGATTTACAGTTGTAATGGCTAACCCTAACCTTTTTTTCCAAAAATGACACATATTTGTTACTTTTTCCATGGTTGTTACTGATGGTAACAGTATCCAAATTAAGTAAAAACTTTTACTATGCTCTGAAATACCTATTTTAATTTTGAAATTTTTATTTTGTTAATATAGAATACAAGAATCAAGGCAAACTTTGGTACTCGTCCATTTGCCTTTATAGAAGGACAGCAACATAAAGATGCAGCTGATGCTGCCAGCGACTTGACCCGTGAAATCAGGGAGAGTTTTGGACATCTTCCATTTCATCCGCTGTCAGACAGTGAAAGTGAAGAACAGCCAGTGACTAGTCCAGAAGCTAGTGTTGTAGAAAATATCAAGTCACCTCAAGGTCCTCCTTGTAAAGTGGCAGAAATTCCAAAACCTCAGAAAGGTAAGAGTTTTCTTTATAACCATAAAAATCAAACTTTGAGAAATGATACAGATTCCATTAGGTCAGTGGTAGTCCATGTTTCCCACTAGCATTGGAAAGGTCCCCTGGTTTGGCAGCTACACTTTATTCCTTTTCCTGTTACATTTATGGGTTTGACCGACGCTGGGACTTTTCTGACCATCAGGTTGATGCCATGGTGAAATCGGGTGATTTTGATTCAAGGTAGTTGAATCCAAAAAAAAAGGGTCAATAATTCAGGCTGAATAGATGGCCAGGTAATTCAGTTGGTATAGCATCCTGCTGGTATTGGGAAGTATCAAGTTTGAACCCTAGTCTGGCCACTAAATTTTTTTCTCTTTCCTGTTATAGGTAATAGAGCATGTCTACTAGTTAATGTCATTCACTATGTCTTTGTAAGTGTTACAATTTTTCTGCTTCTTTTAAACAGATTATGATCCAGAGGAGTGTACTAAATACAAGCTTTTCTGCTGCTTTGATAACTTTGTTACAACTGGAATTGACCATCGGTCAAAACAAGCACAGCCAGATGAGGAATCTGATGATGAAGCTGTTGAAGATGACCAAGGGTCAGAAGATCATTATGCACTGCTAGTCAAGGCATGGGAACAAAAGGTGTTCCCTGTCATAAGAAGAAGGTTCAGAAATGAAGCAGAAAGAAAAGATGGATTAGAGCAGATCAGAGGAGCTTTGCAGCTTGGTGAGTGTATAAACATCGTTTAAGTAATTATGTTCACCTAGTGGCAGTATTATTCTTTTGTAAGCTAGCCCCCTTAAACTGCCATAAGTGACTGTTAGTGCCAGACACTTAGACAGGTCAAAAACACTCATACAACTCAAGCATACTCAATCCTTTTCTTACATTAAACTTTGATTCATTTTCTTGATCTTCTTGTGAATAGCTGAACAATTGCTGCTGTTTGTTTTTTTCTTTCATTTCTTTCTTTGCAGTTTGACATTAGGTAAACAGCATTTGCAAATAAATAAATAAATAAATAAATAAATAAATAAATAAATAAATAAATAAAGTGATTAATTAACAAAATCATAAATTTATAAATACATGTAAAAGTATATAAATTTGACACACACATACACATAATAATAATAAAAAATATGTTGCTGCTGCTTTGTTAAACAAAATTACAACAACTATATGTAAGTGTTTGTAATTGATAGGTATGACAGATATAGCTAGACAGACAGTAGAGTTTCTGTATGAGGAGAATGGTGGAATACCTGGAGATTTACATCTACCAACTATAGACGATATAAAGGAAGAACTGGCTAAGTTTACAATAGAACGTGTACGTAAAGGAACCATGGTGGTCATACGTAACACCACGGGAACCAGTACATGTGGTACAACAGTCCTACCTAAGTTTGCTGTCAGGAGTATGCTGAGGACGTTTGGACTAACAGGAACTGTTCTTGATATTGATAATGTAAGTAGTTTGTGTGGAATTGTGAAAAGTAAAACTCAAATTTGTGTCTTTGAGCATTCAATTTCTTTATACTTGTCACAAGTGAAATAGGTAATAAGATAGAGTGATAGAGTGGATTGGAGTAATTGATTTTATGCCCCAGTCAAGAATCTTTCATTTTTATAAAAAAAAAAAAGTCAGTTCAGGGATGGTGGAGTATACTGGAGGGCTGGAGAAATCCACTGACCTTCAGCAAGTGAGCTGACAAACTTTCTCACATTGGGATCTGTCCTGAGGCGGGATTCAAACTTAGGTGCTGAGAGATGCTGTGATCTGCAAGTACAGGCTTTAAACCACTCTGTCACCAAGGCCCCAACATAGGTTGATTGAAAAATTATATTAAGTATTTGATTTCTTTTCAGAGATGTTAAAGTAGAAATGATTGGTATGGGCATGTACAGTGCTCCCTCGATATACCGCCCCCCGTTATAACGCCAGCCTCGTATACCGCCATGTTGCTTCTTAGAATGGATTTCCCTCCTATATTTTGCACCCGTTATAATGCCAAAGTCGCATATCGCCATCCGCCACACTTGTAGTAGAACGGACTGTTATTTATGAATAATATTACCCCCGATAACACTGCCAAATGAATGTAACGCTTGACTGACTATATATACATGTATACTATTTATCACGGTTACAGTAATACTGTCGGTACCTTTCTTACTATGTTTACAGTGTCACGCTACGCTTGGTAGAACACTGATTAGTTGTACACACCTATAATGCTGCATAATTAATAAAACATGTGTTATTAGTGGTAAATAAAACTCACTCGATGATTTCTTATTCTTTGTGTTTTTCTCTCATTCTTAAAATGGATACGCCAAAGAGAAAACGTTTGATCCTTGATACCAATCAAAAGTTGAAAATTATCGAATTTTCCACAGAAAATCCAAAGTTATCACAACAAGAAATAGCAAATCATTTTTGTGCACTATGGGACATTCCTGTAAAACGTCGTACAGTCGGAGATATTATTGCGAATAAGACTTCAATTACAAGTGACGATATTGAGGGTACCCCCCTAGAAAACGTCATTGTTCAGCACATCACACTGATTTGGAGAGTGCTTTATTTATGTGGTTCACCAATGCCAGGAATAATAACATTCCCGTTACTGATGAAATTTTAAAAACCAAAGCAAAACGTTTTGGTGACGATCTTGGAGTTAATGATTTTCAGTACTCTACAGGCTGGTTGTGCAGGTTTAAATCCCGTCACGGGATTTCTTCTCATATTATTTCTGGCGAGAGTGCTGGTATTGATCAAACTTTAATAACAGATGGTAGAGGAAAGGCCAGAGAAATAATGGGAGAGTATGCATTAAATGATGTTTTTAACATCAACGAAACTGGTCTCTTTTATCGATTACTACCGGATCGATCTCTCGCAACAGTCAATTCTACAAAAGGTGTAAAAAAATGAAAGATAGAATAACGGTGTTGTTAGGCTGTAACGCTACAGGTACTGAAAAACTCAGACCATTTGTTATTGGTAAATCCCTTAATCCAAGGTGTTTTAAAAACTTTAATATCAAACTCTATGCCGATTATACTGCCAATGGTAAAGCATGGATGACATCCTATATTTTTGAGGACTGGCTTCGCTCTTTTAACTTGAAATTTAAAAATCAGAAACGCAAGGTGCTACTAATTATGGACAATGCCCCAAGTCATAAGATTCCTACTCTGTCACATGTTAAGATCCACTTTTTGCCCGACAACAACCTCACATTTACAGCCACTAGATGCTGGAATCATTCAGAGTTTTAAAGGCCAATACCGTCGCCACCAATTAAATCATCTTGTGTTTTGTATTGACTGAAATAAGGCCCCTCTTATATTGCTAAGTGAAGCAATTCGTTTCGTTAAACTTTCATGGGATGCTGTAACCCCAGAAACGATAGTCAATTGCTGGAAACACTGTGGATTAGTTGCCAGGGATCCCGTAGTTTCCGATGTCCCCATTAACCCCGTTGAGCCAGAAACTGACACAGAGTTTCAAGAACTGTTACAAAAAGTTCAAGATGATTTAGCTATGGATCCAGATATGCGTTTAACTGTTAGGCAGTTTGTTGACATGGACAAAAATCTTGCTGGTTCTAAAGTTATGACAGATGATGATATTCTAAAAACATTAAAGTCGTCTTCTCCCAGCAAAGTACTGACGATGAACGTGACAAGGAAGATGTAGAAAGTTCTCCACCGCCGACACACCATGAATCAATGAAAACTTTTATGATTAAAGCATTTAAATTTTTTGAGAGCAGTGATTTGACGGAGGAAGATGACATTAATGCTCTCACTCGATTAAATAAGAGAGTCAATATTATTGGACATTCACTTCACAAACAAAAGACAATTCACGATTTCTTTGCTCCAAAAAAGTAAGCTAAACCATACACATGAAAAACTTTGTCTCTGAACGGGTTTCTTACAACCATTGTGTAAAGATAAAATGCCGTTGTTCATATGTGATAAACTGATTGATTAAATTTAATAAAATGGTCTTGACATGTATAACCTGTATTGTAGTAAGTTATAAAAACTGTGACTGTGTCGTCTTCTTTTTCCGGTTTTCGATTTGTATATTATAGTGTATTAAGTCATTTCCGGCAAATAAAAAACCACATGTCATGAAGTTGCCAGTATCAGCAACCGCTTATTTTCTATACATATTTCATTAAAAAGGTAATATTTAATAATACATGTATTTGTTTTAATAATTGCTTATGAAAATCGGCAATGAAAGGATTAAGGAGTAGCGACACGAGCACAGTTTTTTGGGGTTTTTTTTACCTAATTTATCGTTATGGGGTCTGAATGCACATGTGCAGATAGTTATAGTTGATTTGGAATTTGTGAAGGTCGGGATGTTTTGCCTGAATTCGATATAACGCCAGCCCCGTTATACCGCCAAAATCCGTCTGAACCTAAGGTGGCGTTATATCGAGGGAGCACTGTAATGTTAAAATTATTTTTTTTCTCCACACTATCTCAGACAGATGGAGATTGACTGGCATGTTGTATTAATATTTTTTATTTTTTCCACCTATTTTAGAAAAGTTCATGTTGTGTTAATGTCTTTATATTTTTCTGTTCTCTATTTCAGAGTAATGAGTTAGTGCAGGTAGAGACCTGCATGTTGTGTTAATGTCTTTATATTTTTCTGTTCTCTATTTCAGAGTAATGAGTTAGTGCAGGTAGAGACCGGCATGTTGTGTTAATGTCTTTATATTTTTCTATTCTCTATTTCAGAGTAATGAGTTAGTGCAGGTAGAGACCGGCATGTTGTGTTAATGTCTTTATATTTTTCTGTTTTCTATTTCAGAGTAATGAGTTAGTGCAGGTAGAGACTGGCATGTTGTGTTAATGTCTTTATATTTTTCTATTCTCTGTTTTAGAGTAATGAGTTAGTACAGGTAGAGACTTATCTACGCAGTGAGGGAGTACTTGTAAGATTCTGGTACCCTATTGATATGTTAGAACGTCCACCACAGGGAATGAGGAAATCAACAATAACTGGTGGTCAGATACTGGACACATCCAATGTCCATATACACAGGTGATTCTACTGTCTTGATTTTTTTAAATAAATAAATAAAATGCATAACAGTTTCATATGGCATCTATAAGGATTTAAATCTTATGGTGATAACTTAGATGATAGGTAGAGTGCTGGCTTGTGGGACGCTGGCCAGATCTAAAAAATATTTCAAAATAGATAGTGAATGTTATTTCACGAAGCCCTTAACATTTAGAAATGAAGACACTTGGGCATTCAGATCCTTCGGCTTTGTCATGGTAGGTGTGGTACCTTAAAGAACCATTTACCGGAGTGAACTACACTAAGGATTTTTTTAATATATTTTGAAATGGAATTTATTACCAGGATTTGTAATATGCAAGGTCCAATTTTCTTTCAAAGTGCGTAATTAAAAAATATTTATTTGTTATTTATTTCGCTAAAAATACTTATTTGTTTCCAGAGAGCTTCAAAGATGTGAAGGCGTGCTGGCCAGAATGTATTGTAGAACTGCATTACTCAAGTTAATAGATCATTGTAACTCTCCTGCCATGGAGGTAGGAACATGCTCCACAAGTTTGGGATCCGGCATGGCTGCTAGTGCTGCTCTTCTTCAACAGTTAGACATTGAGAACCTACAACTGTTATCTAATGAACTTCTGTGTCCTCCAGAACCTCATGGGACAATCCTGGCTTCATCCTTGACCATGTCATCCTCGCTGCAGAGATGTTTGTCTTCACAGTCATGTTCACTGACACGCTTGATTTATAAAAATGAAGATAAATTGAAGCGAGAACTTGCAGTAGCCATTGCCAGAGCAGCCAATCAGGGAGAGGATTATCTGATAGAGTTGACCAATCAAATATGCTTGTGTCTACAGGTAAAAAAATTCAGTTATTACAGTCTAACCTGCCTTGAAGGCCACCTCTATATGAAGGCCACCTGTTTTTATAGACCAGTAAAATTTTATCCCAATTGCTCTCTATTCGTGTTATTTGAACCTCTATATAAGGGTCACCTGCTTATAAAGGCCACTTTTTTGTTACCGTAGGATGGCCTCTTTAGACAGGTTTGACTGTATTAAGGAGCAAATTGAAGACTTTTACCTCTACATGTAGCCTGCTGGCCAATTTGCAGAACACTGCACATTATTATTGAGTTGTCAGTTATCGAGGGGCATTATAACGAGATTTTATTGTATATCAAACAGTGTTGGTAAACATGTACGATCTGAAAATAAAAGATTTATTTGAAATGTTGTCATTGCAGACTGCACCAGAAATGTTTGCCTTTGAAGAGTTCCCAGTATGTGAGGTAAAACTGAACACAGATGTACATTTTCCTGGAGCTGGTTGTCTAGTGGTGTCATGTAAAACAGATCCAAGAGTTGGAAAGAAAGAGTGAGTAATATATAAAATTAATTGTTACATCTTACAATATGTTTTATGACATAGTCAAAATACTGTCACTTATATCCAGATGGTCAGTTCAGGGATGGTTGTGTGGAATAATGTGGTTTTACACCTTAGTCAAGATTCTTTCACTGTCTAAACTCAACTACATGTATTGTTTTAAGAACATTTATATTTTTCATATTTTATTTATAACTAAATTTTAAGTACATTTTACAAATGTGTTTTGAACTTTTAAAATAGGTCAGATTATTTTGAAAAAATTGAGGTATAAAATGTTCACTAAAACAGCTGTTGTTTATTTACTTGCAGCACCTCGCTGTACAAATCCCCCTGGGCCAGAGTATTTACTTACAGTGGACACAGAGTTAAAAAGAGTGGACAAGCTACTAAACTAGAAGTGGTCAGTTATCCTAGAGATACCAGTTCTACAAGTAATCAGAATGAACAGTATACACCAGCCATTATACCGTGTGATCGGATACATCTACGTCTGGGCGTGTCACCACCCCCAGGGATAATGCTCACCATCCATGCTTTGTCTCCACAGTTTCTATTGGCTGTAGCTTATATTGAAACTCTGATAACCGAGAAGTACAGGTGTGGTACCAGGAGTTGTGGTTCCAAGGAAGACAACTCTGGCAGGGAATATTCGTCGTCATCTTACAGAGATTTCCAGGACAGTTTATGGAATGTTGATAACATCGTGATCTCTCCACCAGTATTTAAACATGTGATAGAACTTTTATGTAGATATATATGGACTACAAGTATTCCAGCTTTGGTAAAGGAATATATGTTTTCACTGTTAGCACAGTCACTTCGGATTCTACACTACAGTGAAGGAGGAAATGGTTGTAAGCTGCCCACATTTCAACCTTACCTTAATCCAACACAGGGAATACTAATACAGCTACAGAAAGAACTTCAGAAGTTATACGAAGAAGAAACAAAAGGATGGACCACAACAACTACAGCTAGTGGTACAGGCATGGGTATTGGTGTAACTGATAAGGGACGATTTTCAACATATTTCCATTCCTTAATGGAGGTTAATTTAGCAATCGCAGAACTAAAATATCCAGAAACATGTAAAGGTTTGCCTGGAGCTGCAGCTTCTGGGTCTGATGCTGCTTCTTCAAGTTCTCTGATGGTATTGGGAAGTCCTACATCAACTGCTAAAAAGAAGAAGCTAAAAGCAAAAAGAGATAAGGAGAGAGGTGGTGCTGTTCCCAAAAGACCAGGTGGAACTAGTCCAAGAGTCAGTGAAAGTGAAAGTTCTTCCCCAGCTCCAGCATCAAGTTCCTCGCTCTTATCATCAGATTCATCCACTTCATCAGCATCATCAGCATCAACTCCTAGTACATCATCACTATCATTGTCGGGAGCATCAGATTCCACTAAGCCAAGTAGTAGTGGTACAAACATCAAACCTGAGGACTTGTTATGGTTTCATCGTGCTCTGACAGTATCTCAAATACTCAGATGTCTAGCATTTAAAGAAAAACACGGAGAAAGTGCACTCAGTGATGCTGTATCTGACTCTGCTCAGATTTTGAATACACCAACAGCACATAGCCGTTTACTTGTTATCACAGGTATTCTGCCTGAACTTAGCCCTGAATCTGTAAAACAGACAATAAGAAAAGCTTGTCTTTCCAGTGGTGGAATAGAAATGGATGAAATATTTTTACCAACATGTTCTAAGGTTACTAAACCAATATTATTACAAGATCTGGGCAAAAAAGATGAGAAAGAAGCAGCTGAAAACAAGCCAGCGGATAAAGAATCTGACAAGTCAAAGGACACTGTTCAAGAAAAGAGGGGGAAGTGTTACAAGGCTATGCTGTGATAAGAGTTTTATCGAAAACAAAGACAGAACTTGTGAAGAAAAATCTTTGCAAGTGTAAGGGATTAATAGAAAATTTGTCATTAGATCAAGAAGAAATTGTTGATGTTCCTTTAGAAATGTTGTCAGTTTCAACTGTTAGTCCCACATTAATATCAGAAGCCAATGCCAATGATGCATTAGAACATTATTTACAGTATAAATTCTTCAGTACAGAACAACAAAAAGACATATCAGACTCTGCCACTCTGTCTTTGATAGAGATTTTTCATAGTTGTTTTATAATGGAGCAGCGTAGTGAATCTGGAGAATACAAGCAGGAGTCTGGATTTATCTGCCTCGGTAAAGACCAAATTCTACAAAACGCTGCAGAAAACCTGTTGTGTACCTTCTTCAATAACATTAGAGCACCCAAGAAATCAGTCACAGAACAAATAATGCATGTGTTAAGACGTTATGGAATGGTGAAGTCACCTGATAAGGAAATGTAAGTAAATTTTATGTTGTTAATTGTAAAGTTTCTGAATAGTAAGATATTTCTTCCACCACTGGTTATTTTATGTCTGTCATGTCACCACTCGCTTGCATTACTAAATATTCTGTTTATTATGGGTTTATATTTCCTGTTATACCGTTTGCATTACTAAATATTCTGTTTATTATGGGTTTATATTTCCTGTTATACCGTTTGCATTACTAAATATTCTGTTTATTATGGGTTTATATTTCCTGTTATACCGTTTGCATTACTAAATATTCTGTTTATTATGGGTTTATATTTCCTGTTAAACCGTTTGCATTACTAAATATTCTGTTTATTATGGGTTTATATTTCCTGTTATACTTTTAGAATTTACCTTCCATGGATTTTAACAATGGTTATGTTTCTTGCTATTTACCTACAATATTGACTTTGAAGTTTTGCTTATTGATCCATGTAAATGTTGCTGAAAATGGAAAGTAAAACAGATAAATATTCGAAAACAATTTTCCTGTGATACCTTAATAACTATGCCAACTTGCTTATTGCCACAATATTTTCAAGCCCAAATTCCTTCTTTATATTCTTGCTATGATGTATTGTCAAAATTCTTTAAAAAATCAAAATATCACTGAACAAATGGTGGCAATAAATTAAGGTTTTACTGTACCTGGTAAATAATTTTTAAAATGAAACTTGTGATTTGCTAGGTCCCCAAGCGGTACAGATAAAAATGGTAAAGGAAAAGGCATGAAGAAATCACCAAGGGGATCTAAAGAGAAACTTGTAATGGGAGTTGTTGAAAAGTAAGTCTTGTACAGAAGAAACCAGTGTTTTATTTAGTTTTTTTTTTTTAGAAATGGCCATTTTCAAAGCATTTCCTTTAAAAAATTACAACATCAATGTTTTTGCATATGTTTAATGATAAATATGTCACACTAAGAGCTTAACAATTGGGTCGTTTGACATAATAAGGGATCAATGCACCTTGTCCCCTTCTAGAATGAACACATATGTCTTGTCTTGCTGATGAAGCAGTTAAGAAAGAATTGTATAGAAAGTTGGCAGTGGATGTTGATGTTTTATACCCCTTCCAATATTTTCTTTTACGTTTATATCAAAGTGGTCAGTTTTTAGAAAGTAGAGAAAACCATATCGTCTAGAAAACAACCAACCTTCAGTGGGCACTCTGACAAACTTTCCCATACTAGCATTTGCTTGAATAGGATTTAAACCTAGGTAATGCAAGTTACATTAAACCAAAAGCTTTGCTTTAGACCACTGAAGGCTCCTTATTGAAAAAGCTGTATAGAACTGTTGGAGATAACTAGTTTTAGCTTGTGTGTACATAATTACAGAATAGCTTATATCATACTCCCAGTGTGTGTGAAAGTGTCCCATGTTGAAGTTTAGGTTAAATAGAATACTTTACATGTATTTAATTTACATCCTAAAGAGTGAAATGATTTAAATTGAAGCATGTCAATGTCATTGAGCTGCATTACAATTTTCTCTAAATTTTTTGGTCATTTTGATGATTTAGTGTACTCATTTAGTGTTGATTTTATTTGAATATATATACTGTTCACATGTCTGTATCAATAATGCCTTATGTTAATTCAATTTCTTTTTTAAATTTCAGAGGAAGCAAGAAAGAAAGTAAATCAAAAGGAAAAGAAATCCCAGAAAAATCCTTTAAAGAGGCGTCAACATCAGAATCAGGGGCCAAAGGAGGAAGTAGTGGAAAGGTATGTTATCATGTATGGTTTTGACAGGATTCCAGTTTTCTAAGGGTCTGGTTTCCAGATGGTATACTGTATGAATATACCACAACCATATATAAAACATAAAAATACACTTATTTGTTTAAATGGCATTTGACCTATGTGAAAAATTATTGTACAGTTCAAGTTCATCCTTTTACCTAAGGAGTCTTGGTGACTGAGTGGTCTAAAGCATAACTTATGGATCCTAGTGCCTCTCATTACCGGTACCTAGTTTTGAATCCAACTCAGGACAGATCCTAGAGTGAAAAAGTTTGTCAGTTGCTTGCTGAAGGTCAATTGTTTTTTTTTCAGGCAATCCAGTTTCTTTTCACTATCTCTGAACTGACCACGTCAGTATACAAGAAAAAATCTTGACTTGGGCATAAAACTTGCATTAATCCCCTCCTTTCACAACATATACACCACTTTAGCCATTTCATTCAATCTCTTCCACTCTATAATTTCCCTCAACTGTAAACTTGTACAAAACAACTCTCTTTACTCTACCAATTCTTTCTTTCAACCTCCTTTCTACCAACACATGTTCTTCATTTTAAACCTTTTCCTTAACATTTAGCTCCACCTTTTTCCCACCATACTTTTCCTATCCCAATTTAATTTGATCTCGTACTTGGAATTTAGAGAAACTCCTCAATTTTGCAAGGATGAAATATTACAAATTCTTGCTTTATATTTCACACTAAGTCTAGCCCCTTTTCCGTTACTAGAATAGACTATCAAAACACTGTTTGTTATGAATAATGGTATTTTATATTATAGGCATGGCAGCAGGATGAAGTCAAGTATTTAACATTAGATGGCTTCCTTCAGTATGTACTAGACATGGCGAAACAAGATATCAGAACTGTATGGAGAGCCATCATGGCCTGTGGCTTTGATATGAACTTTGAAAGGTAATTGTTTTTAGGCTTCCTCTAAATGGTTACAACTTGAATGTTTTATTCATATTATGGAATAAAAATAAATCAAATTAAGGAAGTTGGCATTATTGTTTGACTAGTTAGTGCATGCTAACAGTAGGTTATAGAAGAAGGTATATAAGGTTATAGTCCCCATATTGGTTTACCTTCTTGGCATGCTCTGAACTAGACTATCTGTTCTTTCACCCTTTTACCTAGCACTTTGCATTTAGAAATAAGTCACATAAAGAGACTTAATTTTGATGTTTTGTAATTAAAAAGTCAAAGTCACATGGTCATTCCGAAGAGACCTAAAATTGATGTATCATGTCAGAATAGGCATTGGATGCTAAAAAATCCTTCCTGCACACTTCTCTGAGTGCACTGCAAAGCTAAAAATTTCTTAAGACTTCACCTGTAGTCCTTGAGGTCCTAATATATAATTGAAATGCTCTTGACTGGGGTGTAAAACCCATGTATTTCAGGAATATATCTTCTCAGCCAAAATTTATAATTTCCCTAGCATGCTTGGTACACTGCAGTCTGAATGGTAAAAATATATTACCTGGAAATATATTACAAGATCATAACTGTGAATGTTCCCAACAGCGAATGTTTCTTCTTACATAGTAGTACTTTTGGCATTCCATTTGAGTTACTAGTATAACTTCTTAGTACATGTATTGCTATTTTTTCAATACAGATGTACCTGTTTAGATGCTGGCCAGGCTCTACAGATGGCAGGACAGTGGTCACTAGACATGGACACAGCACTTGTCCAGTATGTAAACGCTTTCTCCAGGAAGTTAGCCGTATCTCCATCTCGTCTTCATCCTCATGAAATCAGGATACAAGACTCTCAGTTAACCAGTGAAAAATATTCCTGTTTCCAAGGTAACTATGTTATCATGTTTAGATACTTACATTATTTACTATGTTTATTCTACTACTACAAAACTTTTGTATAATGAGAATTTGAACTTTAATAAATCAGTGTCCAGATTTAAAATATATTTTTGTAATGTTCACAAAATGTTTTATTATTATAAAAAAAAGGTTGAAAGTGAAAGTATGACTGTTTATCCATTTAGTGTAGTTTCATGTAGTACAATGTACATATTTCAACGTAAACAGGAAAAATTTGATTATTGAATTTCTATTTTCTTGATAACCATGGATAAAGGTTATTTAGTTGTATGACTTTTCTTTACTATCTCTTGAAACACTGTAACCCATGCATTACAAAAAGCCAAAAACTGGAACATAATTATTATTTGAAACTTTCTTTGCCTCAAACTTAGGTTAAGTTTTAATTTATAAGGAGTTTGAGAAAATGCTACTAAACTATAAATTATCATTTTTGCCAAAATTTAAATATTGAATAATTCATTTAAATAGGTATTCCAGTAGAAAGTATCCGGTTACGGTTTGCTTTACTCCAGTCACTTAACAACACCCTTGAAACATTCTTCTTGCCGCTGATTGACCTACGACCTGCTATTATCTATAACCGCAGTACAGCTGCTCTGTTATCCAAGGTCAGAGGTCTTATGTTCTATGACAGCAAGATTAACTTCATGAACAGAATTCTGAATGCAACAGCTCAGAGGAAACCGGACCAAGCTGCTCCAGAAATAACACTAGATCCACTAGAAAATATAAGCGGTAAGTCTATTATAAAGATAACACTTGTACAAGAAGGGAGCCATCAGTTTCTTTAGCCTTAAAATACTGTAGGCATGTAGGTTCATGTGGTGGGCATCGGGAAATGATGGAAGTCTCTTCATTTTGATCAGATGATGGACATTCTCTATAGCTGTAGCAAAAATGTAACCATTCTTAAGCCCAGAATATGCCAAATATTAAATGTTGTTGCCTCTGACCATGTTCATTCAATGCATTTTTACACAGAAACCAAAATATTATCAATGAAAATTACCATAGTTAATACATGTATTTCTGAACTTATCTAGTTCCTTGATGAAGGATGTTTCAGTGTTTGTTAAAATGATTGTCCACAACTATGCTGTCTCCTGTTATATCAGAATACTTTAAATGAACCTCATTTCCTGGTTCAAATTTTCATGGTTTTGTAATTTCTGAGCTTTTCATGTGGTGCAATAAATACAGATTTATGGAACTGACTGCAAGATGAAGATATATAATATTTTACACGTTACAAATTTAGAGGAACATTTCTAACCACAAAATTAGCGCATTATTACACAGCAAATGAAGCTACACTTACAGTATATTGTCATGACTGTCATGTTAATTTAACTTTGATATATATTTTCTAGGAGAAGAGAAAAATTGTATTATGACCTGGTGTTGTCAAGCCTACAGACAGTTGATGACTATATCATCTAGTCAGTTCTGTGTTAGATTAGCTAGTGGTGGAGATCCCACTTATTCATTCAATGTTAAACTAACGGGTGAAGAGGTACATGGCACAAGTAAGTAGACCCGAAACCAGTGACATAAAATTACTCAACATGTATGATATTGATTGATTGCTTGATTGAGAATGAATGTGTGAGTGAGTGAGCAAGCAAGTGAAGAAGTGAATGAGTGTGTGCCTGGGTTCGAACCCATGACCTCCCACTTACAGAGCAAACACTCTACCAACTGAACTACCACATTGGTTCTTTTCATTAAAAGAAATATAAATTCTAAAGGAATAACATTACCATTTCAATGGTAATTATATAAATAAAACAAAAAAATTATAGTAGCTGTTTTTATACATATTTTTTGTTGTTCAAATTGTATGTTATCAATGAAAATTTGAATATTTATATGACCATTCAGTTATTTATTTAAAAATACTTTGAGCTTCATACTCATATTCCAAATGAATAGCAATCTAACATACCACAAATACATTGAATCCTCAACAGCTTGACTTTAATCATGATTTTAAATCAAGACACCAGAGTTCTCAGACTAAAAGAAGTTCCCCTGTTGATTTAATCACAATTTTATGAGTAATGTATTATGTATGTATATTTATTTTATTTCCCTGTTTATTGTTATATTTGTTTTATGTTTAAACAGGTGGATCATTCCGACAGTTTCTGTGGCAGATTGCTAGAGAACTTCAGGGTTCACATTTGAAGATGTTAATCCCCTGTAATAACACATCTAATAAAGGGAAGTGTTTACTTAAACCAGGAAACATGACATTCTCTGAAGAAAAACTACTGCATTTCTTTGGACAGGTTAGTACATGTGTACTAATAGAACACAAACTTAACAGCCCATGCTCCAATCACATTTCAAAAGGCAAAGTAAAAACTTTGAAAACTGGCAAATTTATTCAAAACATGTGAACTTCTACCAGGAAAATGATAAAGAAACATGGAACTATACAGCATCAAATATATCCAAGACAACCTTGGAGACAGGCACCATACCGATTAAGAACACTGTGATGACAGGTATACATGTAACTGAACTTTGGAAATAACTATGCTTTAAACATGGTTATAGCTTGGTTGGTTTAATATCCTCACTTTAAAAGTTATAAGCAAAAGGCAAGTAACTAGGATCTGCCTGAGTGGGATTTAAACTTACAGTAGGCTATCAGAGTGCACACTAGATAATTCAGGCACCAAAACTCAATTTCTAAAAGAGATGGTCTAATGGATAAGACGTCAGTTTTCAAATCCAGGAACTCTCACCACTGTGAATTTAGAGTCTCACTCAGACCACATGTGGGATAGTAAATTTTCCTTGCCATTGGCCTTTACTAGTTCACCTGGTATCAGTATAATGGACTGGAGGAGTGCTATGCTTGTCTGTGGTGCACTAACTCTGTGAGCTAGCATACTAAAGTCGCCCTGAGTGCCCGCTAGTACACAGCAGACTATACAACACATTCACATGCATACACTAAATTGTTCATAGATTAATCCATAGAGATTAATAAAAATAAATCTCATCGTGAATAGCTGAAAAATTGCTGATGCGACATTAAGCAACATTCAACCAATCAACAACCAGTCAAATTTCTAAAGGATAGGGAACAGATAACAACATAAAGGCCTTATCGAATTTCAATTATTAACACCTGTCTGTTTATTTGTATTTACAGATGCTGGGTATAACAATCAGAGCAGATATACCTATTGGTATGGATCTGTTGAGTTGTTTCTGGAAGGTTGTCGTAGGTACCAGTCTGGATTTAGTCACAGATCTACAAGATGCTGATCAACTGACATATAACTACATCAAGAAAATAGAAATGGTAGGAAATACACTAATAACTCCTTATAATGCCCTCATATAAATTTGCCACGTAGCATATCGGCACACCATTTTGAAATCCCAAATTTTATTTCTTTTATATTTTGAGTCTCCATCGAAAAATTTCAAAAACACTTCAGAATGCTCAAATTGTCTAAAGAAATGGTGATAATGAATCAAGATTTTAATGTATATTAATGTGAATGTGAAGATTATCTATGGATTTTGTTGCCAAATTTTGATGCTTCTAGACGTGTTATATTTTAGTAACAAAGACAGGATAAAGAGTGCCCGGGGGTCAACAGTAAGTTTGAAAAAAATTCTCATGAATTCTCAATTGCCCATGTAGAAGTGCAAATGTTCTTTTGTGTAAGCTCTGTCTTGAACATTGACATCCAATCATCAGATGTTGGAAGTTTTTTTCTCCCATGACAAGTTATGTAAATAATATAGAAATATTCCATTGAAGATACTCATGGAGGACATTTCTATTCTGTATGAGTCATGAATGCAAATTAGCGCTGGAACTACCTTTAGTGGCATCATAATCAAAAGACAATCCCATGACATCATCATTTGGGGAACATGACATCATTTTGCAGGGAAAAGACACCCTAGTCTTCAAAATTTAGAATTTTTGAGTGTGATTCAAATGTTTATTCTGGGAGTTAAGAATGAATATATTTTGTTTTGTAGTTTATACATATTGTTTAAACCAAAATCAGGTACATTCTTTCCGATGGTGATATTTATTTTAAAGTAGTGTTCACTAACAAAGTTAAATTTTACAATCATGGTGTCAGTGTCTATGTAGATCAAATTTGAAGCCATATATTAACATTAAAATGTGAGAAAAAGAATCCATTATGAGTTTTTCGGATATGGATACTCATAATGGATTCTTATAATCTTATGTACTTCATGTAGATGTGGTGGTGAGCTACGATGACACACATCTCTTCAACAACTGTTGGACCAACAAACAGGATTCATAAAAAATTAAGAATATTGTAATTAAACAAGCAGGTACATGTCCAAATCACAATCCCAAAAGTAAAAACTTACCTAACTGGCAAATTAAGTAAAACGTGAACTTCCACCAAGATAGTGAGGCTAGTGCTCTGGAAGGGTTAGCACCTCCTGTCTAATTAGAGATTCTTATAGTAACAGATTGTTTTACACTACT
This sequence comes from Anadara kagoshimensis, assembly GCA_021292105.1. Taxonomy (NCBI): domain Eukaryota; kingdom Metazoa; phylum Mollusca; class Bivalvia; order Arcoida; family Arcidae; genus Anadara; species Anadara kagoshimensis. The sequence goes on from CM037874.1 coordinate 20,517,230, forward strand.
TTAGGTTGAGACTGACTCCGAGTTACAGGCCCTGTGTGCTGATGTTTATCCCAGATTTGTTTATTCTTCTATGATGGGTGAAGAAATAGAACTGATACCCAGAGGAAACCATATACATGTCTGGTAAGTTAATACCATATATATGTCTAGTAAATTATCTAGCATGAAATAGAAATCTAGCATTATTTCTCTTTCTGACAAAAGCAAATTAGCGTCATGGTTAGAAAGATGTTGGTAAAATATGTAGAATCATTTTGTGTTGGTAAAAAAAAAACATAAAAAGCACACAGCAAAAAATTACAAAAACAAAAATTCAACATAGTTGCAACATGAGAATTTGTTTGCCAATATTGATGTAAGATCATATGTTCTTTGTTTATGTACCAAAATGTAGAAATAATTACTGTAAATCAACTGTCATTTCTCCAGGACAAAATGTTGGTAATCTTTGTTGGAACTATTAATAAATATTTTTGACAAAAGTAAAATTACATGTTTTAAGCTAGAAGTAATCTTCAAAATGACACTCATGATAATCTTAAAATTAACAAAATTATAAAGATTTGAAATTTTGCCAAGTTTAAGTTAAGGCAAATCTTAGCTAAGGAATGATTGTGAAACTGTAGCATGTATAATGTATAACACATTAATTTTCTATTTTTAGTTGGGAGAATAAACAGGAATATGTAGATGCTATAAGACACCTTCGTCATCAGGAACTACTAAGTGAAGACAGAGTTTTAGCTATACATAGTGGACTGGCTTCACTAATACCATTACAGATATTAAACTTAATGTCTCCTACAGATCTAGAAATTAGAACTTGTGGTATACCAGTAGTTGATATTGAGTTCTTAAAGGTAAGCCAACAAATACAAAAAATATTTAAATTTAGGGTATGAAGGTTATTATGGATTCATCTACCTTTTGCTGGGAAATTATTGAGAATTTTGGTTGCAAGTCAAAATTCTAGTCAAAATTCTAGTGATATTAAATTTAATTTATTTGATGTCTCTATATCCAAAAGTATCCTGGATATATTTGATATCCCATAGTTGATGCAGATGTGTCATCGGTTATTTGAATTTCCATCATGTACATGGTTTGAGATTTTCCAGTTGGGATTCATTTTGGGGGCTTTTTTGAAGTAGCACCCCATTTGAGTTATAGCTTCTTAGTTGTAACATTAGTATATTTTGAGATTTATTTTCTTTGTACAAACCAGGCCCATACAATGTACCAGGTTGGACTAACAGAGACAGACCCACATATAGAATTTTTCTGGAACACATTAGAAGGATTGAGCCAGGATGATCTATGTCGCTTTATAAAGTTTGCATGTAACCAGGAAAGGATACCACAGACATGTCCATGTAGAGATGGTACAGCTGAAGCCACTCATGTACCACCATACCCCATGAAAATAGCACCACCTGATGGAACAGGTAATTATCGTTAATGCTCATTCAAAGTTATTCATTCTAATAAACAATTGTTACATCCCCAACATCGAAGTTAAGGGGGTGGGTAGATTACTGTGAATGGTTTTAAATTCTTTGGGCCCAATTTTCATGGAATCGGTAAAAAATAGCGTTTCGTTGGGAAGTAAAATTCGTGGTTTTACTGAAATGTCAAAAATATAGTTTGTTCTTTGAGCCTTGATAAAGCAGGGGCGGATCCAGAGTCTTGGTGAATGGGGGGGCACAATATGCGCCAAAGGCGCGACCTACTAGGGGATCGGGGGGCATGCTCCCCCAGAAAAATTTTGCTTTTTTCAGTACAAATGGTGCAATTTCCTGCATCTTGAACACTAGTACTGTCGAGCATCCTTTTTACCTCGCATTTAAAGTGGATCTAAACCAGTCAAAGAACTAATCAGTTTAGCTTATTTAAAAAAAATAAAAATAATATTAACGCTGGTGGCTATGAGTGTCGGCGAGTTCATAGTATCGTCTATCAACTGTGCTGTCGAAATTTGTCGCCGTCGGTAACTTGTATTGTCGTCCTTTTTATCTGTCCAGGTGTAATTGTGCACCCCAGATCCAGACCGACGCTTTTTGCGTTATATTAAAGGAGTTTGTTCAACCTTTGGAAGTTGATCCATCAGAGGGATACCAGTGTTTTGATTTAATTTGGTCGATAAATGGATGAAAGTGGTCTGGGTGATCCAGTTGGGTTGATAAATCACGCTCATCAGTGGAAAGTCTTTCTGTTTGAATCCCGGTCCTAAGTTTGATTGATCATTGATTAATGGGGTTTAACTTTTAAGTCAATAATATTTCACTTATATCGAGATGTCACCAGCTATAGGTGTAGGTGCAGAAATATCTGTGCTATGCGGTGGTGGCATTATACAGTGAAGGTTCTTTATCTTGCCACGCCTACCGTGACAAGGGGCCTCGGGTTTTAAGGTTTTTCCGAAAGACCTGCATTCATTTTTAATGCCGAGCGAACAGTCACTACACTTTTTCAATTCTTGGGTCAGACCTGACCAGAGACTAAACCCTCGACCTCCTTGACTTACGGAGCAAGCACTCTACCAACTGACCTGCCCGCTACATGTACCGAAGGGGTAGGTCTCCTACTACCACTACCCCCTTTCCACACTTGTTTAAAATGAACTGTATGACATCCATCTGGACTTTCAAGTTAATTTTATTATTTGATTAGTTTTAAAATGACTGGTTAGTCAGTTTCTTCATTGTATAATGCGCATTAAAAGTGCAACCGAACACAAGAATCTTGTCACTAGCAAAAAAAAAAAAAAAAAAAAACACTGATTATTTTAGACGGATTTGTTCCGTAAAGCCGATAAACGGGCGAATAGAATAAAAAGTCAAATGAGACAGATTTTTCCCATTAAAACTAATTAAAAAATGTATAAAAATTGTACAGAAATTTGGACTTTTATATGGAAATAGAACACCGTGCTATAAACATATACAAAAAAGATAATCTTGTGTGCTAAAAATCAGTTTTCTCTAGATCTCTCTCTCTCTCTCTCTCTCTCTCTCTCTCTCTCTTGGCCATATCGGTAAATTAAATGAATTCACGTATGATTAATGGAATCACTCTTCATGGAAGTCTCTTAATTAGTATTACTAATTAACGTTGTCTACTGGTTACCTGGTTTCTTTCACGCCTCAACGATCAGGTAAATAACATTATCACCTAAGACTGGTCAGTACTACCTGGATTCTTTCATGCTTCAGCGAACTGGTAAATTACATCATCACCTGATTGCAATTTCCTACCTGTGTACACAAATTAATTAATCAGTGCCACTAATTAACTGGTCATGACGCTGGTTGATTGACAATTAGCAGTGAGAGAGGGGGAAGGTCGGGGCAACTGGGGGGGCACGGGCCCCCTGTGCCCCCCCGCTGGATCCGCCACTGTAAGGGGTAGGAAGTCATCATTTGTTTGTTTATCGTCGCCTATAGCACGAGTATATCAGTAACAATTAAGTTTATGCATAGAACATCAATTATAATGTGTTTTATAATCCCTTTACACAAAACTGAATGTTTTTTCTGTGATATCGGCAACTTTATGAACATTCTAATTATTGACCTCTGATAGCCTGATCAGCTGTTTACGAGAGTAACAATGGTGGCTCTTGACGATTCGAATGAAGGTTCGTTTTTAAAATCAAACAGCTGACTTAGTAATAATAAATATGAAACAGGTTTATAGAGATTGTTGAAATGTTTATTTAATTATTATGTTATCGGATTGGAATTTAAATGAGACGGGTCATTATTGATGATGAAAGTTACAGCTAGAAACCTGTCTGTCCCTATCGTCCTGACCAGTTCCAAATTAAAAATAAATTAAGAATTTATAAAACATGATATATTTTCTTAAATAATTTTTATAATTAAATTAAACATCAACACATCTTTACCTCCTCTGGAATACATGTGTAACCTAATAAGAAATAGAAATGAAATTTTAAATAATGCGTTATTCATTAAATATGGATTAATGTAACACAAGATAAGGCCAAAATAAATTAATACCTAGATTTTCATCCATTACCTTATGGCTCATGAAGCAAGCAGATTTGTTTTAAAAACCGGAATCGAAACCGGACACGAGTTCAAAATCCGAAAATAAAATAAATCGGGGCGGGTGTTAAAATAGGGGGCGGGCGGGGATGAAAATCTAGGTATTAATTTGTTATGGCCTAATGGATCATATTATAATCAAATTACAAAGTGAAACAAGATTGGAGGTAGCATAGTAGTATACTAGTATACTTGCTACTTTTATTTTTTCAAACCTGAACTTTAATTTTTCATTGTGGATGTAAATTCGTGGATATGGATGTCCACGAAAATTGAGCCCCAACGAAAAATAGTGAATTCACAGTATACTGAAATCACTTTGTCCATCTGTCTGTTTGTAGTTATGTCTCAATGTAAAAGCAGATGATCTTGACTGTAATGTAAAACTTGTTAAGTGATTGATTCAAATAATTTGACTTCTTTTTTTCCAGGTTCACCAAATTCCAGATTTATACGAGTGGAGACCTGCATGTTTATGATAAAACTGCCACAGTATACATCCCAGGAAATTATGACAGAGAAACTCTTATACGCCATTAACTGCAGAGAAGATCCACTAAGTGGCTAACCCATATAAAGAGAACTAATATGTAAAAAAGAATATATAGTTGACATATCTGTGGGAATCATGACAAAGACATCTCTTATATTCTATTAAGTGCAGAGAAGAATCTCCTAAGTGGCTAATTCTGAAGTAAAAATTCTCCTTACGTAGTTGTATGCCACAATTTAAATTCCAGGAAATCAGGACAGAGAAATTGTTGGAGAAAAGATCCACTATGAAATGATTAAAGATCCTCTGATATGAAGTTTTATACATGTAGACCAGTACAGATCCAGAAATCATGACTTGGACAAATCATGTGTGTTGTAACAATCAGTCAAAGGATACCTCTTCCTTACAAAGATCTCCTGGCAGATATTTAAAGTGATATATTTAGTGATATGCCTGGTCTTTCAATTTTCAAACTTGTTTTTCAGGAATGAGACCATCTACCGGTATATAAGAGCTGTAAAAGTGTTATACATGTACAAATAATATGGTACTATCTCATACATGTTTCTTCTAAAACATCCTGTCTGTTGTTTAAATTTGGAATTAAAATTGCTGTTGTTAAAATGTGAAAATCCAAAAAATCCTTTAAAGTCAAAATCAATGGCCAATGGTTTCAATTAAAATCTTATGAAAATGGATATAGTTAATATATAACCAGACACAAATGCACACACACCCATCCCCACACATACCCAAGGATTTCCCACACACCCATCCCCACACATACCCAAGGACTTCCCGCCACATACCAAGCACCCATCTCCACAAACACATGCTGACATCCCACCACACATACAACATGCAAAATCACACACCTACAAACCACATTCCTAATAACATTACTTAACAAAAATACATTTACCCGATGAACTCTCCTTTCCTCGACACTCGCCCCCACACACACTTAAAAATAATTTATTTGTTTATTTGTCACAATGGTAAATGTGATGGAGTTATGGATGTTAATTATAATGTATTATATTGAATTGTTAATGATTATGTTAATGTATATGACAGACTACAGATTGAGGTCTCTAAATATTTATAAATTTTTGTTGTAAATGATAGATATATATATATTATATATATAATATATATATATTATATATATATATACATGTAGTTTGTCCAAAATAATGTATAATAATGTGTGTTAAACAAGTGCTATTTGTTGTTTTTCTTGGTTTTAGATTTGTTTTTTGATTAGGTTTTTGTGCAATAAATAATTTTCCAGTTTATTGCTAGTTAGTTAATTGCATTCAGTCACAAAACTATATGAAAAAAGGAAAGTTTGATTATAGTTATTAGAATTTAAGCTGTCTATGGTTCATTGCAAACTCTGCTATAGTGTCCACATCCATATAGCTCACATGTTCATTTATTCCATTAAGATCAGTGTTTTAAGATTCCTATGCTTCATATTTCAACCAAAATGAACCTCTCTATAAACATGTATATAAAGACCATTTGTCTATAAAGTTCACATTTCTTAGGTCCCATGGATGGTTTTACTATATGTTCAGCTTTTGTAGCAATGCATTTGTTCTTTTGGGGAATGTTTGTCAAAGTAGCGGATTAACTCCAAATGGAATAAATCCGATAGGGACTTCATACCATCTAGAAACAGAACTCCCCCGTTTCCATGCATACCAAGATTCTAGTTTTATCAGACTTTTTCTGTATAAAACAAAGATACTAATCCATGTCTTTTCTCTATATCATTTTTAAACACATTTTTGTTGGGAAGATTTGCAGCAGTTTGCAAAACTAGCCAAGCTTGCCTGATGCATAGATTTTTAATAGAGTAACCATTTAGTTTTCATTGAAAACTTTTTCATTCACGATTCCATTGACCATGGATACACTGGCATATCAGTTTCAAAATGACTCTACATGATAAAGGATATAATGGTATTGATTACTTCATCACACCAATGCTTAAACTTGGAGGTGTAACTTCCAGTTACATTGCATCAGTTTCGCTCATAGGTCAAAGGTCATGCACAAGCTATAAGCTTAAAACTTGGGCTGCAGATGCCCCAGATTTTTGAATTGTTGCATTTAAGAAATATCGATAAATGTAAAAGTCTTGTTGTGTTGGCTTTTTGTTTTTGTTTTTAGAACAAGACTATGTTTATAACTATGAGTTTGGTTTTTTGTCTTTGTGTGTTATTATTGAAATGTGTTATTTATTATTATTGTTTGAAATTTTAGTGCTTAAAGTTGAACATTTAGTTATCATTTAATTCAATTTCAAAATATGAGCACAATTTTTTTCAACCAAACATTCTGTACTTTTATAAGTTATTGTAGGATTTTTCTTTACATTGCTTTACATTTGTACTTGTGTGGTAGGTTTGTTATTATTGTCAAGTTTGTTAAAATGCATTCATTTTTAAATTTGGTCTATCAGCAAGGCACACAGCTTTACAGAATTTTGTTAATTGATTAAGCTGCATTCCAAGTGCATTTAGTTTGCCTGCCTAAAGTGCAAAGAACTTATGCCACTATACACATGGAAATTTAAATTATCAATATTCAGTTTTATTTTTTTCATAGATGTCCAGGTGAGCCTCATTGTACTAACATCCCATGTTTTAAAGTAAATCTATATTCCATATACATGTACCGATATATATATATATATGTATATATAGTACATTTATAGTAGGTAGATAGTATATTTACATGATTGTATACAACATTTATCCACTGCATTTCCCAAGCTCTATATACATGTGTATAAACTATTTGTCTACTGCATTTACAAGATAAGTTGTTTCATATTCAGATCCTTATTTAACATTCTGTATTCTTCTTATTTAATAAGTCTTTAATGACACTTGCGTAATTTACTTTACCATAAACACATTTTGATACTCATATTTTCCTGTTCAGGTACATGCATTTTGTAATAGTGTGACCTGTATTAACTAACTACTGACAGAGTAAACTTAAAGCCTGTCTAACCCGGACTATTTTATCACAGGTAGTAAATATTGTTTGATAAATTACTGCAACATTGTATAAACTGAAATCCTGTGAAATGGAACCCAGTTTGGTTTGGTTCTACTCAACATTTATCTTTATTAATTTTTTGAAGCTGTTTTTAGCTCACCTGAGCCAAAGGCTCAAGTGAGCTTTTCTGATCACAATTTGTCCGTTGTCTGTCGTCGTCGTCGTCGTCGTCGTCGTCGTCGTCGTCGTCGTTGTCGTCGTAAACTTTTCACATTTTCGACTTCTCCTCTGAAAGTACTTGGCAGATTTCAATGAGACTTGGTCAGAAGCATGTCTGGGTCGGTGCAATTCAGATTTGTTCGTGGCGTTGCCATGGCTACCATAACTAGGTCAAGGTGACCTAGGGGTGCAAAAATCTTAAAAAATCTTCTTCTCCGAAAGTATTGTTTGGAGAAAAAATCTGATGTAATATTTGGCTTCTCTAGGGTCTTAAGCCTATAGTTTGTTCATTTTGTGAAATTCGGTCGAAAAATGGGTTACGCGTTTTTGCGTTTCATTTTGAAAAAATCGTAAAATAGCTTCAAATTGTTATAACTTGACTACTTGACCAGATAATGACATGGGGTTTTCAGTTTTGACATCTTCTTGTTAGTATCTTCAAAATGAGGTCAAGGTCAATTGTGAAGGTCGTGACCTAATTTTTTTTACCTCTGATTATAATTATTATCTCGAAAACTATAAACTTTTTGTATAGTCATGTATATTAGAATGTTGTAGGTATTGATACAACGATCATTTTGATGTATAGAAAAAGGTCATGGGTTCAAAGGTCAAGGTCACAGATGCAAAACAATACCAAAATGGTTAATTATCTCGAAAACTATAAACTTTTTGTATAGGCATGTATATTAGAATGTTGTAGGTATTGATACAACGATCATTTTGATGTATAGAAAAAGGTCATGGGTTCAAAGGTCAAGGTCACAGATGCGAAACAACACCGAAATGGTTAATTATCTAGAAAACTATAAACTTTTTGTATAGGCATGTATGTTAGAATGTTGTAGGTATTGATACGACGATCATTTTGATGTATAGAAAAAGGTCATGGGTTCAAAGGTCAAGGTCACAGATGCTAAACAATACCGAAATGGTTAATTATCTCGAAAACTATAAACTTTTTGTATAGGCATGTATATTAGAATGTTGTAGGTATTTATACAACGATCATTTTGATGTATAGAAAAGGGTCATGGGTTCAAAGATCAAGGTCACAGATGCGTAAGCAATACTAAAATGGTTAATTATCTCGAAAACTATAAACTTTTTATATAGGCATTTATATTGGAATGTTGTAGATATTGATACAACGATTATTTTGATGTATAGAAAAAGGTCATGGGTTCAAAGGTCAAGGTCACAGATGCGAAACAATACCGAAATGGTTAATTATCTCGAAAACTATAAACTTTTTGTATAGGCATTTATATTAGAATGTTGTAGGTATTGATACAACAATCGTTTTGATGTATAGTAAACGGTCATGGGTTCAAAGGTCAAGGTCACAGATGCGAATCAATACTAAAATGGTTAATTATCTCGAAAACTATAAACTTTTTGTATAGGCATGTATATTATAATGTTGTAGGTATTGATACAACGATCATTTTGATGTATAGAAAAAGGTCATAGGTTCAAGGTCAAGGTCACAGATGCGAAACAACACCGAAATGGTTAATTATCTCGAAAACTATAAACTTTTTGTATAGGCATGTATATTAGAATGTTGTAGGTATTGATGCAATGATCATTTTGATGTATAGAAAAAGGTCATGGGTTCAAAGGTCAAGGTCACAGATGCAAAACAATATTGAAATGGTTAATTATCTTGAAAACTATAAACTTTTTGTATAGACATGTATATTAGAATGTTGTAGGTATTGATACAACGATCATTTTGATGTATAGAAAAAGGTCATGGGTTCAAAGGTCAAGGTCACAGATGTGAAAACAATACCGAAATGGTTAATTATCTCGAAAACTATAAACTTTTTGTATAGGCATGTATATTAGAATGTTGTAGGTATTGATACAATGATCATTTTGATGTAAAGAAAAAAGTCATTGGGGTTTAGTATTTACATTTACTTTAAATCTATCAGCTAGCCATTAGTTATCAGGTGAGCGTATAAGGCCCATGGGCCTCTTGTTAGAATTCCAAGAGAAGTCTATTATACCAAGATAAAAAACTTTAAAAAAAACCTCCGACTTCGTTAAACAGGGGCTTTGTGTCCGATGAGTCTAAAGCTTATGCTTACAGATCACAGTCTCTGAATCTTAGGGCCTCCACGGTGGCCTAATGGATAAGACGTCAGTCTTCAAATCCAGGGTCTCTCACCGCTGTGAGTTCGAGTCCCGCTCGGACCACATGTGGGAAAGTGAATTTTCCTTGTGAAAGTGAATATTCCTTGCCCTTGGCCTTTACTGATTCCCCTGGTATCAGTATAATGGACTGGGGGAGTGGTACGCTTGTCTGCAGCGTACTGACTCTGTGAGCTAGCACGTTAAAGTCGCCCTGAGTGCGCGCTAGTACAAGGCAGACCATACAAAACACTCGCACTTCACACGCATACACAAAATTGTTCATAGATTAATCCATAGAGATTAATAAAATAGTTCTCGTCGCGAATAGCTGAAAAATTGCTGATGCGACGTTAAGCAACATTCAACCAACCAACCAACCTCCACCAGCCCTAAACTGACCGCCTAAATTTACTTTGTTTAATGCTAGTGTAAAAGGGTATGCAATTCTCATTTGACACCTGAGTTTGTATTTGGATAATAAATAATGATAAGCTTAGATAAAGACATTGTTCTGTGTCATTATTTAATGCAGCAACTTTTTTGCATTTTTGTTTTCACTTACTAACCATGCATCACAGAATCATGGTGCTCAAATGTCTGGATATTGAAATCAGATGAAAAATTGTGCCATCACTAAAATGACTTATTCTTCATTGATATCATTTGACATGACATAGTTTTAACTAATAAGGCTAATTGTCTGCACCATGCATTCATTGATACCGCTCAAATGTCGGGAATTTGAAAAACATTTTGAAAAAAAACGTTTTGCCATCACTGACTTTTGGCTACCTGTTTTATGAGATCATTTGTCATGTTTTACCTATTGAGTCTAATTTTTCTTCAGCATTTATTCATAGGTGTTCAGATATTTTGAATTTGAAGTTGGATATTAATTTTGCCATTACTCAATTTTGGCTGTTTCATGAGATCATTTTTCATGTTTTAACTAATGAGGCTTTTTGTTCTGTAGCACACAGTCATGGTGCTCAAATGTTGGGGAATTTGCCATCACTCGATTGACAAACTGTTCCATAAGATCATTTGTTCTACAGCACATCTTCATAGATGGTATTCAAATGTCGGGAATTCATGATTTCATTATTGTCAAATGGTGAGACTTGCACACTCTATATTGGCTTTGTCTGCATATTTTATTGTAACGATTTATGTTGTCATATCATTTTAATTACTTTTTTACTTTATCTTAAATTATGAGGTGAATATTGTATGAAGTGTGACAGTAAGATTGTGAAGACTAACATACCAACATTAAATGATGTTCTTTTTTTAAGTGAAATTTGATTACTGAAAATGTGGTTATTTTTGTGTGGTGGAAATTTTCGGTATTTAGGCAATTGAAAAATATCCTGAAAATTACTCTTCCTGAATATTTATTTCAAGTCAAATTCCATACGCTATGTACCAAAGGAATTGCAAATACTAGTAACCCTGGCAAAATATCAACAATTAAGAAATGACATTCTGATCATGGTATTTCAAGGGGTAATGCAAGATAGTGCCAAATTCGATTTCGCCCTTCATGTTGAATTTGGCATGCACCACACTATCTTGCATTTCCTCTTGAAATACTATGAGCAGAAATGTCATTTCTTATATTTACAATTCTTTCTTTTAATAACTATTTTGCAACTTGGCGCTATTTCTTCAATATCTGCTTGTGTGAGATAGGGTTTTTAGCCATGTGAGATCAGCAGATCTCACACGACCACATGACCCTCCAGTGTAGGACATGACGTAATATTGCGGGAAAATTGATACACATCAAGGGTCATGGCCCCAATTGTCTTTCAATACAATTGCTTCTGCATGTTCATGTTTCATTGAAGAGAGATACAGTCATATTGTAAATATTACAATTTTATGATGATTTACACTCGTAAAGGTAACCACGTTTATAGCATTTAGAGGTGGAAGATGTGAAAATAATTTTTTGAAATAAAAGATTATGGTGTATTAGTATGTACATGGCAAAAATGTATGAAGAACATAAACAGAATAATGAGTGAATAAAGTGTAATTTTGTTTCATAAAAAGAAAGAACAATGAGGGAGTTCAGATGCTGCAAGTTTTCTTGATAGATTTTGTGTTCTCTGAATGTTTTGATATTTGAAGGTTGTTTTCCAGAAATTATTGATAACTGATAGTTCATTGTACTTCAACTTACAGAAGTGCTAAAGCTAAAGTTCAGCCACTGAACTGAAATACGAAAAGGTAATAAACCCTAGAATGATTTGGTGATAAATTATTTTATGCTTCTAAGAGCATGTACTTGTACTTTGGTAATGTTGTTTGTTAAATATGTTTGACAAGAAATGGGTTTGTCCATATCGATTGAAGAGTAATCTTGGTGTTGTTATGTTGGGTTATGTTTCATAGAGGATAGGTTTGACCATATGGAATAGTGAGTAAATCTGGTTTTGTTTTGTTAGGTTATGTTTATGACTATATGAAATGTGTAAATCTGGTTTTGTTTTGTTAGGTTATGTTTGGCAGAGGATAGGTTTGACTATATGAAATGAGTAAATCTGGTTTTGTTTTGTTAGGTTATGTTTGGCAGAGGATAGGTTTGACTATATGAAATGAGTAAATCTGGTTTTGTTTTGTTGGGTTATGTTTGACAGAGGGTAGGTTTTACCATTTGGAGTAATTTATATTGTTAGTGTGTTTATTGTGTGTTTGTTAGATAAATCGTTAAAGAAATAGTTCACAGATGATGTATATCTATAGTTTTTCTTCATTGTTGTAAATATTTATTTTGAAGATATCATTTTTTTTAGACTTCCTCTTTTTAAAGTATTATTATGTATTTTTGTTTAATTAAAATTGAATTGTAACACAAAGATTGCTACGAGTCATTTTCCGTAAGTTTAATACAATCAAACCTGCCTTAAAGGCCACCTGTATATAAGGGCCACCTGCTTTTAAAGGCCAGTAAAATTTTAGTCCATTTACTCATTATTCTTTTTATCAGGACCTGTATATAAGGGCCACCTGACCAAAAAGGTCACATTTACTAGTTCCCTTGGGTGGCCTTTACAGACAGGTTTGACTGTATCAGTAGAAGAGTGGCATGGGTAATTGTGTTTTATGCTTTGTTCAAGATTTATTTTTTCACTTATATAGATGTGATGGTGTAGAAAACTGGAGTACCCAGAGATAACCACTGACCTATGGCAAGACATCTGAAAAACTTTCTTACATTAAGATCTGTCTGAGCAGGATTCACACCTAGGCAATTTAGAGACACTGTTATCTGTGTGGACTTTAGACTATTTAGCCACCAAGGTCCTGCCTTGGAAGACTTGTATGTGATGATTTCACATATAGTATGTTATGAGCATAAGCTGAAGTTGTAGAAAATTTTCACACAAATTTGCAAGGCAGTGTGCATATCCTTCCATGGCACAGTGTCAGTTTCTGCGGTCTCGGCCAATGAACTATGACTTCATTTCAAATTCTTCAAGTGCCTTGCCAATAATCTGTCACTACCCATTTTGGCCCATATTCTCCAGGCATGTCTTGGGGCTATCATTATTGACCTTCTACTTTGAACAATCAATATACCAACTACATGTACATTTGAAGCAGATTACAATGACTTGGCATTCCAGTATTGGAATGGTGATTCACAACTTAATTGCTTGTTATTCTTAAATCAAAACTTTTCGTTTGTCAAGTTCACTCGGATGATAAATGATAAATGTTGTTTAACATCACATCAGCAATTTTTCATCTACTTGCGATGAAAGCAAGTTTATTAATTTCCAAGGACTAATTTAAGAACAAGTTTGCGTATGTATGAAATGTGCTAGTGTGTTTTGTGGTCTGTCTTATACTAGTGTGAACTCAATGTAGCTCACCTAGTCAGTATGCCACATAAAAGTATACCACTCCTCCAGACACATACTTACACAGGCAAACCAGTTGATACTATGTCCTCTTAATTTAAAGCTTGAGGCAAGGAAGCTGAATCTTAAATTTAAAGGTCTTGCGTATAAACCTGACCAGGAATTGAACCCATGACCTTCTGTTCTCTAAGCATAACCTATACCACTGAGCTACCAAGGTGGTTAATAAATGGAGTGGAACCTGCAGAAAGCTGGACATTATCTTGCAATCTAAATGCACAACCATAATTTCTAAGAGAAGTCTTTGCTACAAGCTGCTTCACATCACTACAACTAGGATGGAACTATTTTGAAGTCTTTGTCAAACACTGCTTGTTTGGTTGCTTGCTTTAAAATAGTGTTTTACACCAAATCAAGATTATTTCACTAATACCAGGCAAGCCACTTCTGAAAAGTTGGGAAAAAGTTTTCAGAGAAACCCATTAATCTTTGGTAAGTGAACTAGCAAACCCTCACCAAATGAGATTCAAAGCTAGGTGGTGAGCAGCACTATATACCTGTGAGCCTATTCAGGGATTGAATACACAGATGACCTACTGTATACATTACCTCTTGGTATAGGTAAACAACATTGACCTGTCTGCTTGACCTTTAATTTAAATATTCATCATGGACCAAGTACATTTAGGTATAGGGAACACAGGTGTTTATTCTGTATACACCATGAGATATTCTCACCTACTCGCCTCATGGAGTACAGCTGTGTATGTATTAGCCTGCATCTTAACACTACCCATGTATTTGGTGGATCCTCCTATATGAATATTCCTAATAAAAGGTCAAGTGGACAGGTCAATGTTGTTTGCCTATACATTATTGAATTATACAACAACAATAAACGAGGTATCATCATTTTATTTGATATAAATTATACTAACATGGATAAAATAATGATGGGTCCCTTGACACTTGACAGGAATGGTAGAAAATTGGTCAACAAAAGTATGAGTAGGGCACTTATTTTAATGTCTGCCCAATCAGGCAAATTCTACATAATGTTTGCCCAGTCAGGCAAATTCTACATTATGTCTGCCCAGTCAGGCAAATTCTACATTTCTGCCCCATCAAAAAACAATGGCAAAACATCAAGAACAAAAAAAATCATATTCAATGATAATAAGGTGGTGACTTTTTTCCTTAAAATTTCAAGAAGTTTAAATTGTGTATGTTGAAATTTATGTTCACTTATCATAAATTTCAAATGATCAAAATGATAACATATGTTGATAAATTGTACAGTATATTAAACGGAACATGTTTATAAAGGGCAATAACTCCTGTTGAACACATTTGAACTCCATTTGTGAACAGTGAATCTAATTATGGAGATTTGAGATCAAAATAAAGTTAACTTATTTAAACTTAATATTTGATTAAGATTTGTTTGAATTCTTACGTTTAAAAATATCCTAAAATTAAAATATGCCTAATTATAAAAATTTTACGTATGGTAAAATTACAAAATATTTCTTTTTCCAATTCAGATAGCCATGCCAATCAGTATTTCATTTTATGATAAATTATATTCTAACAACTTCAGGTTTTGCTGGTTTAAATACCTGAAGCTTCTGGAGAAATAAGATTACATTATTTTTAAAATCTCATTCTCCTAAAGCAATTTGATAATTCCCCAAAATACACATCTATTTGTTTTATTATTCCCCTTCATTTGTGATTTATCTCCCTTGAAAACTTATTTCATCAAACTCAATCTACATATTGTCTCTTTTTACATAAACTCCATCTATAGATATTCATCAATCATTGCTAGGTTTAAGCAAATGTTTTCAATTTATAACAAAACCATTTAAAGATATATACTAACATTTGTGCCAAACTATCATAATAACTAGTTATTGCAAATGTTACAGAAAGTTTTGTATAACATTAAATCATGTGATTCCATATCCAAAGGCAATAATAATTATGCACACAAAGTTTGAGAAGTATCACATGAAGTGAAGCCCATATTATTTTCACAATAGATTTTAACAATGGCATTTATCATATGTTATTTTTTAATTTGAAATCAACACAGTGACGGCCATATATTCTTTACATTAGATTTTAACAATGGTATCTATCATGATAGATTTGGACAGAAAATCAACAAAGTGAAGCCCATATATTTTTCACATTCAATTTTAACAGTGGTATCTGTGAATAAGAAAATCACCATTTAACAATAATATTATTATACAATTGTGAAGCATTTATAAGCAAAAAATGATAAAAATTACAACAAAACAACAAAAACTTATGTTGATAACAAAGGTCATTAACAATGATGAATTATTAAAATAAAATCATTAATTTCTCATCCTGTACTCGGGTTAAAACTATTAATGATACTTACTATACTGAACACATAGCTAGACATGGTTTAACCAGTT
Source organism: Anadara kagoshimensis (assembly GCA_021292105.1). Classification (NCBI taxonomy): domain Eukaryota; kingdom Metazoa; phylum Mollusca; class Bivalvia; order Arcoida; family Arcidae; genus Anadara; species Anadara kagoshimensis. The sequence goes on from CM037874.1 coordinate 20,533,503, forward strand.
ACGCTAATTAGTTAATATATTAGTAAATTTATACACAGATTTTTCCGTTAAAATTGTTTCCAATTTATTCTTTTTGGAAATATTATTAAAATCATCATAGAAATAATACTCTTAAACATTGATCAAAGATTATAAAGGAAAAAATCTGAAATTTAAAATATTTTGGAACTCCGCCCATTATCTGATTAATAAATACAAAACTTCTAAGAAAGCAATATGATTTTTTAAAACTACTGTAAGAACAGGTAATATGAGCCAATTTCATATTGAATACCCTGCTATTACAATGGCATTTTACAGAAAATGAGTTTTCTTCTTTCTTTCTGACACTTGCTCCACTGCAACCAAATAAGGCAAATTAAATGGTTTTTATTTATAAAAAATAATGAAAATTTCTAATATTCTTGTTTAAAACCTTGATTGAAAACTTAAAATAAATCCAATAAATTAATCTTTTCAAACTTAATACAAAATTATTTAAGACATGACATTCTGATCATGGTATTTCAAGGGGTAATGAAAGATAGTGTGGCGCGTGCCAAATTCAAAATGAAGGGCTTTCATTACCCTTTGAAATACCATGAGCAGAAATGTCATTTCTTATATTTACAATAAATATTTTGTACCTTGGCGCTATTTTTTCCATATCTGCGCGTGTGATATAGAGTTTTAGCCATGCGAGATCGGCGTATCTCACATGTCCATGCGACCCCCTGTGTAGGACATGATGTAATATTGGCATTACTGAGGTAAATTGATACACATCAAGGGTCATGACCCCCATTGTCTTTCATTGGGAATTGAAATACAATTGCTTCTGTATGTTTCATCGAGGACAGGTACAGTCATATTGTAAATATGAAAAGATTAACTGTGCTTCTAAAATGGTAGCGTTATTTACAGTAACACTTAATGCACCTAGTATGAGCCTAATAATCCTTTCAATAAACCTGAGCATAAAATCAAACCGTCTGGTTAATTATAGGTCAAAGGTCAGTATTTGTACAGCCATGGATGAGAAATTAAATGATTTACTTCAATAACCTTTATATATATATGACATCTAGCACTAATCAAAGCACCAAATCGACTGAGACAATTAGTATACACAATACTTTACATCAATATCACAGAAATGTTTTAATTTGTACCCACCAGTTAGTACATTTTTACTTGTAATATTTTACAGTGGTACTTACGAAGTTTTTAATAAGTACAATTCTTATATAGCATGGTACCTTGTATGAAAATACTGATAAAAATATATCTTATATTCAGAGAAATATTTATAGATGTTACATCTGAAGCATGTCATACAAAAAGTGTATAGTTTTTGAGAAAAAAATACCACCAATAGATACCAATATTTGTGTGGCATAGTTAAATCAAACAGCTTTAAAATGGTGATTTATTTTTGGTATTACAACACGAGAAAACAAAATTTTGCAAAATATTTACGACTACATCCTCATTTATTTTTATAATTATTATTTATTTTACAATAATTACAAAAAGTTTTAAAATCACCACTAGATCTTATTTCCTAATAATACAGATTCCCTCTTGCTACTGACTTCTGAGACATTAGCAATTTTGTGAAAAATCAATCTTTAAAGAAAGGTGTTGATCCTTCCAATATTTTTAGATAAACAACGGCTAAGCAGCTTGGTAGACCATGTAATTCATTCATATACCACATAAACTCTAATAAGATTTGTGTGGAAAATATCATCTCTATCAATAATGGAATTTTCTTGAATACTTTTCCATAAAAATTGGAATTCCATATTCAATGGGTGTGATATTTCCACATAAATGTTATAAGGGATCACATGATGTATGAATGAAGCTAATTAGATATATACAGTGATATAGGAAAAAAACATTGACCTTTCCACTTGACCTTTAATTTAAATGTTTATTATGGACCAGTACATCAATGTATAGGGAACACAGATGTTTATTTCATCTCCATTATAGGAAACATGCATCGTGCATTGTAAACCAAATTTTATTTTCACAGATATTACTTTCGCGATTCTCTTACCAAAACTAATATGGGCTTTAGCTGAATATTTGGTATAAATAAAACCATTTTTGGAAACAAATTTGCGACAATTAACTTTTACAATTATTTTGTCCTCGCGATACATAGAAAAGTTAATTGCATGCAAATAAAGTTGATTTACAGTTTATTAACTGCGAATCCTAACACTACCCTTGTACTGAGTGGGTTATTGTATATAAACATTCCTAATGAAAGGTCAAGTAGACAGGTCAATGTTGTTTGCCTAAAGTTCAGTTACCCCATAATAACAACAATACAAATATACACATATATATATTGTGATATGGACAATATTGATGAAGTGTCATAGATATATAATTACTTAATTATAATTAATGTAAAGCACCTTCTTTATATATAAAATAAATAAACATGCAAGGTTAACTGAGATAGAATGAGTGTGATTTGAATAAATATAACAAACATTTGTATGTTCAAGCTTCAAATATTGATTTGAATTTACAACAAAATAAATGAAGTAATGGTGTTTTATGTCCCAGTCAAGAGTATTTCTTTTATGTAAAGGCAGTCAGTTCTTGTATGGCAGAGAAAACCTGAGTATCTGCTTAAAACCACAAACCTCCACAAGCCAACTGACAAACTTGTTATAATATTTGCTTGAGTTGGATTCAAACCGAGGAAATGAGACCCACTGTGATTTGTAAGCAAACACTTCAGACCACTTGGTACAACAGCAAAACCCATTGTTAGGACGATACAACAAACATTACCCAATATTTAAGTTGAGAACTGATTAAATAAACAATTGTGACCAGGCATCCTGATATTTAAATACCAGTAAATTCAAGGGACTCTTGAACTAGTGCATTATTTATACACTCGTGCTGAAATTAAAAGCTTAAATTCTGGTAACAAAAAAATTTTCAGTCATTTATAAAACATTGCCATATAAATAAAAATACTGCAAGGAGGCATGGTTATCAAATGTGTGACCTGAAATCAATATCATGAAATTTGTGAATTGTAAGCCTCAATTAAAAAGCATGACTTGATATCTATCAAAAAATTTAAAAAATCAAGACCGAAATGGTGGACAACTACAACAACAAAGACCAGGTTACGGCTACCGTATAACTTACACCTTTCAGACCAGACAAAAATTTGCAGTCATCTGAACCGCTATTCAAATTTACATCATTACAAGCATGACATTACACAATACCATTATCAATGTACTGGCAAGCTTATACAGTATAAAATGTACTTATACTTACAAATGTACATAAACCCACATAAATACTTAACAACGTTATATACACAAATATATGTAACATATACTATATATATATATGTCTGTATAACCATGGGATTCTCCAATGTACTATGTGATAACTTTGAACATATGCACAGATCCATTACTTCCATCAGATATGGGCCTGCTATTCCAAGAATATGTGTTTATGTTTACATAAAGCAGTTATGAAAAAATTGTCTGAACTTTGTTTGAAAGTTCTGAATTTTTCCAGAATTTTGAATGTTTCACATTTTTAGACAAACTTCAAAATATAGATAAAAGTGTTAATAGTAAAGACACTATTTTTGGTGTAAGAAAAATTCAGAATTAATTCAGATAATTTGAGAAAAATTCAGAAAAAATGGAAAATTTTTGTTTGGTGAGGGATTGAAACAATAGTTCTTTACAAACATTTGCAGGTATCACAAAGTGTTTCGACAAAGCCAATGGCGTTCACCAAGGCGCCACATGATCAATACTAACATAATGCTTGTGAAGAACAATAAATAAAATGTTTATGCCCCAAATAATCTAATCATGTCATTTTCAGGTGAAAGTGTAATCTAATTCAAGTCCATGTCTATTGGAAACAAAACTTATGCACAAATGTTACAGGTTATTACAGGGTACATAAGTAAATCCCATTAACTACTTTCTTAATGAATGAGACATTAGAATTTAAAAAAAGATGTGTTAAACTGCATGATATGCATACATATATGATTATGAATCATAAACTGGACTGATTTAAAATGATGTAAAAGTTTTTTTTTTAAAACTTCAGGCAATGAAATTCTATAAATGGTAACTTGTTCATTATACTTAATTGTAAGAGTATTTTTAATCCATAAATGCTTTGAAAAACAGTATTATTTTCTTTTTTATAATGAAGCATAGAATTTTTATACTGAAAATTTGTATTTCTAAAAGTTCATAATATTTTGTTACTGGGGATCATGGACTTTAGCAAACACACATGTACCTTATTTTCAATGTTCCCTGTAGTTTAAATAAACTTGAACAAGTTGACATGATTTATATATCCTACAAAGTATGAATGTGATACATGTATGTGTCAAGATATATATGGCAACTGACAGTCTTCAATCTGTGAAAACCAGATTTTTTATCAGCGGTCTAGACTCTGTGAGGTTTTCACAAGTTTCACTGTGCGATTTTTGCAAGTTTCATTGTGCAGTTTTCCCAAGTTTCACTTTATATATTGAATAATCTGATACTGAGTAATGTCAATACTTTCTAGACATACATTTGAGACATGCCTCCAGAATAATGCCTAAGAAAACGCTATTTTCAGCAAAAGAAAATTTTCTAGTTACTATGGCAACAATCATGTTGAGACATTTTCCTCTAAAACAGCAATTTTAAAACACTTTTATTCCATAGCTTGGGAAGTTTATAACTACTGTGAATGGTTTTATTTTCGTGGGGCCCAATTTTCGTGGAATCGGTAAAAAATAACATTTCGTTGGGACGTAAATTCGTGGTTTTACTGAAATTTCAAAAACTAGATTGTCCTTTGAATATTGATAACGGGTAGAAAGTGATGATTTGTTTGTTAATTGGCAGTTATAGGATGAGTAATTAGGGATTACCAAAGCCATAGACCGTGACAGATCTAGAGACGCGGATTAATGACCAAGTCTAGGGTAGACGTTAATTACCTGTGATTAGTATATCAGTAACAATTGACTTCATACACGAGGTGACACCTGGCCTGAGTAAATCTACCTGTTACATTATATAATTAAGCGGCAATTAATTCAGATTTATAAGTTCAATCATATCACATCAATCAGAATGTGGTTCATAATCCCTTTAAGCAAAATAGTATTTTTTTCTTTGATATCGGCAACTTTTTAAAAATTCTATACAAATTCTAATTATTGACCTCTGATGACCCAATCACCTGTTTACGAGAGTAACAATGGCGGCTCTTACCGATACCGTATAATGCCGAAAGAAGGTGCGGTTTTTACAAGACAAACAGTTGATTTAGTTATATTAAATATAAAAGATGTTAGTTGATAGATTGTTGAAATGTTTATTTAGTTAATCGAATTTCAATTTAAATGAGACAGACCATTATTGATGATGAAAGCTACGGCTAGAAACCTGTCTGTCCCTATTCATCCCGACCAGTTCCCAACTAAAAATAACATTTTTTTTAAATATAAATATTTATTTTATTAAACATAATATATTTACTTAAATAATTTTCACAATATGATTAAGACATCTAAACATCTGCACCTCCAAAAAGTTTTTATTGGCGTGAAAATGTGAGTTACGCTAGTTGTAATTTATGAATGCGATTAAATATGGTACATGTCAATTACCGGGTAGTTTTTACTTGTGGATAATATTTCGTGGTGGTCGTAAATTCGTGGTTCAGACTGTCCACGAAAACCACGAAAATTGAGCCCCAACGAAAATTAATGATTTCACAGTAACTGTCATTGATGAATTCTTTACCCCTCAAAATAAAATTTGAAACAAATACCATGATCGTTTTACATGAATTGTCATATAAGTTATATACTTGACATGTGATGATATGTAATAAACAAGTTACATATTTATAGGGACCCATCTTCAAATAAAAAGATCTTGATGAAACACTGGATTTTAAACAGATTAATAATATGAATCAGTATTTAAATAATAACTTTTTCTTTTCTTTGGTTTTCTTTTTCAGGACATTTTGAAAAAATGTGGTGGCCATATTGAAAAATTGCTGTTTAATTATAAATTCAGGTAATCAACAGTATTAGACATAATTTTACTGTGTGCTTGAAATATGGAATCCTATCCAGCCAAATAAATATTACAATAAATGATTAATATTTACATTTGTGATGTTTTATAATATAAAACACTGTTTGAAACCAAATGTAATTATAGGACTATGATGACATTTGTTTAAATTGACGTCACTCCTTTCTTGCTTTTACTTATACGTGTGATGTCATAAATTTGTGCATGTCCTACACGACAGTGCTTTAAATTTATGTTCAGGATTTAAAAACCTATGTCATATTTTCAAACAATGAGAAATGTAAATATAACCATTGAACTGTCTAGAAATGGCGTTTATAGTGCTATTACTTCTATTGCCGTGCAAAGCAAACTGATCATAACAAGCGATAACGTGTTATTCAGTTTGTTTTGCACAGCAATAGAAGTTATAGCACTATAAACAGTTCAAAAGTCAAATAAAATCATTGAAACGAAGAAAACAAAACATAATGAGAGCAGACAGAAGTAGGACCAGAGCATAAAGTAACAAATAAAATATTTCTGTACAATATTTGGTGTTGAAATAATACTGATACAAAGTAAGGGATAAACACAGGTTTATTTTACTTGCTGAGCAATTTTTTTTAAACATGTAAGGTTAAAATAAATCATTGGAATTTAGCAACTTTGACAAATTAGATGTACCATGCCATAAAAAAGAAACACAATGAAAATTTATAGGCAGCCAGTGTTGTTAGTTAAACTTTTAAAATTTCAAAAATGGTAAAATGACAACTTTTAGAAATTTCAAAGTTACAATGAAGCTGTACAGGTTTAGGTAATAATAAACTAATTTCTAATTTATCATCCATTTGATAAGAAAATCAGGGCAGTGGATCAGATCTGATTTTTTTTAGATTTCAGAGCACATGTCTCTTTTCTATTTGTCATAGAATACAAATGTGCTACAATTTTAAACTTAGCTAGGTTTAGAAAATAGTAAAACTGCAGTAGGTTAAAAAAAGAGAGGGGATGAAAATCAAGGAATTTATTCATTATGGCCTTATCATAATAGTTCATATTGAGACTACTACATTAACAACATGCATTTATAAACTATGATTAACATATCTCTCAGTTTAATGTAAGATAAATAAATACACTAAGACACTTTAACATAAATAAGTCTGAAGTTACTACCAGTATTCATTTCATTAAATAATTATATATTGCATGTGAATGTGCAAGATATAAGTTCCAATAATAAAACAATGGCGTTTTAATCGTCCAAAATTCAAATATGGCTGCTTTACATATCCAATATGTCTGCGTTAAAATGTGGCATATTAATACCCTCACAAAAATCCTCATCATACAATGTACCTATATACCGGTATACAGCAAAACTAGAGGCCAAACCTATACACCTCCAATATAGCTGCTTAACATGTGGCAAAATAATACCCTGTCACATGACATAAATATGGCTATACTAGAGGCCAAATTTATACATCTGCCTATGATGTCACATGATATTATCACATGATATAATGGCTGTCTGTAATGGTAGGTAATATCACTAGTAACAGATTCAGTTTCAAGATTTAATTTTATTTTTAGTCTTTTTAGGACCTTTGGATTTGGCCTCTCTTTCTGCTTTTCTTTTCTGTACTTGTTTTTGGTGTTCTTTTTCCATGTCTCTTTCTGTGATGTTCAATCTTAATGACTGCAAAAATTAAATTGATATAAGTTTAGCCAAACTTAAATGTAAATTTGTAAAATTGTCATTCAACATGATAACTATTGTCTGTTTTAATATACCGGTATTCTAAAACTATCTGTCAACAACACAAATTTCTGTTATACACAAGAACAAGTATATTATATAGTTTTGAATTGGATATGAATTATAAAATTAACAGTATAGTAATTAAAACTTGTGTGCAGATTACTAATTCATAATCCAGTTAGTCTGAATCTAAAAGAGATAACTTACAAAGCATCTAGATGATTTACATGACCCAGACAAATAGTTTTACTGCTGTTCAATAGATACAAAAAGTACTCGGGCAAATGCTTTGGATACCAGAGGCATAGTTGAACAAGCTTCCAAAAAATTGTTACTGAATTGTTACTTTCAGTATTTCAATTGAACATTCAGTTGTTATAAAAATAAAATTTTATGACAATTATTACCGGTAATTTAGCGTTCTACTGATATGGCTAAAACAGAATCAAACAGTAAACCTGGTAAAACTATATTGTTTCAGACTGATGAATTCTTGAATTAAATCAATAATTTTCTGTAGTAATATACTAACCTCTGTTGATAAGAAGCCTTCTTCTAACAGGTGGGATGGTATATGTCTAAGTTTATCTATAGTCTCATACATTGACGGACACTGCGCTAACACCGATGAATCTGGTAGACCAATTCTAACTATAACAATGGCTATTCTAAATAACACTTTTACACCTGTAACACAAACAAATTCTATATCTTAAACTAGAACTAGATGTTATAATATGTTTCACCATACCAACATGGATACAAAGTTATGAAAAAATTATTCTCACCCATGGTCTTTGTTTTCAATGCCATCCCAGTAAATTTTGTGACGTGGGATTACTTTTCCCAGCTATAGCATCACAATAAACTACGCCAACTAGACTGATTGTGTCAAAATCCTTTTATCCAAGAATGTCAATTAAAATTAAATACAACGTTTTAAGAAGACACTGAGGGTGGCAGCAAAACAGAATACTTGATTATAAATCCCTTTTATATGTTTGAAAAGAGAAGAAAAACTATCCTACACCAGTAACAGTGTTAGACAGATATCTCAAACTCAGATGAAAATCTCCAATGTCAAGGACTTGCTAAACTGCAAACAAATTGTATATTTCTGGCTTTGAACAAGGTTAGTAAAATCTAGAAATCCCAATTGCTTTATTCCATTTAGAACGGAATGTTGTTCCTGACAGAATAAATCCACTGTCACACAAACATGTAATATAAAACGCTTACCTTCACAGAAAAACATATCCCAAACACGTAACACAGACGTCCATGGCAACGTTCGAGAGAAAACACACATAAACCATTCTGTCATATATAGCATTGGTTCAACTCTTTGTTTTTTCTACAAAACATATAAATAATGTTCTGTTTAATGTTCACAAGACAAACACTGGAGATTAAACTTATGTGGAAATGGTTTATTTAAAACTTTTTGGAAGTGTCTTGTTGAAAACTTTTGTGGGAGTAGCTAGTTTAAAACTTTTGTGGGAGTGGCCTGTTTAGAACATAAAGAATGATGTTATACAGAAAGTACACACTCTGTTGGTGTATGTGTAATATATTCTCGTGGTCAGGGTGTTATGATACATGAATGATTAAGACAACACGTCTATTCATGTAGGTAGACATTTTTTTTAATACTAACAACGTCATCCTGACGTCAGATAATGCATACGTCATAAACCTATAAATTGGGGTTTACATACAGATATTCATGGGGTATTCATTCATAATTCAAAGAGAAATAACTCTAAGTCTTATTAGTCCATAATATAACAGTATGTCTTCACAGTGCAGTAAAACCTCAATCACCACTATTTGTTCAATCACATTTTGGTGTTTTAAACGTCAAAGGAATCAAAGGAAATCATTAAAATCAATGCAGAAATAGAAATTTGGTTTTCAAAATACAGTGATGACAAGTGAGGTTATTGAGCAGCATAATAATGAAATATTTGTCACTAAAATAGTGTAGAAGAGGAAAAATAAAGTGAAACAATGAATACAGTAAAACTTTGATAACCTGAACTTCAAGGGCCTATTTCTAGACTTCAAATTTTCAAATTTGAATCACTAAGAAATATATACCACTTGGAATAAATAATGACTCCCCTCTGTATTAAAAAAACTGTGTCTGAGTTAAGTCCCACTGTAAAAAGAAATTGTAAATAAACGTATATATGTGATTGTATCAAGTAGAAATTGGTCAAAATCTCCACGTCAACATTTTCAGTATTGTGACGTAACAGTTGGAATAACGATGTCATCATTATACCGCGATCAATGCGGTGAAAACAGGTACCTGTGCGCCTTTATCAACAACACAGTGCTCAATATGGAGACAGATATTTTATAGAATACTACATTTATCTTGCATGTGACTGAAAATTTTTACTGGACTTAATGCCCCAATATTGTTAGAATTTCCTAAATTTTTTGCAAATTCAAGTAGTTTGCGTGCATTAACTATCCGGTGATACGTAAATAGCTACGTCATAAATGACATAGCTATGATATTTGTTAGAATTTTTAAATAAAATTTGGCAAAAAGATAGAAAATGAATTTTTTTTATATTTTAAAGACAAAAAATGTTTTTGTGAGAATTGGAGATTTTAACCAATTTTTACTTGATACAATCACATATCATAAACAAGAGGCCCATGGGCCTAATACGCTCACCTGATAACTAATGGCTAGCTGATAGATTTACAGAAAACATAAATACTAAACCCCAATGACTTTTTTTTACATCATGATAACCATTGTATCAATACCTACAACATTCTAGTATACATGCCTATACAAAAAGTTAATAGTTTTCAAGATAATTAACCATTTCAGTATTGTTTCACATCTGTGACCTTGACCTTTGAACCCATGACCTTTTTCTATACATCAAAATGACCGTTGTATTGATACCTACAACATTCTAATATACATGCCCATACAAAAGTTTATAGTTTTCAAGATAATTAACCATTTCGGTATTGTTTCGCATCTGTGACCTTGACCTTTGAACCCATGACCTTTTTCTATACATCAAAATGATCATTGTATCAATACCTACAACATTCTAATATACATGCCTACACAAAATGTTTATAGTTTTCGAGATAATTAACCATTTCGGTATTGTTTCGCATCTGTGACCTTGACCTTTGAACCCATGACCTTTTTCTATACATCAAAATGATCATTGTATCAATACCTACAACATTCTAATATACATGCCTATACAAAAAGTTTATAGTTTTCGAGATAATTAACCATTTCAGTATTGTTTCACATCTGTGACCTTGACCTTTGAACCCATGACCTTTTTCTATACATCAAAATGATCCTTGTATCAATACCTACAACATTCTAATATACATGCCTACACAAAATGTTTATAGTTTTCGAGATAATTAACCATTTCGGTATTGTTTCGCATCTGTGACCTTGACCTTTGAATCCATGACCTTTTTCTATACATCAAAATGATCGTTGTATCAATACCTACAACATTCTAAATACATGCCTATACAAAAAGTTTATAGTTTTCGAGATAATTAACCATTTCAATATTGTTTCACATCTGTGACCTTGACCTTTGAACCCATGACCTTTTTCTATACATCAAAATGATCATTGTATCAATACCTACAACATTCTAATATACATGCCTACACAAAATGTTTATAGTTTTCAAGATAATTAACCATTTCGGTATTGTTTCGCATCTGTGACCTTGACCTTTGAACCCATAACCTTTTTCTATACATCAAAATGATCATTGTATCAATACCTACAACATTCTAATATACATGCCTATACAAAAAGTTTATAGTTTTCGAGCTAATTAACCATTTCGGTATTGTTTCACATCTGTGACCTTGACCTTTGAACCCATGACCTTTTTCTATACATCAAAATGATCGTTGTATCAATACCTACAACATTCTAGTATACATGCCTATACAAAATGTTTATAGTTTTCGAGCTAATTAACCATTTCGGTATTGTTTCGCATCTGTGACCTTGACCTTTGAACCCATGACCTTTTTCTATACATCAAAATGATTGTTGTATCAATACCTACAACATTCTAATATACATGCCTATACAAAAAGTTTATAGTTTTCAAGATAATTAACCATTTCGGTATTGTTTCACATCTGTGACCTTGACCTTTGAACCCATGACCTTTTTCTATACATCAAAATGATCGTTATATCAATACCTACAACATTCTAATATACATGCCTATACAAAATGTTTATAGTTTTCAAGATAATTAACCATTTCGGTATTGTTTCGCATCTGTGACCTTGACCTTTGAACCTATGACCTTTTTCTATACATCAAAATGATCGTTGTATCAATTCCTACAACATTCTAATATACATGCCTATACAAAAAGTTTATAGTTTTCGAGATAATAATTATAATCAGAGGTAAAAAAAATTAGGTCACGACCTTCACAATTGACCTTGACCTCATTTTGAAGAACAAGAAGATGTCAAAACTGAAAACCCCATGTCATTATCTGGTCAAATAGTCAAGTTATAACAATTTGAAGCTATTTTACGATTTTTTCAAAATTAAACGCAAAAACGCGTAACCTATTTTTTATCCGAATTTTACAAAATGAACAAACTATAGGCTTAAGACCCTAGAGAAGCCAAATATCACATCAGATTTTTTCTCCAATCAGTACTTTTGGAGAAGAAGATTTTTTAAGATTTTTGCACCCCTAGGTCACCTTGACCTAGTTATGGTAGCCATGGCAACGCCACGAACAAATCTGAATTGCACCGGCCCATATATACTTCTGACAAAGTTTCATTAAAAACTGTCCAGTAGTTTCAGAGGAGAAGTCGAAAATAGGTGTTAACGACGCACACACGCACACACGCACACACGCACATACACACGCTGCGCTATGCCATAAGCTCACATGACCTTCGGTCAGGTGAGCTAATAACAGATCATTCTGTAAATGTAGAAGTTTATAATTATAAATATTAACTTACTAAATGTTTATATATACTGGGTGAAGATCTTTTAAGTAGGCCAAACAACACATCTCCATCTAACTGTACTGCTTCCTACAATGTAGACAAATAACATTATTAAAATAATGTAAACCACTCAATAACTGAAATAGTAAATCAAAGTACTGAAGGTACTGAAGAACAATCTCATGACACACAATGTTTTTGTGCTCAAATTATTACAAACTTGTGGATGTAAAAATTTCTGGGCGTTTGATTAATTAATAAAAATTACAAAACTTTGGCTGAATGGATTTTATCAAACAGTAAAGACATCTGAATGAGATTTAATTGTCATAACTATATCAGAAATTCACTGACATTACAAAACAGTGTTGATTTCAAGAAAGCCTCTGAAACATCTACAACCTTTTCAGGTGAAAATAGAGGTGACTGAATCATTTGAAGTCAAAATCCAAAACAGAGATGTTTCATTTAAATACTGATTTTTTTTAAAACAAAAAAGTTATGGACCAAAGTCAGAAAACAAATTCTTCAGTGATTAAATATCACTTGTTATGAGAGGCCTCAATGACTAATTGGTCTAAAATGCGCAATTAAGGACCACAGCACCTCTCACTCTCTAAGTTTGAGTTACACTAGGGACAGATCCTAGTGTGAGATAGTTTGTCAGCTGACTTCCTAAATGTCTCCAGTTTCATCCATCATCTATGAACTGACTACCTCAATACAAGTGAAAGAATCTTGACTCATGCACAAAACACCATTTTTTATTCACCATTATCCCACCCTTTTTCATAATAAAACTAGAGATATTAGAAATTTAGTATCAACTACATGTCATTGCTTTATATACATATGGTCTAGGAAATAAATGATATCAACATTTATACAGTGACATGTTAAAATACATACCAGACCAGGACTATAATAGCCAGGTAGATATTTTTCACATATAGAGACGAGGCACCAGAATGCTTGTTCAGCAGGCATGTGCATGAGTAAGACGGCAGCGATTGGTCCCTGGGCTTGACAATATCCTTCTTGTGGATTGTGTATAGTGTAAGCTTTTAACACGTCATATAAATCTTCTTGTCTGAAAAGAAAATTAAATGATATTAATTATAATAATGGGCTATAATCAAAATCAAGATTTACCGAAATCAAAAAAAAACTATTGCAGTGATGTCTCATTACAAGGGTCTTAGGCCATATTTGTTATCAATATTGAGCCAATGAATAAACATAGCACTGTCGTGCTGTTGTACAGCGTAGTTGGGAAAATTGTGTTGTGGCAAGACAGAATATAACCGAAAATTCGGGGGGGGGGGGGGGGGGGGGGGTGGGTCGATCTATGCATAGTCCGACGGATGGGGTTTTTTTTTTGGAAAAAGAAACAAATTTTTATGTACCAAACCCCATGTATTGCTGAATTAAATGGTAGAAAAAATTAATTTCATAAATATATGAAAAAGACAATCGGTAATTTAAATTTAAAAAAGTTGTACCCGATCGTTTTGTCATTTCGGATAGAGAGAAAGTAGAGTTTTGCAGATCCTACCGTCGCTATGAGGGGGTACATTCTAGCGGTTGTATGCATAACTGGATCATTTAGTTGTTTTAACAGTTCCGAATTTTTACTACCGAATAATCTAAAATTTCAATCCCGTTCAATTAAAGGAATCGCAAAATAACTTTCTCAATTTGCTTCTACTTGAATGTGTTTCTTCAACCGCTTCCGATTGTTGGTGACCTAGTTTAATGATGTAAACAAATCGTGATCACGGAAATGCTTTTTTCAAGAAAACATACTACCACGTGTTTTTGAGGACAGGTGTCGATATTTTGGAATCAGTAAACATTTGTATTATAACACCACATAAATTTTATTTCCTCTGCTTGTGGATGACGTCTGCAGCAGCGCTTATATGAAACCCTGTTCGGAACTGGTAAAACGACTGTATTTGAAATTTACACACAACACTGTACGAATTATCTCCCTTTCACGAAAGTAAAATCTGATCGATAAACATTTTAAAATATGACACAATTGCCTCAACATTAAAATACGTTATCATAACCTTCAAAATAAATTTAAATTTCCGTAGATTTCACGAAGAATTAATTAAACAACCTGCCGTTGCTGTTCATTTCTTAAAAAGTTATGATTTTACATCGTAGGACGCAAACTTCTCGAACTACTTTTTATTGTAAACATGAGATCAGTTCGCCAAATTGCAGAAATTATTAGATGCATCCCGTCGCAATATTTTACTAGATTCCGAAATGTATTCCGAAAATTTATTCCAAATGTGCATATGTAACCAAATGCATTACCCGTCTCAGAATACATATCTCACGATAAAACAGATATACTTCTTTCACGCTCATTTACCAGGCGCACTATTTCCAGGTGTACTCATATCTTATAATTTCATAGCAAAGAAGCTCGATATCTTGGAAGAAAGTGACAGCAATGTACGCGTTCACTTTGTTCACGCTGTACAAAAATAGTATAGTTTTTTCATCTGTCAATTTTAAAGTTTTGCTACACTAATGATAATTTTATTTTCATAATTTTAGCTATATGAATGCTAATTTCCACAACCACAAGAGCCATTCACAAAAGATTGAGAGATAGCCAAGTATTATGTGCAACATGCTTAACAGTTACTTTATCAGATTTATCAATTTTACTCTCAAGTCTGGTCTTACTCAAGAACCACTACAGAGTATTAACATCAATTATAATCTTTCACTGGTGTATGCATTGATCTTGCTACCAAAACACAGTATGTGTACATGGTGTATGCATGCTCTTTATTGACTATAGCATTCACTAGGAACGTTTTTTTTTTTTGGTACTAATAATCCAAGACGTTAGTGTTGGGTGTATATACAGTTAACTCTGGCTATTACGAGATCGCATATTGCGAGATACCGTTTTTAACGAGGTCATTTAATTTCCCTGTCAGTAGTGTCTATATTTTATGCTTTAGTATATACTGTCCCAACATCCCATTACCATGACAATGTGCAACCTTATTGGTTAGATACAAGGGTTTGAATGGGAGCAAGATGTTTAAAAGTATCAGTGGGATTTGATTCAAGATTCCTTCAGTTACTAGAAGCCTCAGTGGTCAACTGGTCTAAAACTTGCTCTTATGGATCACAGTGTCCCTTCTACCATCTTAATTTGGATCCCATTTGAGACAAATTCTAGTGAAGGAAGGTTTTCTCTGGGCACTCCTGTTTCCTCCACCATCCCCAAACTCACCGTCTCATCACAAGTGAAAGAATCTTAAATGGGGTATAAAACAATATTGTTCCACTTCACTTCAGTTACTTAACCATCATTATTTTTAATCTTACCCTGTTCCACCTCTGCCTTGGAACATTTCATGTAATGGGAACTGTCTATGCAGATCTTTTTTAATATCTTCAATCCATCTTGGATCACCTTTCTGTCTTAAATATTCCTGAAAAATAATTACAGTCAGCCAATCTTTATATAAGATCAAAATTCAAACCAGTACATGCTCATGAAATCTGCAACCTTTCAGACCAGACTCCTAACTTTTCAGTTAGACATGAATAATTTCAGTCGGACTTCAAACTTTCACTCAGACATGTAACTTTCCAGTCTGCCATGTAACATTTCTGAGATATGCTATCACTGCCTGATGATTCACACAAATGTTGATGTTAAAGATAAACTATTTTAAATTCATCATTTGTCGACGTAGTTGCAAAAGTTGTAAGACAAACAGAAAAATCTTTAGCGCCATTTAATGACATCACTGACACTAGAACGTCATTAGTTGCCGTGACGCTGCTTTGGTACCGTAATGGCGGCCAGTGTCGGAACATTGTGGGCGTGGCCGGCGATACGTCAATTGGTACAAGCAAATAAGTGGTAGGAAACTGTTACATGTACAAAAGGTTTAAAAACTGTAGTACATTAGATCTATTAATGATCAATGGGGTTCACCAGTGTAACATGCGATATACTCTATAACATTTCTGTGGAACAATTATTTCCATCGGAAATGGAATCACTTGATTTTTTCCATAAAAATGATGTTACTCATGGAAATTTTAATCTTTTTCCAAAATCTTCTGTTAAAACATTAAGCAACTTTAGGGGTATTGATCACATGGTACATTGAACCAGCAAAACTTGGCTACATTCTGCCAAATATTATCCTATGTATTCATTTCCAATATTGCCATTGGCTACTAATTTCTGAAAAATTCTCTTAAAATGTAACATATTTTAGCATATTAGTGAAAAATTCTTTTAAAAAGAAAATAATTTCACAATTTTTTTAATTTGGCTACTAATAATTTTAAATTTGGGGAAATCCAAGATATTCCAATAGATTTTATTTACTGGTTCAGGACTAATGTATTGTAAAACTGATTCCTTACCTCATAACGACCTCTATTGTGATCCATTAAAAATTTACTGCCACACAGATACTGCCATGCTCTTGATCTTAAAGATGGTGGTATACCTTTTCTACATCTTTCTTTAACCTAAAATATATAATGTTGGCAAAGTTTCTTCAGACATTCACCATTAAAATATACAGTAAACATACATTTTCTATTATATTATTAATGTATTTATTTTGTAAGAACAAGTTATTGATTTATAAATTAAATCAAACCCTAACATAACAATCTGTATTCAAATCACAAACTCAAAAGCAGAGTAAAACTTGGAAAACTGGCAAATTAATTTAAACATGTGAAGTGAACTTCTACCATGTAAGTGAGGCCAGGCGCTCAGGAAGAGTAAGCACTTCCTGTCTAGCAAGCTATACCCGCCATATGTAGAATCACAAATGAGAATTATTGTAAAGGAACATGGAACTATGGGACATCAAATATATCTAAGATAATTTGAGTAGTACCCAACCAAAATGTTACAATAACAACAAGCAACTTCAGAGAATTAGGATCCCCTGTAAGCAGGTTCTTTGTCATGTTCAAGGGGCTATAACTCCCGTGAAAATGAGCAAACCAACCTGAGTTAATGACATGTGCATCCCCTATCAATGTTGATCCTTTGCACCAAGTTTTGTGAAATAGTGCTTCACAGGTTTGGAAAATTAGTGCAGACAAGAATTCCGAAAGGAAGGACAGATGTACAAATACTCGAATTTAATATCCCAATCTTTCTTCGAAAGGCAGGGGATAAAAACATGCTTCAGATGACACATGAATCACTAGAAATGATGACTCATTTGATTGATTATAAAAAAAAACCAATCAGACAATTGATTAATTAATAGGACAACATTTTTGACTATGTGTGATGATATACATAATGACAACAAAAAATAGTCAACTTACTTTCTTGAATCTTTTGCTCATCCATTTTTCCCAGTTTTCAAACATATCTAACCATTTCATTTCTCTCTGACGTAACTTTTCCACCGATACATTCCCATCTCTACAATTATAAATAAAATACATAAATTTAGAATTTTAAATTTGACAGTAAAGCCTGTGTAAACCTATGTTTCCATTCTTGGTAGCCAAAATCGCCATTGGCTATTAATTTCTGAGAAATTATTTCAAAAAGTAACCTATTTTAGCAAATTTGTGGAAAAATACTTTAAAAAAGACTATATTTTCACAAATTTTAGAAATTTGGCTACTAATTATTTTAAATTTATGGAAACCTAGGTAAACCAAACCCAAAGTACTCAGTAAACTGAAAACTTGTCTATATTTTGCTTTTAGCATCTTAAATAATGACCTGGCCACTAAGGTGACACAGTTGGTATAGTGCTCGCATTGTATGTGGAAAGTCAGGGTTCAATCTTCATTGAAATTTTGTGATTCTGAACCTCAGCTGGGTCCAATCAACACTTAAAAAAATTAGTGACTTCTTTGGGCAAACACTCAGCATTTTGAAATAAAAGTCACATGGGGCTTGGGAAGAAACCTTAAAAATCAAAAACAACTGATTCCCGATAGTAAGCATGGTCCACTAAAGAATCCTATCTGCACATTGTCCCGAGTGTACTGTAAAGGTAAAACATTTTGCTACTTTGTCTATAGCTGGTAACATCCTGATATAAATGAAATATTCTTGACTGGTACATAAAACCTCATTCAATCAATTAACTAATATTTAATGAATGTTATGCATTGCATTTTGAATGACTCTAAAGAAAATTCAATTAAATATCAATTCCAAGAAAATGAATCCTGTTTAAATGTTTTTTCATAGTAACATTATACAGTAAAACATGTCTAAAATGGTCTGTCAAAGGAGCATGTAACACATGTAGTGGTCTTAATGATGTGGATGACTGTTATACTGGTTGAATTTAACATTACAAGCACCTGCCCTTTCATACAGAAATGTCTGTTAAAGCAGGTTCAACTTAGTTTACATCGCTGATTTAGCTAGAACACCCCTACCCCATGTGATTATCCCTATTATTATTGAACCTATGGGTTTATCTCACACGTGACTTTCTCTTTATTAAAAAGTAATCTTGTGACATAATGTTCAGTTAAATATTCTGTATAACAACAGGTCATAAGTCAAATTCATTTTGTGCCTCTGATGAAGAAATAACAATATCCGAAACAGTTTACTGTATAAAGACATAACATCAGTCTCACTGTTCAGTGTTGGTACCATGGCCTTATTCTAACTATATTACATCACTATTTCTATAGTTTGCTATATAAGGGCACAATGTAGGCCTCACTGTATCACTATGGTAATGGCTGACCAACTCTGTTGCTTCCATATTGCCTTATCCCTGCCTTATATCTTAATGACATGACTTCTATATACATGTAATAACCCTAAAAACTTTGCTTTTGACTCCTGAAGTTTGATCGTGACACTCAGACATTGAATTAAATGTTTTAAATTTAATGACTCACATCTCTACTGTCATAAATATTCAAGAGTGAAATAGAAGCCAGGTTATAGATAAATATATGCATCATATCATCAGCTGAGTTGACATGATCAATATAAAATTGTATGACATTTACAAGTACATGTATATACAATCCAAATGAGACTCCTATAAATTTTGTAATCATCAGGGCATATTGAAATATGGCATTTTAAAAACAATATAGAAGGATTGTATACATAGTATATAACCAGTATATTTATACCCTGTCAAGTTTGTTTGTCTCTCAAAATGGTGTGGTCAATCTCATTGTGTGTGTGTGTGTAGGGGTGTGTGTGTCGGGGCATGGCTTTATCACTGCAAATTTGTTGGTTTACGTGCAGGTGCATATATATTTGTAAACATGTTTCAAGTTGCCACATTGAATGAGGAAATGAATGAATGTGTGACAGAAGGGAGGAAACACCTGAAAAAATCCACTTTCTAACAGAATGCCCTGTCTGAGGATCAAACCCGGCCCTCCTGCATGGAAAGTGAGCATTTTACCACAAGGTTCAGAGATCCGGACAAGAAAGTATGATAGTAAATTTTTCTATTATATCTGCTATATATACACTTCAATGCCATGATTAGCTCAGCTCTGCTACAAATGGATGACATTCGTACATATGTATGTGCATTTAAGTATACATGTATGTACATATTTATGTCATGTTATATTCTTAAAATGTAAATTTTTATAATCCAAAACAAAAATAAGTTTGTTCCTACAGAGACCAAGGACAGATATGAAAATAATCACATGTTGTATAATGACTGGAGAAATACATCAGAGATTTTTAAATATAAAGCTATAATCATGGCAGTACATGTATAATATTTCCTGTATCATATGTGTCACACAGACCAAAAAAGACATCATCATTATCAAAATGTGTTTAAACCATTTATTATTAGATATCTGGGTCAAACATTTGGTATCTAGGAAGTTTAAGTATGAGAAGAAATCATAACTTATTTTTGTAACAAAATAGGGTTAAACTTATTCATAATACTCATGTTTTTACTTTGCAATTTAATCATCACTATAGGTTTTGAAATTTTTCAATAAATAATTTATATTCAGATAAAAACACTCCAGTGGAGTTGAGTAATGGAGTTTTATGCCCCAGTCAAGATTCTTTCACTTATATTGAGACAGTCAGTTCATAGATGGTGGAGGAAACCACAGTACCCAGAGAAAACCACTGATATCTTTTTTCACTTCATTTAATGATGATAAGATTCTTCTAACTCCATTAAATTCCATATAAAATATTTGAAAAATAATTTTTCAGAAAAATCAAAATGGCTTGATTCGATCATTTTTAGACCTTTTTAGTCAAAATTAAAATTTTAGACGAGGGTACAAAGGGAAGCTCTTCCCATTTAATCTTTTTGTGTTTTCTTTATTTAAAAAGCAACTAAATCAATGTAAAAAAAAACAATTATATTGTTAAATCATTGACTACTTTTTTACAAAGATTTTCATTTTTTTTTCAGGTAAGTCTTAAGACATGATGTCAGGCTGACAATGACAGGGACCAGTCAATGTTCCGTAACTGTGATCTACTATCTATCTTTTTTACAGGTAAAAATACAATGTTTATTGCACCACAAAAATGACACTAAAAAATGAAACTACCAAATCACTTAAAAGAAGACGATATTCTCGCACTAGTAGTGAATTGTTGAATTTTGTGTTACTGATATGCCATCTTTATAGCTTTTCTTTTTCCCTTTCTTTACTCAACAATATCACTTCTATAGAGACCACAAGTCCATAAAGACCAGAAGCACTTCTATAGAGACCACAAGTCCATAAAGACCAGAAGCACTTCTAAAGGGACAACCTGTCCATAAAGACCAAAGTTGTATGGACCCGAGACCACCAATCCTTCCAAAACTGTCTAAACAAAACATCTTCTGCTTACCAGAAGTTTTTTGTTTGAATCCACCATGCACATGCATTCAGTTAACTCAGATTTATCATGTTTATTCTATAATGAGTGGCTTTGGTGGCCAAGTGGATGACAGTGCCTCTCACTAACAAGGTTTGAATACCACACGGGTAATCCTAGTGTGAGAAAGTTTGTCAGTTTGCTAACCATAGGTCTATAGTTTCCTTTTGACACTCAACTTTTCTGCACATTCCAAAATGACCATCTCCATATAAGAGATAGAATCTTGACTGTGGTGAAAACACTAAACTCCAACCGCATATTGATCCTTATAAAATACTGGTACATGTAGTTCAATTAACGCATTTTCAGTTAACTATTTAAAGGGTCTAATTTTCACAGGCTAAGTCTCTGTACAAAATCTTATATTCATCCTTATAAAATAATTCAGTTAAACATGTTTTTCAATTTCTAAGAGCACTCAGTCTTTACTGTACTAAATTCAGTACGGATGAAGATGAAAAAATCCATTGATTGACTTCATATACTCTTCATGCACTAACTGGCAGGAAGACAGAAGCGCTGACAGAGAAACTACTAGTATATCAGTGTTATAAAAAAGCTCAGTTGAATATGCTTTCACTTAGAATTCTAAGAGTTTAATTTTCACAGGTTCAGTCTCTACTGTACTGAATTCAGGACTGATGAAAAAACATTGTTTGCCGTCATTTACTCTTTTTGTACTAATTGGCAGTAAGACAAAAATTCTGACAGACAAGACTATATTCAGTGTTATAATTTCAGTGTACATGTTTTCAGTAACTAAGAGTTCAGTTTTCACAGGTTCAGTCTCCAATGTGCTGAAAAAAATCATTGTTTGCCTTTAATTACTCTTTGTGTACCATGTGAATTGGCAGGAACATCTGACAGACTAACTTTATCAGTGTTATAAAACAGTTCACTTGAATAAGTTTTCAGTTTCTTAGAGGTTCAATCTCTAATGTACTGAATCCAGGACTGCTGAAAAACCCATTGTTTATCCCCATACACTCTTTATGTACGTATTGGCAGGAAGACAAAAATTCTGACAGTTCTATATCAGTGTTATAATTTCAGGGTATTGACCTTCCTTTATCATTGTGTTCAGATTTGACATTACCATAAGAGATATGTTAATGTGCAGGTCAGTGACACTATTTAATAGATAACAATGAAAAAAAGACAATGAAATTTATATTACATATAAACATGTACATGTACATTAATATCATCTCTCTGTCTATGTCACTGTTGATGTGTAATTACCCGGTAAGATAAATAAAGAAATTTAAATTCATAACTTGGTGCCAAAATTGTCACTGACTACCATACTAGTAAACTCAGGCTGACCAATATGACAGATTTATTCATTTCTGATATTTGTACCATAAAAACAGATAAATGGACGAATAAAATGAAAGGTCAAATTAGATGGATTTTTTCCATTTTGACTTTTAATTAAAAGTACTAAAAATTCTGACTTTTTGTATGGAAATTATAAGAAATTAATATTATGATAAATGTTTTAAGCATCTGAAACTCTGAATGTCTTACAGTGTGTTTCAGACAAAAAATTATTACCAATTTTAAAGAATTTTGAAATTTTAAATGTAATACTGTATAATTTTAACAAAATATTATGACCACTTTAAAGATTTTGATTTGAATGTGTTACATGTATTGACTATTGTGTAATTACATATTATACCATTTTAAATTTTACAGCACTAGACGGCCGTTTAGGAATACAATTCCTCATCAGTATTGCTTGGACCAAAATTGTGAAACCAAAATGTTTTTCAAGATTTTGAAAAGATAGCCAAAGGATCAAAATATATTTTATCAAATTTAGCTAAGGAAATACTTAGCCTGAGGGAGTATACTTTAGTTTTTGACGAATTTCAATTCAGACAAAATGATGAATGTGTTATCTAATTTAAGCAAAAGAATGAAAATTTTTAAGAATTTTGGAACTTTGATTGTGCTATTGTGCAATTCAGAAAAAATAATAATAAAGTCTGTGTTTTAAGAATTTTTCAATAAGCCTTGCAATACAGTATTGAATGATGACCAATGTGTGACCTTAGTCAATGTCAACAGTAAGGACAAGGCTATAAATTACTATAGAAGTGGTTAATAACCTCTGACAGTTATTAATAAAATAACAAATACTTGTGATCAAATTATGATAAACCTGTCAACTCCTACCTATCATTGATAGGATTAAAGGGAAGTCACTCTGTGATGTTTTTATCATTACGTCACACAAGACATAAATCTAACTTCCCTCAGGGAGTATATGGGCATTGGAAGAACCAGTCTTGAAAAAAAACCATATATTTTTTTATTATCTAAAAAATTTATCTATTTTTGCAATCAAGATTATACAATAATAATTAATTTATAGATAAAAATGGATCAAGGACTCAAATGGCCGTTGTTTTGTTTTTCTTCAATTTTGTTGAAAGGATGTAAAAAGTTTGGAAAAAATGCTAAAAAGCAACTTAATTCCTAAGTTTGGAAATCTAGGGAAAACCCTCAAAAACAATTCCATACTAGAACTGTCTCTTAAGAGCCACCCCCCCCCTTCTGCCCCAACATTTAAAAAAAGGAGTTGATTCAGTTGAATTAACAAAATAGGACTGGATCATATGTTTAAGACTTTGCTAAAACACAAGAGGTTCAAAAAGTCTAGAAAAATGGATGAATCCAAAAAAAAATTCTATAACGTAATAAGCAATATATATAGAAACATTCTGCGAAGTTTCAAGGTCCTTGGTTGAAATCTGTAATTGATTTCACAAAAGAGGTCATTAGCCAGCAGTGTTATTTCATACACATTTTGTATATTTTTTTAATGTTTTTCCTTCATCTACTGTTATAATTCCTCTCATGCATAAAATTAAAATTTCCACCAATTTTTCTTATTTTCCCCCCCCCCTAAAATTTATTAACATTTTCCTGTAACTTGTCAGAAATATTTTTATTGCTTTCATTACTTCTTTGTGATGTCACATTAAGATAAATGTGTATTCATATACAATTAAATTTATGCCATTTCAACATTTTCCGACATTGGTCCACATATAGTGTTATTAACCCATATAATAATTGATTTTTTTTTTTGGATTTTTTACTAATTCTTGTCATGATATCACCTTGTAATCATTCCCACATCCATGAATGGCCAGTTTTAGAAGATTGATTGATTGAATAGGGTTGTACACCCCAGTCAAAAATACCTCACTTATAATTGAGATGTCACCACCCATAGGAGAAGTTGCAGAAATTTTCACCTTTGTAATGCGCTCAGGGCAATGTGCAGTGAGGGTACTTTAACAAAACCAGCTAAACAGTCACTGGTAAAAATGCAGAATGCACAATGAGTGTAAACGTTTTTATGGGCTCTTCTGACAAACGGTGCCCAATTTTATGATGTTTATTTTTCTTAATAAAATTAAAATTCTATGATTTTCTGATAATGCTGGCCCCACTAGTACAAATATGACACAGGTACTCCAAGTGGCATATCAATAGGATGAAGATAATTAGATATGGGTCATAACCTCATATTAACATTTACTCACAAGTTCAGGTAGTGCATGAGTTGTATAAATATATCAGACCTCTTTGGTAATTACACTAGTAGTGGGTTCAATAAAGTCAGAAAGGTGTTTGAACTTGTCTGCAACTTGTTTGAATTTGGATTAAGTTTGTCACCTACTTCCACCAAGTTAACATAATATGATTTTGCAATACATATTACTCCATACTTGTTGCTTACTTCTAGGTTTCCACAAAATTGAAATCATTAGTACCGATAGCCAAATTTAAAAAAAATCTGTGAAAATATAGTCCCTTTTAAAGTATTTTTCACAATTCTTTCAAATAGGTTACTTTTAAAAAAAATTCTAAGAAATTAGTAGCCAATGGCAATTTTGCCTGTCAGGAATGGAAACATAGCTTCTTTAGGAACCTTGTTTTTTACTGAAAGGTCTGCACTAGTGTACAACATTTAAAGTGTTATCGTAATCAAAATTCCTGATTAGACACTAATTCCATATGATAATGGATAGTCAAGAGTCTAAAAATATACATTGTGGCAGTCTGGTTTGTAAACCAACACCCCTGTAAAATGCCAGCCACCAACTAGTTATCACAAATTTAAAATGATTAATGGTAACCAGTAGTAGCCAAATTTCCAAAATTTGTGAAAATATAATAATATCTTATTTAAAGTATTTTTTCATTACGGTAATTTGCTAACATAGATTGCTTTTAAAAGAATTTTTCAGAAATTAGTAGCCAGTGACTCTTTATGGTCATCAGGAACACTAACAAAACACCAATGCAGGCAGCAGGTGGTAAATTCATTTCTAACACAGGATATTTTGGGAATAAAATGCCCTAGATAAATTTGAAAAGGTATATCTTCTGGAAGAAATTAAAGCCAAAAAGCCAGATAAATAAGAGAATAAATGTTAGCAGAGGCTTCCGGTTGGAAAAAATGTTAACAAAATGTAAAAGTTAACACCCAGCCTGTCCCCACCCCACCCAACTAGAACTTGGGATAAGTTACATGATTTTAATTCTGCAATGACTTTAAGATAACAAATTTCAATGTATTTGGAGTGTAATTCCCCTTCTGAACAAATACAAGAAATCTGCGAGCTACATGTACTGCTCACATAGTATACTACCACTTTTAACATATCGGGTAGGTAAATGTTGAAAATTGAACTAAATCAGTAAACAGGAAGTAGATGGCTGACTGTCTGACAGTATTTGCAGCATGGGACCTCATACTGAACTCGCATATAAATTTCAAGTGGCTGTGTTTAGTATTTGCGGAGAAAACGATTATTTTTGTTTTGGATGGAAGGACAGAGGTAAACCAATATACCCCCCTTTTCTGCAAAACGGAGGTATAATAATCTAAGTCAAAACAGGGGTATATCAAACTATTGGTAAGTTGGTAAACAGGAAGCAGATGTCTGGCAGACTTCAAATTGGTATTTGCAGTATGGGACCTTATATTGAACTCGCATACAACATTAAGTGCATACAAAATTTCAAGTGTCTGTCCTTAGTACCGGTAGTTGCTGAGAAAACTGTACAGTAAACGTTTGTTTTGGATGGACAGTCAAAACCAGTATACCCCCCTCTCTTCTTAGAAGTGAGGGTACAAAGGGAAAGGGGTATAACACAATAGTGTTTTTTCGTTCACAAGAGAAATTAAATGATTAATGGAATAGAGAAAGAATACAGTTAGTTGCTAAAAATGTACGATAATTTTACATAAAATAAGCATTGTCTAATGTCTGTATTCTATGTTGTTATTCAGAAAAAATACCTGTAGCAATTTGATTATTCTTTTGTTAATGTTTGAAGTTGTTTATTAAACAATCACACACCCACACACACACATTATATATATATATATAATATATATATATATATATATATATACACATGATCAACCATTGACATATTAAGTGATTATCACTTCTGGATAAAGGGAAATAACTTGTTCTAAATAATAGTAAAACTAATGTTCTACATATGAAAATTGAGAATTTAATGCAACAAGATCTTAATGTAACAAACCTGCCATCATATTTTTCTAATTACCGGTAATTCATTTATAGCATTAAATAATTTCAAGACTGAATTATTTCTGTTGTCAACAGAACTGTTCATTGGTGATAGGGGTCCATGAGATGACAGAACATGCTTCTCTTCCAAAATGCTGAAATTAGCCACCTCAAGAATTTGGTCGAAACATAAGTTTGAAGAAATCATATTTTAGTTACAAGAGCTACAGGTTAGATAATGACTATAAAGATATTTATCTATTAAAAGAGTAGAATCCACAGCCTCCAACTGGACACAGCGAAGTTGGATGTGATGAATTCACACCATTTTAGAAGGGGAGCAGGTTCTGTCATCCCACTGTCTCCTATCATCAATAAAAAGGGCTGTTGGTAACATTAATTCGATCTAATAAATTCCCTGATTAACAGATTAAGTAATCCAACATATGTGTCCTCCTTTGGCTATATGTATTTATGACTTTTTTTTTACATTATGGTTCTGTGTTTCTGGGGCTGAATAAGTATCTGGTTCAGAGAACAATGTAGTTTTGATTCAACTGTACAACATTGGTACAATTAGTTACTCGCAGTGGATTCCTGGCATTAGGAAGTAACTTTTCATTGTAACTAGTTTAACATTACACAAACACTAAAATACAAAACTGCTTCACCTGTCAAAAATGAAACATGCTAAATTACAAATTCTGAAGTATATTCTTACGCATCAGGGTCGTATATTGATCTCCTCCAATAAAACCATATCTGTCAACTACTGGTGGTGGTGGGACATATGCTGCACCATTCAGTTTTACTGGGCTACTGGCACCAGCTTCCTCATGATCCACACTTAATGCATCTGCATGTGGATTATCGACACCTGCATTTGCAACTGCCATTATCTCTTGTAAGTCATTTTAAAACTAAAAACATAAATAAATTGCCGATAGGGTCCGTTGTATCAAAAACATAATTTTGTGACGATGATGTCAACCTGTTGATTTGATGACAAGTTGGGTTGTCAAAAAAAATCAACAGTGGATCACAAAGTGCTTGCTGATCTCTTTATCGTTATCCCTGACTGTATGGTCTGTCCACTGATAAAACAGAGTGTCAATTTTCCTCCTCCATGAATATCTACCCCTAAATACACCGGCTAAAATCAATAACTTCACTCATAATCAACTGAAACACTTTTGGGAGTATCTTTCCGGAAGTAGACAAAACCGGAAGTTTACATTTGTTGACATGCGCATTGATAACTATCAACACTTTCACTGACAAAATGCTGTTATTAAATGCAAAAGTCTCATTTAGATTTCATAATTTCCAAATCGACCATATTATACTTTATTAACATAAATAATCAAATACAAGATCAAAATAACATGCATTTATGATATATGCGATCATCACAACACTGTTTACCTTCCAGGTTAAAAAATATCATTGCGCATGAAAATATAACTCTTAGAACGGTATTCAACGATAATTATTTCTCCTGTAATTTCTGTATTTTTCTAAATATGATATGATATTGATATTCTGCTTTATGGTGAATAAGGCATGTGTAGCTATTATTCATGAAATGAGCATTTCCTGTTTCGCAAAAAAGCTAAAAAGTAGTCCTTCCTCCAAGCAAAATATATATTACAGCGCCTCTGGAAGTGGAGTCGTGTCTCGCATTCTTGAAATTATTTATATTTCACTAATCACGATACATTTGGTTTGTTTACATGTCATTGATGACAGGTTGATCTTCTTTTACACCGCTGTCCACAGCCCATATGAGCTTGGGATTAACTTTAATTTCTTAAATACTTGATAGGACAGCAACCATCATGATGAACAGTGCCCAAAAACGAAAAGGCAGGGGAAATTCAAGTAGTGGAAATAGGTTTGTTTTTGATTATTTTTTATAATTTATTTTGTTTTTTACCAACGCAAAATGGTGGGTGTTTGTTTCTTTGATGTAACACTTCATTGCAGTGGCAGTTCTGACTGTGTTTATGGTTTTGAGGGGTGATGGAGCAGTGCAGAGATGAAGACATCTTTGACGTGTCTACACATGGGTAGTCATGCCGAGTATGCGCGTGTGTTATGTGTATTGGAGTATCTTTGTTTATTTGTAAATAAAGGACAATGAAGACACAATTTTGTTACAATTTATTCAAACCATTTATTTTACAGCATAACTTCATGATTTATTGTTGTTAAAAGAAAGTGGGAGGGTTAAAATGACAAAATATTCTCCATTGTGATATTTTAATGATAATATATTTTATACTGTTGGTGTTATTAAACACAAAATTATTCTACCTTTTTATTGTGAATGTTCAATAAAATGTTTCATACCCCAATTACATTAAAATTTTAAGATTCTGATTATACTTTCAGTTCCCAAATTGAAAGTACTTGGTGACCTTATAAGGTCAACACCCTTGCTTCATTAAAAATCCTGATGCTACAAATAAAAATTATAATTAATATCATGAAAAAATATTTAATTTTGAAATATAAACTTTTTGGTCATCAAATTTCAGTTGACATTGAAAGTATACCTTTTTCCAGGAGATGGAATATATTAATTCTTTAGTCAAATTAACTTGCCTGTTTTCGAAAAGATTTGACTTAATAAATATGTTAATGGATTTTGTGTGTCCTATTGCATCATATTAACGAATGATATATAATTATTCAGAGATTGGGATTTACAGGGGCCCATGACCCCCCAAAAATTGTCTAGGCCCACTAAGTTTTAAAGGTTTTGGTTATGTATTGCTATTGCAACTTGTATTTAAAAGTGAACTGGGCCCCTAACTCAAAATAGTTCCTGTAATCTTTGGAAAAGCTGGTTATTTAAACTTGTTTGACTGTTGAAAATGCATCTTATTAAGTCCTTGTAATGAATGGAAACCTGGCATTTAACATTGGTAATAAGTTACTAGTTGATTGCATCTAGATGAAAACATCGCAAAAGCAAAGGAGAAAAACAACACTCAAATTCCTTATATTACGAAGACTCAGAGTGTGCCCAGAGACCATCATAATGCAGAATCGAGTTTCTGAAAATGTTATATAACTGATATTGTCCGACTGTTTTAGCATCAAACATTGTCAAAGCCTGTTAATTCTCTATCAGTCCCTAGAGATTTTCTATCAACCCCTAAGCTTTGAAAGATTGCCAATGTGATTTGAGATGGAAAATATGAAGGATGACAAGGTTAATGTCATCAATTGACCTTTCCAGTACTAGTATTGCAAAGTGAAAATTAATTTGTGAAATTACTGGTCCAGTTGAAAAGTACATGTCTATAGTAAACAGACTGATCTAAATTTTGAACTGTGCATGTAGTTTTGATATTTCAAACTACAACCATTGTATCATTGGTTGAGGCAAAATATTGCATGTCATAATCAAAGATTTTAATAAATAGAGGTATCTGTATTGAATCATGGTGAACCTGTGTGTTTGGAATAACATAAGATACTCCTCATGTCATTTATGAAATTTTTAATTTATGGATGTTAATCAGCTGTTTGAGGTCTTTGAAACTATTTAGATCATCCATATTTGTAACATAAGGTGTGCCAGTTGTTTGTTAGTAAATTGTTGTCATAGGTACTCAATTTTAACCATCCTTGAAATGAATAAAGGTGTGTTGTTAAACTTGGTCTAATATTTCCATACAGGGGTCAATGTATGAGTGTTTGACTAATCGGTATAAACCTTATTATAGTCAATTCAAGATGCAGCATAATGTGTACATGTATCTTTATGTACCATTGGCATTGAACTTGATTGAAGATGGTTTGTTTGTTTGTTTGTAAGTGTTGTAATACGTGACGATTGATTTCTTTGGTCTGAAAATTAATTGATATAGAAATTGTGTATTCATTTCCACAATTAGAAGTTGCCAATCAACCACTAAAATAAATATCACCATGCAATGAAGCAGAGGCGGTGGTTTAATTAATGCAAAGGGACACAACTCTTCCACATACTATATTGATTAGAAATAAAGTACATCAAAACATCAATGTGTTTATGAAAAATGATGAAGGTTATATGGTAATAATATGTTTTGTCTTCTAAATTGTGTGGTTTTCTGTTTTTTTTTTTCTTTTCTTTTCTTTTTTTCTGTTGTTGTTTTGTGTGTAACAATACATTAATATGTTATGTGTTCAAATTTTTGTTCTTTTTGTATAACATTACATTTTGTCTTTTAAAAATTTAATAATACATTTTGTCTTTAAATTTTTTGTGTGTGTCATGATGACTTCATTACCCTTGAAATTTTACCCTTACATAAGCAGTCGGAATGGATACCTTTAAAATGTAATTTAATACATGTATGTGATCAGTAGTTTGATGTATAAGACTGTACATAACTAAGCATGTACTTATGTACCTAAATCTGCAGGTACATTTATACATCTTTTTACTACATTTTGTGTTAGAGTAATGAGATTTGTTCAATGTTACTGTCAGTACTGCTGTTAAAAGAAATTATTTTTGTTCCTGACTCCATTCAGATTTATTTGGAATAAGATCTGCATACATTGTCTGTCTGGAGGACTCTTTCTAGTGATAGCATTTAAAAATAAATTTTTCATTCACTATTCCCCATATTTGGAGATGTCATGAGATTGGATCATTCATTATTGAAAGAATTTATGGCTTTGTCTTTGAACATCATTAAGGCATATGTAACAAAGGGAGATAATTGAGTAGAACACAACCACCTGTTACAAGATATGATAATCATGAGGTAATTTTTCATGGTTTGCTGATGCATAACATCATATGTTCCATATATGTGGTACATGTAGTTACATTTAAAAGTTTACATTACAAGGTGTTGAAATAAGTAGTAATGATGAATTGATTTTATATGGTACATGTGGTTTATTTTTGACCTGTAGTATATTTCATGACCTCTAATCTATAGTATAAGACTATAAGTTACTGTATTAAAACATTTCTATTGGCTTCCAATGAAAGGGATTCAATTTAATTCATTATTATTTCCATTGACAATTTTCAGAAAATATCATTTAGCTATGGCTTAAAGATTTAAGAAAATCATTTTGACCCTTGTAAGTCAAGGATTAAATAGACACCATCATGATTCTTAGGCCTGTCATTAATATGTATGTATGATACTTGATTATTTTTGCATGTTACAATGAAACAAACTGGACCCCAAACCTTAAACTTAAAGTGTTTATGTAGGTGTTATAATTACAACATAATGTATTTTTTGCCATACTTGTACTACCGCCCAGAATTTGGCAAATTGCTTATGTAGAGATTTAAGTTATTATCCTAAATATGACATTTATTGACATTTCAGAGGGGGCAGACGTGGTTTTGAGTATCAGAGAAGCTTTGAACCGCCAAGAAATTATGAGTCTCAAAAAAGTTATGAGCAAAGAAATTATGGAATGGAGAAAAATATTGAAAAGCCTCCAATTGTAAGTTTTATGAGTAACATTACATAATTTGAAGGGAGAAACGATACAAATTTGTGTTAAATTGATAACTCAAAAGATTTTTGACTTAAACGTCAGTAATTTGGAGTCATTATTTAGTGCTCATATTTGTTCTTTTTCATTTTTTGGATTTCAATTAACCCATCTCTGAAGTCAAAATTGAAATCCATTACACTTTTATTAGTGAAAATTCCACAGTCTATGATTTAGACAGCAACCAAATGTTGATTAGTCTAGAGTTACCCTTGAATTAGAATTCAGGCTCTCAAATATACTGTCCAATGGTCAACTTTTGATCATATTTTGGATCTTGGTTGACAGGTTACAGGTTAAGAGAAAATTCTAGTGTTTAATATAAATGTCTGTCTCATCAGACTTTCTAGGAAGGACTGATTACTTTTCTGATATTCTAGAGTAGACGATATATTAATAACAAAACCAAAAAATTCTGAAAAACTTGAGGCAAGGCAGGTTGGAATTTTAAATGAGCTTCAAACACTTGCTTCATTTGCACCTAGGAACAGTGAATATTTTAAGTCTTGATACTATATATGTATTTATTTATTGTTTTGGCATGTTCTGGCCATTTAAGCCATTACCTGATGATATACATGCAATTCAGCTGCTTCAACCAGTTTCTGTCTTTGGGTAGCTTTTCAATATCTTCAAAACATTTTGATTTCATAATTTTGGTCCAAACACTTCTGAATTGTATTCCGAAACGTCCGTCTAGTGCTGTAAAATTAAAACTGGTATAATATGTAATAAAAATTGTATAATAGTAAATTGACACTTATGAACTTTTTATGTGTATTTACAGATGAGTGGTGTATTTTCCAATCCCAGATTTACTAATGTAGTTACTTCATTAGTGGTAAGTATATTACTGTATACATCACTGCCTGCACGAAGTTTGTGGTCAGTTTGAGTGTATGGAAATTTAGAATGATGTACATGTTGTATCTGTTGTTAATTTTCAGCAATTATCTCTGAGAGAGTTTCTGGTTAAAGTGTTACATGCTTCATGTTTTAAAAGTTAAAAGTTATGACTTTAACTTATCTGTGTTATTAACAAGGAATTAAATATGATGTACCATTTCTTATTTTAATTACCAGTAACTATATCTATGGTACCCTGAGGTTAGACCTAATTGTGAATATCGGTACTGATTTCTGACTTTGGTCAGGGTTAATGGTGAATACTCCTTCCTGTAGGTTTGTGGCTTAAGTATGTTGCTTCCACTGGGAGTTGAAAACCAATGTTTTCTAAGCAAAACCTTCAATGTGTTTTTTAGAGGGAAATCTGAAATTGTTTTGAATATAACTGACATAGCAGTTGAAAAATTTCAGAAATTCAAAATTTGTTTGAGGTAAATGTGTGTAACATATCCAGCCAACAAATCTGTCACAGATATGCTGTTCAGGATGTAAAATAAGGTCATATATATATCAATCTTGTTTAAGCTTACTATTTTTTGTCAATTTGAGTATGTTAAAGTAATTAAAATACTAAATAGCTTCAAATTATAACCTGTAATGTTTAGATATGGGAGTGTGTACAACTTTTAGTTTAAATCAGGACTGCTGTCTCAGTAAAATCCGTATGGTACAATATTGGGAATTTACTCAGCATTTTAAGTTTGTATATTTGCATTGATTGTTTTAAAAGTACAACATTTTACACTAACCAGATGTGTTTAATGACTCTATGCCAGTCTGGTAAGATTGGTTTACACAATTGTTGCCAACTTTTTTTCCCTGCCAAGTTAATGGAATTAAATTACACAATTGAAGCAGTTATGTAACTAGGGTTAAATAATGGGATTTTGGTTTTTAAAAATAAAAATCTTAAGCCAAGATTTAACTGTCATCATTAGTGAAAGAAAAATCTTTTGTTTTTATTTCTCCATTTAACCTGATAAAAACTTAATTTTTAATAAGTCTGCAGTTTATCACTTTGTCAACATAAGTGTAAGAAATATAATAGAGAGTTAAATGTTTGTCATAAATTTGTTTCATTTATAAAGTCCTTTAAAGCCAGTTTAAAGGTTTGATTTTTAGACAACACATGAACGTTAATGTGAAGAATGGCGTATAATTATAAAATTATAATTATGTTTCCCAAAAGAAATGGGAGTGGGGGGGGGGGGGGTTCCATTTCTTCCCTCAACATTTTTGTCCAACACTTTTCTCAAAAAGTATTTAAGAGATGTTATGAAACTTCTTATGAACTATCTTTGGGTAGAATAGATGTGCTATTGCCATATTGGGTATTCATATTTTGATCATGCACATGGTTGGGGGATTTCCCATATGGAGTTTATTTGGAGGACACGTTTGAAACAACATCTCATTTCAGTTATAACTTGTCTAAATTAGCTTTGAACCTGGACAACTGTTTCAATTATTCTGTTATTATCATGATTCATGTTATCATGATAATGACAAGGCTCTGATAAATTTATTAAATTCCTTGAATAAAATGTTTATGCAGTAGCCAATTTGACATTGAAGTCGGGTATAAATGGAAGTCTTTCTTTTGTCTAGAAATTCATGAATTATTTTCAGTATTAGTTTGGATAACATTTTTGCTTGCACAATGATGCTCTTGTTGTTGAACACATTTATTTATTTATATTATACAGGGTTGTGTCGTACAATTACAAGTTAAAAATGGTGGAAGATATGAAGGAATATTTAAGACATGTAATCCTCAGGTAAGCCTGATGCTGTTTTTCTAATCCATCTATATAGGAAATTTAATTGATTAAAATGTAGCATAGGAAGAGAACAGAGAAAGAAGGCAGTCAATTTTCAGTAAAAATGTTAACTATAAGATGACAATACTTCTATGTCTGCTGTTAGGTGTTATGTGGAACTTGTGACATATTTACTAGAGACAATAGAGATCTCTTGATTATGTGATTTTATTTTAATGTTTAATCTATACATAGCTATGTAAGTTCTTTCTAGATTTACAGTCTGTCACTTAAAATCAATAACAAAACTCTTATAAGTTTATTTTTATTTCATGAATTGTTTGAAAATTGTAAAAAAAAAATTGGCAAGGGACCATGGTGGCTGAGTGGTCTAAAGAAAGCGTTTATAGATCACAATGCCTCTCGGTGCCTAGATTTTAATTCCACACGGGACAGATCCTAGTGTGAAAAAGTTTGCCAGTTCGCTTGCCAAAGGTCAGTAGTTTCCTCTGAGTACTACAGTTTCTTATACCTTCCAAGAACCGACTGCCTGAATATAAATGGAAGAATATTGACTGAGGTATAAACGTCATTACTCCACTCTAAAACTGTTGTTATTGTTATTTTAAAATTGTTTATGGTGTTGTATGTATTAATATTTATATTTGTTCTATTTGTAGATGGATGTTGTTTTGGAAATGGCACATAAATGTGATGATTCTGGAAATAATAATCATAATTCTGTTGCTAGTATGCCATCAAAAGACAGACTAATAGATAAAGTTATATTCCATTTTAGTGATATTTTAACCATTGATGCTCTCAATGTAGAGTTGGACTATGCAGTAAAAGGTAAAATTTTATTTTGCACTGATTTAATGTTGTTGTTTTTTTTTTTTTTTTTTTTTGTGAAATAGTTAAGAAATATTCCAATCAAATTATAATAGCTTATTGGATTTCACTGGTAAAATTTTATCAACTGTTAAAAGAAGCTGTTTGTCTTTATGCAAAGTGAATGTGCTGTGTGATACAAATAGGTTCTATCATGAAATAATGTGTGTATATGGAATCTGTAAAGCAATAGGAAATTGGTATGATCAGAAATTATCACCACACCCAACCTTGTACAGTTTCATACAATGACATTGTGTTTAAAAATTTTATTTGATAATGTGTCAACATAGAAATAGATCAACAGAGCTGAACAAAAATCATAGCATCACATATTTGGACATTTTTTTTAACTAAAGTCTAGAGATTGGAGTAATGGTGTTTGACAACCCAGTCAATACTCTCTCACTTATATGGAGGTGGTATGATGGATGAAGTAGAGTACCCAGATAAAACCAGACCTTAAGCAAAGCAATCAAACTGTCAAACTCTGGAGAGCTGTTACTGTATTTGTGCATGTTTTCCTAAGAGCTTTCATTGCCATATAAGGGCTTAGTGAGTTATGTTGACTTTGACAACGCCTGTTATATTTGAAATTATAGTTGTAAATAACTTGGCAAAATCATTCTAGTATTGACTTAATAATAAGTTCTTTTGTTTTGTTTACCATAGATACATTTACTGATGCTGCAATAAGTAAATCAAATGGTCAAGTTTTAGAAAGAGATCTCCGGGAATTACAACCCTGGGATGGGGAAGGTGGAGAAGATTTAGGAGGGGCATTAAATGCAGATTCTTCGGTAAGTACATAAACTAGATATTTTATCTGTGACCTACTTTGTATGAAAAAGAAAATGTTATGATGATGTGAATGTGAAAAAATTATGATTTACTATTTTCAACTCATCTGTACAAAGTATGATAGAGCTTTTATTATACCGAGAGCATTTACATCAATGTGTGTGTGGCATTTCCAACTGGTTAGTCTATAAATAGGGAAATGTTATAGTTTTATGTTGAATTTGTAGATGGACTAGATTGTAGATAAGCAAAGACTCTCTAACAGAACATATGCAATCATAGTTTATACTTAGCCTAAATTACTTTTTGTACAGCGATTTTAAAAAGGGTTTTAAACTTTATATGGGTATGTATAATGTTTATTTTCTAATTTTCTTCTTGTAAAATCAGTGTGGTCTTTAGAGAGATAGACAAAGTCTTGTAATAATTAATGAAAAGTTTATTTTTAGGCTATATCTGAAAAAGGTTTTTTTTGGCAATTAAAAATGCACTTATAATTTAGATTTTGAAAATATTTGGAGAAATGGAAAGAAACATTTATTTATTTTACAAGTTTATGAATGTGTGATAAATATTTGTTTACAGAATGGTTGGGATGCTGATGAAATGTTCAGAAGAAATGCAGAACAATTTAATGTACAATCAACATATGATGATTCATTAAAACAATACACGTAAGTAAAAAATAAAAAAAAACATGAATATTTTACTTAGAATCGTGGAAGTCTTTCAGATCACGCCTTTACAACCTCTGCCTTGTGCTGAATGTTGGTATTTAAATGATTCCAATGCCTTCTGTCGTGGTATATATGTGAATCTTCATTCTGTAAATGTTGATGCCTCAACATAAGTGAAATACTAAGAATTTTGATTTCATTCATTTCTAGAAAATGTGATAAGACTGTATGCACTTTTATGTAGCTTTAAAGTCTGTGTTTTTACACAGTTTGGGTCGGTTTAACAGTGCTTTTAAATTTTGTTAAATTTGAGGATTTAAAAAAGAAAAATGACTAGAAATGATTTTTAAGGAGATGTTTAAGCACAGCAATGTTTTTCAGCAGTTCCCTTTTATAAATGGGAGTTAAAAACTGCTGTTAATCTTTTCCTGAAAAGTGGTGATTGCATATGAACTTTTAATTTAGTTGTAACTGAAGCAAATTGGAGAATATTTTTGTACTATAATCTGTATTTTAGTGTTTATATTTTTTTTCTTTCTCTAGAATACCTTTACAAAAAAGAGATACCAAAGAATATAAAGAAAGGGAAGAAAGGGCTGCAAAAATAGCAAATGAAATAGAAAAAACAGAACAATACAGACAAAGAGTAGCATTAGAGAACGGTGAAGAGGAAACAGAAGAGGATAAATATAGTGCTGTAAAACGTAATAATGATACCAATTCACAAGTTAATATGCAGACATCTGGAAAGTAAGTCAACAAGTTACACTATAAGTCTTCAAATATTATAATAGAAAGTCATAAATAGAGATGGGATACTGCAGAAAAAAATTACCACGATATACCATGGTATTTTACCAAATACCACAGTATACCACACATCCATTAAGATTCGAAATACATGTAGTATATCTATTCTTATCTAAAATAACAGCTAAGGAATTTGGGCATTGGATATTTTGAGATGGATGCTAACACACAATAAAATTTACAGAATTGTCTATTTCAACCAAGTTGATTCAAAACTTGAAATCTAAATCTCTTAAGATTATTGTCAAACAAAGATTTTAACAAAATTCAAATCAATACATCAAAATTCAAACTGTTATTTCAACAATTACCAACATAATATTGTTTGTTAAAATACCTTACCGCTGTATTACCAGTACCTGGTCAGTACCACGGTATATCTGTAATACCGCACACCACTAGTCATTAACAATAACATGTTCTCAAATATATATTAATGATTTCAAATTAAATGAAAAGATGGCCCACAAATGTTTTAATTTCACATATAAATGTTGTGCATATAGAAAGACCTAAATTTAGAAGTCAATCGGATTATGAATTGCATTTCTCTGCTATCCATTTAATTTTGATATCAAGACCATCTAAAAAAATTGTGAAAAATCTTAAAATAAGTGAACATAATACTGTTACCAAAATATGATAAATTTAGCCTAATTTGTTAGTTTCAATGTTTTACTTTGTTTTGGGATTTTGATTTGAACATGAAGTAGTACGCTTGTTTTTGATTTATAAAAAATAGATCTCATTTTGTGGTTAGCTGTTAAGTTTGAAAATTTATGTTTGCCTGGGTTTAATGAAATTCTTCAGGGAAAGAGTTCATTGAAGAAAACTGACAAAAGAAGCTTACTCAATACTCTTGTAATCCTGTCATCCAATTTTGAAAAGATGCAGGTGACATGAACAAACTAGCCGTCCTTCTGACATCTCTCATTGATAGTACAGTAAATATTTCAGATCAAGATGTAAGAGATAATGTGCAATGTAAAACATTGCTGTATAAATCTTCCATTGCGACCTATAGATATTGGTACTTGTATATTTTCAGATATATACCACCAATGAGAAGAAATCAACAGACTAGAAATGTACGAGGGGGTAATATAGTTAATCATAATGTGCCAAATAAAGGGCCAGTTTCACCGGTGCATAGTCATCCCCCTCCTACTACTCCCCCTACACAGTCAACACAATCACACATCCCTCCAAGTATAGAAGAATCTAAATTTAGTAACGGAAATTCAGGTAGGTTATTATATGCCATTTATGTTATGCTTTATTTTTGATTTATAAGTACTAGTTATTTTCTGTGGAAAATATTACACAAGTTATAATATCCAAATTAGATTTTTGAGAAAATTAATGTTTATACAAGTCATATTGGGTTTTCAAATAATGAAATAATATTGAAAGAGATTTCCCGACTCAAACAGAACCATCACAAAAAAATCTTCAATTCAATGGAAAACAGTTTTAGTTCTATTTATTACTACACATCTCAAAACTTAATTCCTCAAAGCATTTGTTTAACACTAATTTCACAGTGTTTGAAAGTTGGAAATTATAGTTTACATTAATGTTGATATAATATTGAATTGATAATCATACCAGCTCCTAGTTTTATCATATGTTGTATATTTATGCAAATTTGTGTTTTACTTTGGTGTTTTCAGTACCAGATGTTATAAGAGATGTAAAGAGAACAGAACCTGTACACACGTCGTCGTCATCTTCATCATCGTCTTCAAGTAAACCTAGTCCTGTAGTAGTAGAACAACAAAGTAATACAATAAATGAAAATAAATCAGAAACATTACAAACATCACCGTTATCTAGTAAAATAGATAGAAGAAATTCTAATCCTAAAGGTTAGTATATACAATCAAGCTTGCTGAGTGAAGCTTGTTACATTCTGTCTCCAGTCGAACAGGTAGTTGCTTATCATCAGAGATTTAAGAGTACAAGACATTTCATGGCCAGTGCCTCACTCACCCCAGCAGTTTTCTAAGTACCGCTAGTGGATGGACAAGCTGTTATGTTCACAGCATACCATGCACTCCTAGCTAAACTTCAAACTAGCATTGTCACAATAGTACATCTTTGAAATGAGGATCTCGTAATGCAGTTTGTTATATTTTATAAATCAATTTTCCCAGTTTTATAGGCAGAAAGGTGTTTTTTGAAAAATTAACAAAATCATGTTATATGGGAACTAATGATTCATTGATGGGAAAAACTTAGTTGTTTTGAATAAAACTGGATTGTTAATGTTAGACATTTGGGTTTTGTAGTGATTTATTTCTGTTATATATTTTG
This sequence comes from Anadara kagoshimensis, assembly GCA_021292105.1. NCBI lineage: Eukaryota > Metazoa > Mollusca > Bivalvia > Arcoida > Arcidae > Anadara > Anadara kagoshimensis. The sequence continues at coordinate 20,574,538 of CM037874.1, forward strand.
TTGTTGTTTTTTCAGCTCGGGATGTTGTAGTACAAGAATTAAAAGATTTTAGTACGAAATTTAAAGTAAGTTATAGATAGTATACTTTGCTTTTATTTTTCAGCATTATATTCCTGAAATGTAAAACCATATAAAAATTCAAGAACTATTTTAAAATTTTAGATGTGTTCAGAATCATGGGTTAAAATGTAAGTTTTACTTAGAATGTATCAAAATTGTATCCATTAGTTACGTAGCATGGGTTTTAATCTATACTTGGTAATGCACTATTGTTTTTTCGACTAATGCACACTAAAAGTCGCAGAAAAAAAATAGGAGCCTAAAAGAAATGTAATTTCTGTACCTTACAATTGTGTGAAATTTGTTTACAGTTAGATGAAGAAACAAAAGAGAAAGAATCCAAAGAGAAAGATGAAAAGGTTATAGACAGTAGTGCAGAAATTATAGAAAAAGTACAAACAGAGGAACAGAAACCGGTGGAGGAACACACATCACAAGAACAACAAACAGAAACTGAATCAGAAAAAGATTTACCAGAGTAAGCTTATCATTGCGTCGCACAATACAGAATTTAAAAAAAAAATAGACATAATTATGTTGCCACAAATTTGACTAAATAATGGCCAGATTTACAAACTTTATGCTAAAATTTGCAAATATATATACTGTATATGTTACTTTTATGGCAGTTTCTTGACCTTCAGCATTAATAAAATGAAGTTTATGTTTTTGTTCCTCAAGGTTGATTTCAAAGAGTAAAAGTTGAATGTAAAAATTATTAATCATTAAATATTAATATTCTTTACACAATTAATCCACTCCACTCCATTGATGTTTTTTGTATGGTGCCCGAAGCATACATCTTTCTGACATCCCTGGTCAGCAATGTACCTAGTCCTGGTATAATATTCTGTTACAGTGATAATTTGATTATTTTAACTTTATTTCCTTTTGATTTTACAGATATGTAAAGAATTCAATTTTAAATCCAATGGCAAAAGAATTCAATCCAACAGCAAAGCCATTTACACCAGTGAGTATAGTCGAAATATTAAACAAGAGAACTTTGGATTGCATGAAAAGTTGTGTCATTATTTTACATCACCTTGAAAGTCGTCCATCCTCTGTAGCATTTTCTTCACTATGTAACATGATAAGAAGTTTTCTTTAGTTACTTGATGTAAAGTTTCTCTTTCCAGTCACAGGTCTTCTGGCTGCCTAAATATGAATCCTACTCAGGGAAAATCCTAGTGTGAGAAAGTTTGTCAGTTTCCATGCAAAAGATGAGCGGTTTTCTTCAGTCACTCTGGTTTTCTCCATCCTCCCAGAGCTGACTTGCTTTACATAAGTGTCTGGGACATAAAACATCATTGCTCAACTCATCTTAACCATCACTTTCGGATAAATAATTTGATACATAATTTTTAGCTGACAACATTGATGAGAATTGATATGTCTGATATTTTCAGATAAAATTACATATTAATGGAACCATTTGGTGTTACATTACTATTATGATCAGTATCAATCAATTGTTAAGTTTCACAAGCACTAGTAAAGGGCCTGGTACATCATAATACCAAACATGCATGTTTGTACCAATAAAGCTACCAGAGAAGCCATTCACTTAATCTATTGCATACTTTTAGTAATCAGCATTGACTGAAAAATGACTGGTACAACAAGCATATAATAAACTGACTTAATCATACTTTTGCTGTTGCAATCTTAAATGCTTAGGTTACTATTTGCTAGTGCATGTACATGTATCAAACTTTTTTTATTGAAACAGAAACAGCCACCGCCGGTCCCAACTCCACCAAGGCCACAAACACAGAGTCCCATTATACAGACATTGCCACCTGCTGGTTATTATACTCAACAATATATGGTGCCACCAAATGTTGTTTCCATGCCGACACAGCAAGTGCCAACATCTCAGCCACATAATCGGCATCCTAAACGAGGTAATTATTGCAGAAATGCATCGAATATTTCCTTCTACTCTCTTGATGAGTTTACAAGTTGAAGGTACTCTCTTGATGAGTTTACAAGTTGAAGGTACTCTCTTGATGAGTTTACAAGTTGAAGGACATTGACAGCATTCAGTTAAATATCAAACAAGTGATAGTAAATTGTTGTTATTGTGGTATCAAAGTGTTTGCTATTTAAGGATTTGGATATGATGTGTTATCTTATTTTTTTGAGTCTTAATCATAGAATTTTCTGCAGAATGAAAATTTAAACTTATTTTTCATCGATAAAATTTTACTAGAATTAACTTTCCCAATTTAAACTTTTGTCTGTTTAAAGATATTGTAAGATTGTGTTTTTAGAGAAACGGTCTAAGATTTTCTTAAGGCATTAAAATTGTTATCAATTTTGATTGTACATGTGGAATGTCTAGCTAAACAGGAGGTGCTTACCCTTCTGAAGCACTTGACTTCACTTCCCTAGTGGAAGTTTGTGTTTAACTTAATGTGTCAGTTTATATGTTTTACCTTTTCTTTTGGGGTTGTCTAGGTTTCCACAAATTTAAAATAATTAGTAGCCAAATTTTTAAAATTTGTGAAAATATAGTCCTTTTTAAAGTAATTTTTCACAAATTTGCTGAAATAGGTTACTTTTTGAAAGAATTCCCTAGAAATTAGTAGCCAATGGCGATTTTGGCTACCAGGGATGGAAACATAGGGTTGTAATTTAGACAAGACTAGTACATTTGTGTTTGATAATCAGTATTCCAAAACATTGCAACTTTATGTTTCACAAATTTCAGGTCATGTAGTATGTTTGTTATATTAATGTTAATAACCCTTGTATTATTTTATTTCAGCGGTTGTGTCTGTTCATCATACTCCACGGCCAGATCTAACAGCAGCAGCAGCTCAAGCTGCTACAGGTCAACCATTGTTAGCTCAAGCATCAGTACAACAGCCATATATGTATACATTTCCAATGGTTCCCCAACCTACTGGATATCAAGTAGGACAGGTATGAGATCAGTGATTTTGTTACATTTTTGAAAACTACCTTCTGTCTTTACGATTGGGAAATTGAAATATTTAAGTTGCAAATTGCATTAAGATATGCTGACAATAGCTAGTATCTTTAGTACAAGTACACTATATTGTGGGACATTGATATTTTGTTGGCAAGGACAACTAGATTAAATTTTCAGTGCATCATTGTTGTTTTTGGGAAATTTTAATGGCAAAATTTGGAAGTTTTAGTCATTTCTACCTATGAGAAACCACCTTTATTTGGTAGTAATTTTAAGCAAACAAAAGCACTGGAGATTCTAATACATGTGGAGACTTGTGTTTCAGACCACAGTCATGATTTAAGAAAACTAATGCATGTAGAAAAGTGTAGTCAAGACCACATTTATGATTCAAAGATTTTGCAGGAGTTCAATATAGCGATTGCAATATTTTTGCATTTCTATAAGAAATCTTGCAACTCTTGGGTAGGATCTTGAAACTCTTGGGGAGGATGTGCTGTAGATTTGTGCAGAATTACCTTTAATCATGCAAAAATGAATCCTATCTGCTATTGAAGTTAGGAATATAATGTAGTTTCCCATTTTTGTACAGAAGTGGGAGATTTGTCTCCCCTTTGGGACATTATCTCCCCAAAATCTTCAATCCTAGATGCAACCCTGGAACTACCATATATTTATAAAAAATATTTCTTTTTTGAAATAAAATGTTTATTTTCATCATTAAAACTTAAATCATTATAGATTAATTTGTTCCTTTCTTTTGAAGGTAATGCCTATGCCAGCTGCCACGCCCAATGGGCCAAGAATGGTTAATCCAAATATGGTGCCTACATCACATCAAAGTAATGTTGACCACTCTAACCAGTCACATTCAGGGCATATATTTAGTAAGTACAAAACAAGTGACTTGTGCAATACAAATAAAAATGTCTGAATCAGTACTTTGTATAGTGCTAGTGATATTTTGGCTTAGCGTTTATAAACAGAGGCTAGTCCATTCTACACAAATAGGTGCACTCATTTCAAAACCACCTTAATATATGATCCCTACTCACATTCTATAGTCTCTTCCATGTTTATAAACACTATTGCTGACGGACTTTACATGTCAACATAAATTTAATATATATAATTTCTAATACATGTATTTGACATAGTATGAAACACATAGTACATGTACTTAAAGCTTCAAACTTAAAAAGGGTCTTTGAATAAAAGTGCAAATATAAATAAATATGCTTTAATCAATTGTAGGAATTCTTTTACATTATAGAGCCAACCCTTTGATTTCCCAGATTTCTATATTTATGTTGCTATGGGTTTTTATTTTCATTTGTATAAAAGGATTTCTTGTTCAGTGATATTAGATAACTAAGATGGGAGATCAAAGCCCTCAATTTTGGAAACAATTTTTTTAAAATATTTTATGGTAAAGAACCATAACTCTAATTGTGTTATTTAAAAAGCTTACTATTTACTATTTACTACTGTTTAAATACAGAAGTTCATACAAACTGTTTTTAAAAGTTTTTATTGTGAAGACTGAAACATAAAAGATTTGGTTTAATCTGTGTTTTCAAATTCTATTTTTAGTGGCCCCTCCAGGAGGTCCAGTGCCAGCACATCTACCTAATCAACATCATCAACAACAATATTCACATCCACAGCCAGCACACATGGGAGCTCCACACACAAATCAACACCAGCAGCATCAGCAACACCAACAGCAGCAGCAGCAGCCACATCCAGCACCAAGCCCAGTACAACAGCACACTGGTTCTAACACACAGTCACACACACAGGCTCCACCGCCACCGTCAGGAACCCCACAGCCACAACATGTACCCTATCAACAAATAAATATACAAGGGCAGCCACCTTTACAGCCTAGCCCACATAATCCCACGTCACCACAGACAATGCATCCTATCTCAATGCCGTATCACTTTCAGATGGCCGCCCATAATCAACAAGGCAATCAACAACACTATAATAATATGAACCAGCAGAACCCACCACCCACAACGGTGGGAGGACATACACTACATTCACAGCATATGCAACACCACCAGCCACACTTAGTTATGATGCCACAGCCAAACCCAAATCAAGTTCAACAACAACAACAACATAGTCATCAGTTCCAGGGTCACCATATGACAGGTAAATATAATAATTAAATATTTTTAAATTCAATCCCCCAAGTTTTTTAAAATCAAAAGTGTTGAATATCAGAAATCCATTCATGATAAAATGGCTTACGGATAGCAGAAAGTATTACTATTTAATTTTGGATCCTAGTGGTAAGTTCACTTACCAAAAGTCGTATTCGCCAGACTTCTAGTTTTACAAACTACCTCGATATAAGAAAGAATTTGACAATATACACATTGTAGTAACAACCTCAACAAATCATTTGTAGCTTAAAAATAAAAATAAAAAAAAAAATCATAATTGGCAAAATTTTTAAACAGCCAGCCCACCAGCAAACATTTTGCAGCTGTAATAAATTTGTAATTTATTTATAGGTCAAGGAAATGTTCATGGCCAAAGCCACATGTTAGCACAGCCAGGACTACAAACAAATAACCCAAACAGTATTCATCCACATCAAATGCATCATTTTGTACCGCCAGGTAAATTATTAACAAAGAAAGAATATAATTACTTGTTTACCTGTAATTAAAATGACTGAAAGGATTAATTTATGACTTTTTTAAAAAAAATATATGTATGCTTTCAAATTAAGGATGGTACATTATACACATTCTAGTAACAACCTCAACAAATCATTGAGAAAAAAACAGGGGAAGGAAAAATATTAATATTGTCAAAATAAAAAGACCAGAAAACTTTTAGGCAATGCAGACCAAATTTAGATGAAATGCTAGGCTATATGTGTAATTTTCTACAAAGAAATGTGCAGTCGGGTCTGTAAATTTTTGACTAAAGTTTTATCCTGATAATATTTATGAATTCTTCATTTGATTGTCAAATTCATTAATTAAGTCAAGTCAAACTTGTTTTGAGCAAATATAACAGAATGTGTACGACAGTAAAATGTCATAAATAAAACCTTTCAGGTATTTTAATTTTTAATATGCATGATTGTACTTAAGAATTGTATTGATATAAATTATTAGTAAAGACGAGACATTTATACTTCCATGCTGCTTATAATTGTACATGGCTTATGATATACATGTATATTTTCTGTTACCAAGTTACTGTTACTATCCTTTTTAAAACACAAGAATATCTTATGTTGAAACAATTATTTAGTTTATTCTTTAACTACAGTTGGCATACAGATTAACACTACATACTCTACAGGCTCTCTATAAGTGTTATTTTACTTGTAAATAAAGGGAAAAGTTGTGGTTTAGTCTTAATTCTGCACTAACTTTTCCAGAATGAATGACCCACGTAAGCAACATGTACTTAATGAATTAGGACTGTGGAAGACAATTTTTGGTTTGGCTTTCTGACAACATTCTTGTTTATGTTTTTAAAAATTTATTCAACATAATATGATTTTAAAAATAGTTTCATTGTTTCTAAATAGACCTTTTGCTTGAAGGAATTAAATTCAACCCACAGAGTTTGAAAAAAATTAAGACAATTTCCTATATAGTTTGCTATGCACTGTAGACCTGTTGCCATGGTATGAACTAAAACATCCTCAAATACATGTAGGCCATATGTTAAGTAAATACACTGGTGAAACTACACACAATTCATTTAAATACTGCCAAGATTGGAAAAAATAGAACTTATATCTGTTGTGAATTTCTAAAAATGACATAAATCATCTGAAGTAAGTTCTTTTTTAGGTCATCGTCAATTTCTAAAATAATTAAAGCCTTTAGCTTTCAGTTGCAATTTTGTATTAAATTATTTTTGTTTTGCAGCTTAAGTTTTGTTTATATGAGCTTGGCCATATTAATGAGAAGCTTACTTTGTCTCGTACGTAAAAAGCTTACAATTTGATATGGCCTTTGTTAGATTATTGCATGCATATTGTAAAATTTGAAATTAATTTTAACTCTCAGAATCCCTCAAAATTGATAAAATTGCAGGTATATTATTTTTATGATTTGGTCACCATCATAAGGCAATGTATCATGAATCATGGTTAGTTACATATCTCAAAGGTCACATGGGCAAAGTTAATGATTTTGAGGCATTTGTCAGTAATTACTGAATTTCTTCTTTAAATTAAACTACTTTGAGCTCAAACAAAAATTTTACCATGAACAAACTCGTGTTGCTATTTTCCACTTTCATTATGATAAACAAACTCTAAAAATTAACTGTTTATGGAATTGAGAAGTATTGATATGAAAAAGTAAAAGAGCAATTGATAATATAGCATCTCCATTGTCTTTGCATGACAAGGTTATAAGTAATGTACTCATTCTGTTGTTGCATGGTTATAATTTTAGGGTCTAGTAAAGTCACATTATATGACCTGCTTGAATTTACGATTTCTCAGTTAAAGAAATCAACATCACAGGTTGTGTCAGTTGGAAATCACAAATATTTGACAACAAAAATATCTGCCTTCTGAAGTAGTAAAATCAAAAGTTAAACTTTCCATAATGGGTACAAAACGAGGGATTTCCTACAAGGTTTGCATGGCAGGGCTGCTGATTGTCAGATACTTTCTGTATAAATACATGTAGATGTTGTTTGATGTCGCCAGAAAATTCAGATTCTAGTTGCAGAAAATGGTTAGACTTAAGTATGGTACCTGTATCCATAGTACAACGTCAAGTTTGCATGCTAGAGCTGCTGATTTTCTTACTATAGTATCTGATAGTATTACATGAAGCATGATTATATAATAAACATACTTTGTATAAAATATATTGACTTGTAAACTTCACTTTACTTTGACACGAATAAGTTGTACTGTACATTAAAACAAATCAATGATAATCATTACTTTTTATAACATTATTCTTCTTCATCTTTTTCATAAACCCAGGTTTTCAAACTATTAATGCTAGAATTCTTCATCAGCACACGAAGGGAAGTCCGTTACTAGTGGCTAAATTCCAGTAACGTAACATCGCCATCAGTGAGTCTCGTATCTCTTCTGTTTATCTAGCATGGTGTTATTTGCAGTTATATTATGTCAGTTGCTCTGACGTTACTGGTTGTCATGGTTACCAGTTTGTTTTTAAACAAAAAAGTTCAGTTGCTCATTGCTAACATGTTTGAAACAAATTACAGCCTTTTAAGAAATTTTAATTTTTAATTTTTTTTCAAATCCCAGTTTGATCCTAACAAAACACACATTTCCCTAGAGTTGTGCATGATTGAAGTAAATTGTTTCAAAGGTTTTATTTTCTTTCATATTATGGATGCATATTTGCTTAATATACCCAAATTTGACCTTGAACCTGTACCTCAAAATTACCAGAGTAAAAGTTCTCCATCTTCTATTTGTTGTTTCTTAAACTTATACGCAATACTGCAGATTTTGATTATGTATATTCAATAGTTCAAGGAGAGGTTGTTTTTATTCTTTATTATTAAATACAAATGTCTCGGCAAATGCAAATTACATACTTGATTGCAGACTGTTTAAGTAGTCTTCTCCTAGGTAATGTTAGGTAGGAAACAAAACTAATGCAAAATTGATATTCATGTGCCCAGTATTGAGAAAATTTGCATATCTAAAAATGGTGAAAAGCTATTTTGCTGCAAAAAAATGTTGTCGGGCATTCCAGTCTATCTATCTACCTTTATGTGACCAATGACAAATATATAAAGATCATGCATGATTCTGGTAAGGAGAAAAAAAAATTGTCTGAAAATGATGAAAAACCTATTTTGCTTCTGAGTATTTTGTCAGGCCACCAAATCTACCTGTCTGTATCTTGCTTTACAAACTAGTTAAAATTTTGTATCTGATCATATTAAAATTTTCTATCTGCACATGATCACGTGTCCATGAAAAAATGACCCCCTTTCCTATCTAACAGTTAGCCTAACAAAAACAAACACTATCCAGCCTTTCTTTCACTCTCTTTCATTGATATACCTTATTTATCTTCAATATTAAAGAACATTTATTTATATGCTATGATTGACTACTTTGCATGTTGTATTTTAGCTTGATATCTGCCAGCTACCAGCCAGCCAGTCAGCCAGCCATTTATTTTTGTTTGCATTTTATTTCTATGCCTGCTTTTATGTTCTGTTTTACAGGAGCGCAGCAAGTACAGAATTATCCACAAAGCCATTAACATATAAAGTGGATTAAATAAAAATAGAATGTTTGTGATGATGTAAGTAACCTTATTAATAGCATGCTTCTCTATACCCACCCAGCCTCTCCGTTTTCTACTCTACATGTACTATTTATAAGCATTTTTGAGTTCTCATTGTTTATCACTTATAGCATGACATGTTTATTTAAAGCACTTGATGTACCATTATAAGTTGATGATTATTTTTTTCAATTTTGGAAATATCTGCTTGCAAGTTGCAAACGGCATGTATGTACTTGAATTTATACATAATATGTATGTACAGTGGGTAATGTCTGGTATTGAGTGTTTTGGAGCAGTTACTCCAGTGACGTGAATTATGACTTTATACCAAGGTTTGATAAAATATTTCCTAGAATACAGTAATATTAAAAGGGAAAGGGGTATGGTGTCCAAATTACAGTTTCTAAGTTTCCTGAACTTCAAATCATTAATAACTTCTGTCTTGTCAGATTTAGATTTTATTTTTCCTCATATGGCATTGGTATTGTTGTGGTTTGTCAAAATGTGAATGTTGAATAAACTGTTGTCTTGCCTGGTAAATATAGTTACCGTAAATATAGTTACCATTAAGGCAAATTTAGATTTTATTTTTATTTTTCCCCCATGTGGCGTTGGTATTGTTGAAGGTGTGTCAAAATGCAAATATTAAACACTGTTGTCTTGCCTGGTAAATATAGCTGTCCAATCCTTTTCAAAAAAAATCTTTGAATAAAATATTGTTTAAATTAAATTAAATATAGTTACCGGTACCATAAAGACAGATATAGATTTCATTTTATCTCATATGGCATTGATATTGTTGTAGGCGTATCAAAATGCCAGAGTTAGGCCGTTAAAGTTCAGATCCTTACAATGACCAAGGCATAGTTGATATGTAGTGTTCTTTTTCCTGTTAATAACCTTTAACTTTTCCACCTGTCATTGGGGAGTGAAAGGTGTGTACATTCATGTTAGCTGTCAAAACCATATTCAGTGTTCAATGGACTAGAACTAGGATGAATTGATGTATCGCTGGCCACGTTCCGACACAGGCCACCATCATGGTACCAAAGCAGTGTCACGGCAACGATTGACGTACTAGTGTCAGTTACATCAATAAATGGCACAATTCAGGCCGAGTATTCATTCTTTTTGTGTGTAATTCAAGCATGCTGAGCCATGTCTGAACATTGTGGGCATGGCCGGCGATCCGTCAATTGGTTGGTCATTACTCAAAGTAGGCATTCATCAATTTTTAATGTCATTGTTATGCTCTAGACTATAGGTCTGACCTGTTTCCTATCCTGATCAGTCTACAGCATTGCCAGATGCTTGTTACTTAATATGCAAATGCCCTGTGTATTATGAAAAAATGGAATACCTTGAAACACTGACACTCATATAATATAAAAAGTCTCTTTATTTGCTATTTGCCAAGGGACAGTTTTCATTTTTCTGTGGTATTTTATGGTATTTGTGTGGTTGTGGTACATCACCAAGTGTTCCAAAAATCAGGTGTATTTTATTCTTCCAATTTTACTTAAAATATACTTTTAGATATAGTTAAAATTCAGTGTTGGACTGTGTTGTATGTAGTTAGTGTTATTTTTACATATTTTTATTCTATGATATTTGATGTACAAGTACAGCAGTCTTTATCAACAGTTACTTATGTCTGTTGACAGTTGTGTCATATATTGGTTTATGTATCTGCTATGTTTATGCATGTTATGTAGTCTGATATTGTCAGTTTAATTGGACTTGTTACATGTAGTTTCATCAAAGATTATGTGTATGTGTCTCCAGTATTAAGGAATTACATGGTAGTTTAGAATCAGTCTTTATAAATATCAAGGGGACATTCTGCTTCAAATCCTGTCAGTGTTTTACTCAATATTTGGGGGAAAAAACACAGTTTTGCCATGCATCTGCATAAGGGAGTAAACCATGTGGTATCTTATAGCTAATAAATGCCATGGGAATTTTTTGGTTCAACCCCCATCAGTATTTGACCTAACAATGGGGTCGGAAGGAGGGGGGCTTATGTGTTGCCTTATAATATTCTGACCACTTCAACATTTTACTGATCGTTGGAGTTATCAAAATTGTCTAAAACAGAAAAAAAAAAAAAAAACATTTGGAACTTAAATACTGACTTTGGCAGGTTATTTGTAATATTAAAGGAAACCTTTTTCTTGTTTGATATCAGAGTTCTACTTTAGTTAAAATTGTTTTGAATTAGGAAATGAACTTCTCAAGTATTTTTCATTGAGGCCTTTTAAATTGAGGTAGTTTGGGTGATATTGTCTATGCCTAGTAGTAATGTAACTTGTTGTGGTCGACTACATGATGTGATAATGATGTTTTGGTTGTATCCATACTCCCAAGAACTACCCAACCCAATAACCAGGCTCCAGTTTCACAATCATTATTTACTAAAATTTTTCTTAAATTTAGCAAATTTTGGTAATCTATTTCTAGAATTACTGATGAATATATTTGTCAAAACTAAATGCACATGTTTAAATCTAGAAGTGATTTTAAAAATGACACCTTAAATTTCTGAATATCTTGAAAATTAACACAATTATAAAGATTTGATATTTTGCAAGATTTAAGTTAGGGAAAATCTTGGCTAAGAAATGATTGTTAAACCGGGGTCAGTGCTACATTTCCCAGTAATAAAGTAGGGAGGGAAATTCATTGTTCTGATGTTACTGTAGTTATTTAATATCAATATATTTACAGTGTTCTTTTATATATCATATTGTTCTGTATATTTTCAGGAATGGCGGCAGCACTAAATAGGTTATAACTAAAGAAGACGGAGCTCTCAGAGCGAGATTTGTGATTGTTGTGTGATAAACAATAAAGAAGATGATAATTTTATATATGTGTCAGGATTTAAACAAAAATAATGAGTGATAATTTATGTCAAAATAATGATGACGACAAAACAAGATATATAAGCTTATTGTGCAAAAAAAAAAAATTATTACTATGTGAAAAAAATGTTCTCATTGTGTGATATTTGAAACTGACAGTTTATTCTGCATTCAGATGACTACACTACTACGACGATGATGATAAGAGAAATGACGACAAGGATGATGATGATGATGATAAGTGACTTGATGAACACTTTAAATGTGTCAAATTGTGCAAAAACAAAAGATTTTAATAATAAAAAAAGCCCAATTGACTTTTGTAGAAATACATAAAAAAGAAAAAAAATTAATAAAAAAAACCCGACTTAATGTGTGCTTTCTTTTTCATTATGTACCAGAAGTTTTCAGCTGGTAAAGTTGGCCAGCATTGCCATAAATGATGGATTTAGTCATAGCAGTGCGAGTTTTGGATGGTGTTAGTCTGGATTTAGTTTCTACATACATGTATTATTTTGACAAGCCATTACCAGAAGTCACTCAGGATTCACTTATTTATTGAAATGTACAAATATTTATGTTGTATGTGTATGAATATTGGATAAAAATTGTGGCCTCTAAAGTATTAAGCACTTTGTGCTCAGGTGAACTAAAAGGGGTCTAAATAAAACTTAAACAGTGAAAATTTGATGTGTAGATAATGTGGTACAAGTTCACAAATTGTACCTTCAAGGATAGGTTGTAGGTTGGAAGCACCATCTTGGGATCACTGCTTTTTCACTGTCTAGAATCAAATACCACCCTGTACATATACTTATGCTAGTTTTTTGGTTCACTTTTGTTTCTAGAAACAGGACGGCGATAGTACATTGTATATTTGTCTCTCATTGCACCATTGAAGATATTTTTTCCAAACTTAGTATACATGGTAACTGGGATGTGACAGAAGAGGAGGTAACTTGGTGCAAATTTCTTAGTGGTTTAACCATGTTTTTGCAACAGGTATATCTTGCTGCATCAACCAGCTCCATTTCAAAGTTCTATGGTAGCTCGGTTGAGTGCTTGCTTCGTATATGGGAGGTCATGGGTTTAAACCCTAACCTGGGTCTGACGGAGCCTTGAAAAAAGATAGCGACTGTCAAGCACTTGGCAATAAGAAATAAAAGTCAAAGGGTCCTACAGAAAAGACCTTAAAAATGATGTCCCATATCACAGCATGCTTGGCACATTAAAGAACCCTGCCTGCACATTGCCCTGAGCACACTGCACTTTACCGATAGATCTTAATATAAGTGAAATATTTTTGACTAGGACGTAAACCCCCATTCTATCAATCATACGGAATACTCGAGTTCCTTTTACCCTTCTAGAACTGACAACCTAGGTATAGATGAAATAATCTTGACTAAAAAAACATTCTAACCATCAATAAACATGATTACAATTATAGTGACTCGGGGGTGAGAGTCCTTTGTTTGAACTGCTGATGTGGCTTAGGTAAACCATACCCCTAGAGATTGGGAGGTTGTGGGTTTTAACCATGGCAGGGTCATACATAAGTGATATCGCTTCTTGCCTAGTCCTTGCTATTATTAAGAGGGCAGAGTATGGGCTGGTTCACCCAGTGCCAGGATAATGTAATAGGAGAAATTGTATGGTTGTCAGTGGTGCACTGACTGAGCTAGCACCTTAAAGTTGCTCCATGTGTGTTCCAGTTCAAGACAGACCATAAAACACATGGGCACATCTCGCATAAATGAATGTCTCGGATTAATTATTGGAGATGAATAAACTTGCTCTCTTCACAAAGCTGAAAAATCGTGCTGGTGCAACATTAAACAACATTGCAACAACAACACATATTTGAGGTTTATATCATTTGATGTTTACCAAACATATAATACAAAACTTTTATAACAAATAAATGCATTTATTTCTTCAACAAACTATATATACATATAGATGTATAGATATAATATATAATAATATTTCTGAACTAAATTATACATATGTATGATGAACACAATGATATATATATATATATAAATAAACTTTCTGGAAGGAAGCAACATTTCAAAAAAATAATAAGTAATGGAATTAACATTGCAGCATTATTACTGTTACCCGACTTATTCGCAGCCATTTACTTTCCCAATTTCTCAATTAAAAATAATTTTGGGAATAAAAAATTACATGAGACAGATTCTCAAACAAAAAATACTACTAAAATATTGTATTCTATGATTAAACAAAACAAAAAATTTATTTTCAGGATTCTAATACCGTCTCAAATAATTAACACAAAAGTTAATAACAAGACATTAAAAGATGGTTTACAGTACATTTGTATATACACATGTGTATCTATTGCTTAAATGACACAAATCAATGTAGATCACTTTCAAATTTAATCTGACACACATAAGAAATTTAAAATTGAACAACAATATCAGCAGAGGTTTTATCATAAGCTTATTTGCACATGCATGTATAAAGGGAAAAACAGGAATTGCATTTCAAAACATTTGTAATTTTCAACTTGACTCCTTTATAAACCTATAACTAAGCAGTATGATAAATTTATATTGCAAATATATTGTATATAAAGGAGAACTCACAAAATCTAGGGATTAAAATCATCAACAAGAACATATAATGAGGTAACAGAAAAACAAGGTTATATCACTCATAGTGTAGGGCCTCGATGACCAGGTAGTCTGAAGCACCTGCTTCAAGATCACAGCACCTCTAAGCATCTAGGTTCAAACTCTACTCATAGGACAAACCTAGTGTGAAAAAGTTAGTCAGTTTGTCTGATGTAGTTCAATGGTTTTCTCTCGTTATGCCAATTTACTCCAATATCCAATAACTGACCACTTGAATATAAGTGAAAGAATCCAAACAGGGGCATAAAACACCCAATACTCCACTCCACTACTTAGATAATATCGAACTACAAAATGAAACAAAATAAATATTTGTATATACCATACAAGAAGAAACATACTTGAGGAAGAAATATTCACAATTTTCATGGTGACTCTTGTGCTGCAAAAATATTTTCTCTGGAAAATTTCTTATTTCCCTTGGTTCACATTACCTACAGTCGCAACCATGAAATAGTTTATAAGATCATAACCCTGAAAGTTTCCAATTGCTAGTGTTTCTTCTTTTACTGATACATAAACAATCATTTTTAATTTTTAAATGTCAATGAATTAACACAAAATAATATATAACATTTCTATGGGTACTAGTACTACACTTATAACCACTAAGATTACAATGCCCTATATAGGTCTTAAAGCTATGTAACATTTTCAAAATAAAAGTAAACTTAACAAAAATGAATATGGGACAGATAAGGTACCCAGTAAACAAGGAAAAGGAATGCTCCAAATTACTAGTATGTCTTGTTGGTACCTAGTAAACAAGGAAGAGGAATGCTCCAAATTACTAGTATGTCTTGTTGGTACCTAGTAAACAAGGAAAAGGAATGCTCCAAATTACTAGTATGTCTTGTTGGTACCCAGTAAACAAGGAAAAGGAATGCTCCAAATTACTAGTATGTCTTGTTGGTACCCAGTAAACAAGGAAAAGGAATGCTCCAAATTACTAGTATGTCTTGTTGGTACCCAGTAAACAAGGAAAAGGAATGCTCCAAATTACTAGTATGTATTGTTGGTACCTAGTAAACAAGGAAAAGGAATGCTCCAAATTACTAGTATGTCTTGTTGGTACCTAGTAAACAAGGAAAAGGAATGCTCCAAATTACTAGTATGTCTTGTTGGTACCTAGTAAACAAGGAAAAGGAATGCTCCAAATTACTAGTATGTCTTGTTGGTACCTAGTAAACAAGGAAAAGGAATGCTCCAAATTACTAGTATGTCTTGTTGGTACCTAGTAAACAAGGAAAAGGAATGCTCCAAATTACTAGTATGTCTTGTTGGTACCTAGTAAACAAGGAAAAGGAATGCTCCAAATTACTAGTATGTATTGTTGGTACCTAGTAAACAAGGAAAAGGAATGTTCCAAATTACTAGTATGTATTGTTGGTACCCAGTAAACAAGGAAAAGGAATGCTCCAAATTACTAGTATGTCTTGTTGGTACCTAGTAAACAAGGAAAAGGAATGCTCCAAATTACTAGTATGTCTTGTTGGTACCCAGTAAACAAGGAAAAGGAATGCTCCAAATTACTAGTATGTCTTGTTGGTACCTAGTAAACAAGGAAAAGGAATGCTCCAAATTACTAGTATGTATTGTTGGTACCTAGTAAACAAGGAAAAAGGAATGCTCCAAATTACTAGTATGTCTTGTTGGTACCCAGTAAACAAGGAAAAGGAATGCTCCAAATTACTAGTATGTCTTGTTGGTACCCAGTAAACAAGGAAAAGGAATGCTCCAAATTACTAGTATGTCTTGTTGGTACCCAGTAAACAAGGAAAAGGAATGCTCCAAATTACTAGTATGTCTTGTTGGTACCCAGTAAACAAGGAAAAGGAATGCTCCAAATTACTAGTATGTCTTGTTGGTACCCAGTAAACAAGGAAAAGGAATGCTCCAAATTACTAGTATGTCTTGTTGGTACCCAGTAAACAAGGAAAAGGAATGCTCCAAATTACTAGTATGTCTTGTTGGTACCCAGTAAACAAGGAAAAGGAATGCTCCAAATTACTAGTATGTCTTGTTGGTACCCAGTAAACAAGGAAAAGGAATGCTCCAAATTACTAGTATGTCTTGTTGGTACCCAGTAAACAAGGAAAAGGAATGCTCCAAATTACTAGTATGTCTTGTTGGTACCTAGTAAACAAAGAAAAGGAATGCTCCAAATTACTAGTATGTCTTGTTGGTACCCAGTAAACAAGGAAAAGGAATGCTCCAAATTACTAGTATGTCTTGTTGGTACCTAGTAAACAAGGAAAAGGAATGCTCCAAATTACTAGTATGTCTTGTTGGTACCCAGTAAACAAGGAAAAGGAATGCTCCAAATTACTAGTATGTCTTGTTGGTACCTAGTAAACAAGGAAAAGGAATGCTCCAAATTACTAGTATGTCTTGTTGGTACCCAGTAAACAAGGAAAAGGAATGCTCCAAATTACTAGTATGTCTTGTTGGTACCCAGTAAACAAGGAAAAGGAATGCTCCAAATTACTAGTATGTCTTGTTGGTACCTAGTAAACAAGGAAAAGGAATGCTCCAAATTACTAGTATGTCTTGTTGGTACCTAGTAAACAAGGAAAAGGAATGCTCCAAATTACTAGTATGTCTTGTTGGTACCTAGTAAACAAGGAAAAGGAATGCTCCAAATTACTAGTATGTCTTGTTGGTACCTAGTAAACAAGGAAAAGGAATGCTCCAAATTACTAGTATGTCTTGTTGGTACCTAGTAAACAAGGAAAAGGAATGCTCCAAATTACTAGTATGTCTTGTTGGTACCTAGTAAACAAGGAAAAGGAATGCTCCAAATTACTAGTATGTCTTGTTGGTACCTAGTAAACAAGGAAAAGGAATGCTCCAAATTACTAGTATGTCTTGTTGGTACCTAGTAAACAAGGAAAAGGAATGCTCCAAATTACTAGTATGTCTTGTTTCGTTTACTTTAATTGTTAAGTGTAGACATACCATGAAACTTTGAATAAAAGCACTATACTTGGCAGATGAAGGGAGCCACCAATGTCAGGATCCAGCAAACTGATTATGCAGAGCCACTGATTAAAGATCTTAGAATTTTATCAGGGTTTTCTAAGATTAAGACCTACAGTAACTACAGTGATTTCTTTCAGATTTTATCATTTCAAAGTACATGTAAAAAGAACACATTATTTATTTCACTGGAGAAATATAAGCTAAAATTCATAATGGCTATTTGTAAATTCTAAGTTGCAAAGCACATGCGAAATAAAACGAAGGCTTCTGCTTTAGTTGCACAATAGGAATGGAACTGGGAAGCTTCTGTTTTCATCACTAGCATTTTTCGGCCAGACATATAACTAGTATAAATCACAGTAGTTTATTGTATATAAAATATTTGGAATAAAAATACACATAAATCATATATTGCTTTATGAACAGGTGAGTAATGCTGAAATTTAAAAAAAGAGACAAGTCTTTGAGAAAGAACTACCTAACATACACCAGAAGGCAGCAAGTGCCATCATGTAGCTCACCTTTATGGATGCATCATTTTATACAGGCTGTCCCATAAACTTAACAATGGTCGCCAACATTGATGCAGATGTTAGAGGTATAAAAATAACTACCAGTATTTCCTATTTCATGTCAGTGAGCTAAAACATGAACAAGATTAACATACATTACATATACATAAAAATCAAAACAATATTTTAAAAATTATTCAAACTATTGCAGCTCTTCATCAGCTTTTGTATATGGGAGACAGGTGGTACCTATGTCAATCAAAACTGTCTATAAAGGTCATATAAGGTAACATAACAGTGACCTTTATGGACAGGTGGACTTCATATACAGGTTCAAATGACATTAATAAAAAGCAATGGAGACAAATTTTTACTGGCCTTTAAAAGCAGGTGGTCCTTATATAGAGGTTGCCTTTAAGGCAGGTTTGACTATTTATCTTATAATATGATTACAATAAATGGAAGACTGTATGGAATATTAAGAAATTCAAAACCTTTTACAGTATAACCTGTCTAAACTGAACCCAGAGAGAGCCTATACTCTGTTTAATCTTAAAAAACTATTAGAACATATCAATCATTTAGGGTCTATAAGTATTGTTATAGACCCCATCATTAAATTTAAATCTTCTTGTCGTAAAGCGTTCAACTTAGACAGACTGTACTGTAAATAGTGGTTCTAAATATCTAATATCATGCTTTAATAAAAATTCAGCAGTATTATAGCAATAAATAACTTTCAATGCTGGCAAGAAATGTTTAGTGTAAAAATGCATTTAACAGTACATGTATATATAAATTTCTTGTCTTCAAAATTGTAGGATGCAGGTAGGAAAACAAAATAAAACATAACAGGCTTCATCAGCATATCACAAGTGACCCCTTAAAATTTGTAAGGGAAATAATATAATCAATTCAAGAATTTCTGTAAAAATAGTATTTTTCAAGGAAACTGATCAAGCAGTGTTCAAAATACATGTATATGCAAGTCAAAGTTACAACCCAGTCTTTGTCTTGGTTATTTCAACATTTTCTGTTTTTGTATAAAGGAGACTATTGAAAAAGTTAAGTTACAAGTCCTTAACAGTGGGACTAGCTGTTTTGAATACTGCACCGAAAATTTTTCCATAACCAATGCAGACAATATTTACAAACATACGTTACTGCATGGGCATCATGTGGTACATTGTTGAACCCCTTTAAACATTAAAAAAATTTAATGGTACCAAAACAAATATTTCACAGGATCTCGAGTTTCTAGTGGCAACCACCTGAGGGTTTATATTCCTATTTGGTTGTCATTATACCGGTAAGTGTTTCTTTTCAACATTTGGTGGTATCCACCATAACAGCATTTCTACAAACATGTAGCTGTTACAGGCATAATGGCAGAGATTTTCTCAACAACAAAAAATTAAATAAAATTTTCTCCAAAAAATAAATTAAATAAATAAATAAAATATTAACAACAATGTCAATGGTAAGTTTATCACAGTTTGGTTTATACAGTTAAACCTCAATTTTTTGCCTATAATACTATTCTTATAAGTATTAATTTTCAATGCAGCCCAATTTCCATTGTTTTTCATGGGCATCCCTAAGCAAAGCATGTACATGTCATTGAATAAGTATACATAACCGACTTTCCTTTTAAAAGTAGCCACAAACCAGGAATTAATTCAGGGCCCTACAAACGCCAACAGGGTCATTCGGTGGTGAAGATCACCGCTTAAACAAAAAACAAAACAAACAAGAGGCCCAATAGGGCCTGTGATGCTCAACTGGCAGCTAATTTAACATTTTTGATAAATAACATGCAAATGGCATTCCCCCTCCTTTTTACAATTGCAATGGGAACCAAAGTGGTTGGAAACCAAATCTGCATTGGTTTTTCATGTTATGCTATGTATATGAATAGAAGCCAACTTGGATTTGGCTGATATGCCAGACACAACTTTTGGATTACTGGTACTAAAGGACTTTTCATGCTGTATTGGGTTAGAATTGGCCAATTCAGGAGAAAATTTTCAATGATTTGATTGAAACAAACATCTTATTTGTAAACTGCCTAAAAATTGGGTCAACATTTTTTTTCCAGGAAAGGTAAAACATTAGGTCATAACCTTCCTATTGACCTTGACCTCATTTTGAAGGTAATTACAAGAATATTTCAAAACTGAAAACCCCATGTCATTATCTGATCAAATAATGAAGATATAACAATTTCAGCAATTTTCTGCATCCGTAACCTTGACCTTTGAACCCATAACCTTAATCTATACATCAAAATGACCGTTGCATCAATACCAACAATATTCCAATATACATGCCTTTACAAAAAGTTTATAGTTTTAAAGATAATGAACCATTTCTGTATTGTTTTGCTTCTGTGACCTTGACCTTTGGACCCATGACCTTTTTTTATACATCAAAATGATCGTTGTATCAATACCTACAACAATCTAATATACATGCCTTTACAAAAAGTTTATAGTTTTCAAGATAATGAACCATTTCTGTATTGTTTTGCTTCTGTCACCTTGACCTTTGAACCCATGACCTTAATCTATACATCAAAATGATCGTTGTATCAATACCTACAACATTCTAATATACATGCCTATACAAAAAGTTCATAGCTTTCAAGATAATGAACCATTTCTGTATTGTTTTGCTTCTGTGACCTTGACCTTTGAACCCATGACCTTTTTCTATACATCAAAATGATCGTTGTATCAATACCTACAACATTCTAATATACATGCCTATACAAAAAGTTTATAGTTTTCAAGATAATGAACCTTTTCAGTATAATTTCTCGTCTGTGACCTTGACCTAAATTTAGCATCTAATTTGCATATTCCGCTAATTACGAGCAAACAGAAAAAATAACAGAAAAATCTGTTGCATATATTAAATGCCTAGACAGTTACTTTCTAAATCTCAAATTTGAACTAAATCGGTCCATAAATAAACATGTAATGACCATTTATAGGTTTTTGCTATTTATAGCAATGGCGGCCATCTTGGATGCCGCACGAAGTTGATTTGTACAAACTTTAATCTACTCCACCTAGGTATTTTCCACACCAAATTTGGCATCATTTTGGTATGTGGTTTCAGAGAAGAAGATTTTCAAAGAATTGCCTAAATTTAGCATCTAATTTGCATATTCCGCTAATTACGAGCAAACAGAAAAAGTTACAAAAAAACCCGTTACATATATTAAATGGCTAGACATCTACTTTCTAAATCTCAAATTTGAACTAAATCGGTCCATAAATAAACATGTAATGACCATTTATAGGTTTTTGCTATTTATAGCAATGGCGGCCATCTTGGATGCCGCACGAAGTTGATTTGTAAAAACTTTAATCTACTCCACCTAGGGACTTTTCACACCATATTTTGGCATCATTTGGGTATGTGGTTTCAGAGAAGAAGATTTTCAAAGAATCGACTAAATTTAGCATCTAATTTGCATATTCCGCTAATTACGAGCAAACAGAAAAAGTTACAGAAAAACCCGTTACATATATTAAATGGCTAGACATCTACTTTCTAAATCTCAAATTTGAACTAAATCGGTCCATAAATAAACATGTAATGACCATTTATAGGTTTTTGCTATTTATAGCAATGGCGGCCATCTTGGATGCCGCACGAAGTTGATTTGTACAAACTTTATCTACTCCACCTAGTGACTTTCCACACCATATTTGGCATCATTTGGGTATGTGGTTTCAGAGAAGAAGATTTTTAAAAAATCGACTAAATTTAGCATCTAATTTGCATATTCCGCTAATTACGAGCAAACAGAAAAAGTTACAGAAAAACCCGTTAAATATCTTAAATGGCTAGACATCTACTTTCTAAATCTCAAATTTGAACTAAATCGGTCCATAAATAAACATGTAATGACCATTTATAGGCTTTTGCTATTTATAGCAATGGCGGCCATCTTGGATGCCGCACGAAGTTGATTTGTACAAACTTTAATCTACTCCACCTAGTGACTTTCCACACCATATTTGGCATCATTTGGGTATGTGGTTTCAGAGAAGAAGATTTTCAAAGAATCGACTAAATTTAGCATCTAATTTGCATATTCCGCTAATAACGAGCAAACAGAAAAAGTTACAAAAAAACCCGTTACATATATTAAATGGCTAGACATCTACTTTCTAAATCTCAAATTTGAACTAAATCGGTCCATAAATAAACATGTAATGACCATTTATAGGCTTTTGCTATTTATAGCAATGGCGGCCATCTTGGATGCCGCACGAAGTTGATTTGTACAAACTTTAATCTACTCCACCTAGTGACTTTCCACACCATATTTGGCATCATTTGGGTATGTGGTTTCAGAGAAGAAGATTTTTAAAGAATCGACTAAATTTAGCATCTAATTTGCATATTCCGCTAATTACGAGGAAACAGAAAAAGTTACAGAAAAACCCGTTAAATATATTAAATGGCTAGACATCTACTTTCTAAATCTCAAATTTGAACTAAATCGGTCCATAAATAAACATGTGATGACCATTTATAGGTTTTTGCTATTTATAGCAATGGCGGCCATCTTGGATGCCGCACGAAGTTGATTTGTACAAACTTTAATCTACTCCACCTAGTGACTTTCCACACCATATTTGGCATCATTTGGGTATGTGGTTTCAGAGAAGAAGATTTTCAAAGAATCGACTAAATTTAGCATCTAATTTGCATATTCCGCTAATAACGAGCAAACAGAAAAAGTTACAAAAAAACCCGTTACATATATTAAATGGCTAGACATCTACTTTCTAAATCTCAAATTTGAACTAAATCGGTCCAAAAATAAACATGTAATGACCATTTATAGGTTTTTGCTATTTATAGCAATGGCGGCCATCTTGGATGCCCCACGAAGTTGATTTGTACAAACTTTAATCTACTCCACCTAGTGACTTTCCACACCATATTTGGCATCATTTGGGTATGTGGTTTCAGAGAAGAAGATTTTCAAAGAATCGACTAAATTTAGCATCTAATTTGCATATTCCGCTAATAACGAGCAAACGGAAAAAGTTACAGAAAAACCCGTTACATATATTAAATGGCTAGACATCTACTTTCTAAATCTCAAATTTGAACTAAATCGGTCCAAAAATAAACATGTAATGACCATTTATAGGTTTTTGCTATTTATAGCAATGGCGGCCATCTTGGATGCCGCAGGAAGTTGATTTGTACAAACTTTAATCTACTCCACCTAAGGACTTTCCACACCAAATTTGGTTTCAATTGGCCCAGTGGTTTCAGAGGAGAAGATTAAAGTTTACGCACGGACGCACGCACGGACGCACGGACGCACGGACGCACGGACACACGCTTCACCATGGCATAAGCTCAGCTGGCTATAGCCAGTTGAGCTAAAAACCACTTCATTCATACTTAATTATTAATAATTAACCACCTCAAGAATGGGTATTTTTTATACAGATCATAGAAATAGGACACCCCAAAAATAAATAAATTCACAGTTAACATTTTAAGGAGGTTTTTATGACCAAAATTCCATTTATGTCACTCGACTTTTATTGCTACAAGGATTTGACTGAACAAATGGTGGCAGTAGAATGAGGTTTTACTGTACATGTACCATGCATATACATGTAATACAATAATTTCAAACTTGACCATTACTGTACAGTACTGTAGTTACTGGACGATTAGTGGGATCAATCCCATCTTTTTTAATTTTCAGCGAAAAGTCCACAGTTTCATAGCCCTGAGTTAGTCTACTTAATGATATGATATCCACATTGTCATCTAGATAATTCACCAGAGTCTGTTCTGTTATACCACCACTTGCTTCTACTAACACATTAGGAAACTTCTCTTTTATAGACTTTGCACCTTTTGATAAAGCCTACAATGAAAACATATATAAATTTTCAAAACTGGTTGATCGAAAATAAACATCCACATGAAGTCTACTGATTGTCAAGTTCTTTTCTTAAAATACATATAATTAAGGCTTTTCCCAACTGTTAACAAAATTTCTATGGACTTCTGTATCCAGCCTGAAATCACCAATTCTGAACTGATCTCCAAA
The DNA here is from genome assembly GCA_021292105.1 of Anadara kagoshimensis. Classification (NCBI taxonomy): domain Eukaryota; kingdom Metazoa; phylum Mollusca; class Bivalvia; order Arcoida; family Arcidae; genus Anadara; species Anadara kagoshimensis. The sequence continues at coordinate 20,598,950 of CM037874.1, forward strand.
TAAGTGAAAGAATATTGACTACAACATAAAATCCCATTACACCACTCATGTGATACTATTGTAATATTACTTTTACTACCACTTGTGGAAGAAAACAAAAACATTGAGATGTCGCCAAGGGTGAAAGGGGCAGAAATTTTTCATTCATTCATTCATTCATTCAATCACTCCACCCAAACAACTACCACCTACATATAGCTTACCTCTGGGGTAAAGTTGTCAAACATGACGATATCACATCCAGCCTGGGCGGCTTCTACAGCCTCCTCCAAACTTCTACATTCCACCTCTATTTTTGTAGAGAAACCACCAACAACTTTAGCATCTTTAACTGCCTGAAATTAATAAACAATCATTTGGTAAATAATCATATGAACAAGAATGTCACTCAGCAAGTAAAATGTCCTGCTAAGCTACTGGGGTCCAGTTGAATGAAAATTACTAAAAATTAAACTTAATTTTATCCATATAGAGTCAATCCTGCCTTAAAGACCACCTCTATATAAGGGCCACCTGCTTTTAAAGACCAGTAAAATTTTATTACAATTGTCCTTTATTCATGTTATCATGTCCTTTGTCCATAACAACCACTTTTACTGGTTGTTTTGTGTGACCTTTATAGACAGGTTTGACTTACATAAAAATATCAGTATTAAAAATATCAAATGTGAAATTGGTTGTAGACAACAAAAGTGATTAACTTTAAGAATTTTAAGTGTGAATTACAGATTGAACGGACAGACAGAAAACTTTATTTTTGAGGTATATGATATTTAGATGATATCCACAAAGTTAAATTTTCGCATCTTTTAAATATGCACTTTAACTCAATAAACATAATATAATTGTCGCTCTGTATTAATTTTCATGTAAAACATGGGAGTTGGGTTGTGGGGGTTGCAACCTCCCCCCCTTTGAAATATTTAAAAGAGAGAGAGAAAACTATTGCTGATGTGACCCCCATATGTAAATATAACAACCCATTTATGTATATGTGTTGTTTGGGATGCATGTTAACATTCATTTAAATTTAGCAAAATGATAATATAGTAAATACATCTGAAATGTGACCAGAGGTCCTCAGAAATATTAAAAATTATTTTCTTGGCCCCCATTAGGGCTCTGTCCTAGACCCCTCGTCTCTGGAAGCTTGCCCCTTTGGCTCTCGCAAATTCTCAACCCCCTTTCAAAAAACCCTGGATCGGCCCCTGTGTACAATAAAAAGACTATGGTACTTAAACTTTTCAACATTGAATTGGCCCAATATTTGAGAATATCAATGGTTTGACAATGACATTTTCCTTTAGTGTAAATTATCATATCTATGAGTGAGCTTCTTACAAAAAAGCTTGAACTTTAAACATATTATTTGCTATTTACTACTTTTCATTTTCTATTTTTCAACAATGAATTGACTTCTATTGGAGAATCTTGGCTCTAGTTTAGTTTGATAATAAAATTTTACAAGATCATCAGTATGATAAACCTAAAAATTAGTATTATACAAAATGCATGAATGTTGAATGTCTAACTGCAATTATTTAGAATTTTATTATGCTAACTACAAAAACTACTGAAATACTGAATAAGATTCACTTGACTCTGAGTAGAGAATGAAATTTAACATCAATATAATAAATCTAAAAGTGAGCTTCATACAAAATGCTTTATTGTTGAATGTCTAACTGCAATTACCAGGGTAATTAGAATTTTAAACTAAACTAAATTATTAAAATATTAATAAGATTTACTGGAGTAGAGAGTGAATTTTGACATAAACACAAGAATTGACCTGTCCGCTTGACCTTTTATTAGAAATATTCAAATTGGATGATCCATCCAATATATGGGTAGTGTTAAGACTTGAAATTGTTAAATTATACACAATACAGGTGTTTAAGTTTCCCAATTATGTTCTTGTGTTCCCATACATAAATGTTCTGGTTCATAGTAAATATTTAAAAAGAAGGTGAAGAGGACATGTCAATGTGTTTGCCTATACATTGAATTGGCCTTATTTGGCCTTAAAAAAGCATATATATATATATATATATATATGTGTGTGTGTGTGATTGTATCAAGTAGAAATTGGTTGAAATCTCAAATTGTCACAAAAATATTTTTTGTCTTTAAAATTTATAAAAATTCATTCTCTTTCTTTTTACAAAATTTTACTTAAAAATTCTAACGAAGACCAAAGTTATGATGTCATTTATGACGTAGCTATTTACGTATCATCCAATTGTAAATGCGCGCAAAACTACTTGAATTTGCAAAAATTATCGAAATTCTAACAATATAGGGACCTTAAGTCAAGTACAATTTTTCAGTCACATGCAGTATAAATGTAGTATTCATTTGCTTGTTCTATAAAATATCTGTCTCCATGTTGACCACTGTGTTGTTGATAAAGGCGCACAGGTACCTGTTTTCACGGCAATGATCGCGGTATAATGATGACGTCGTTTTTCCAACTGTTACGTCACAATACTGAAAATGTTGACGTGGAGATTTTGACCGATTTCTACTTGATACAATCACATATTATATATATATATATATATATGTGTGTGTGAATTTGAACACTACTACAATTTATTGTTAAATTCTACATTAAATCTTTCAGATTAAAAATCATCAGCATACATAATGATATTAAAACTGCTCACAAATCATACAGTGCAATAATATTAACCCCTGTATAATTTGTCGGTAGTGGTAAACAACACTGACCTGTCCACTTGACCCTTGATTAGAAATATTCATTTAAAAGGACCCATTCAATACTTGGGTAGTAATAGGATTCACAGTTACTACATATACACATTGCCCATGATTAGTGTTCGCATCATATAGATGAAATATACACTCTTGATCCCTTTTTCTTACATTTACTCGTCCATAATGAATATTTAACTCAAAGGTCAAGCGGACAGGTCAATGATGTTTTCCTATAGTAGGTATTTTATATATATCAATAAATACACGGATTATCCTTTATACATATATTATAAAGAATTTATATGGATAAAACCTTACAAGTATGACCTGACTGACTTTCAATTTAAAAGTTGAATTTTGACTGGCTTTGGATTTATGTAGCGGTATAGGTACCAGTACATGGTACAGTATGTACTATGTACAGGTTAAAAGACCTCACTTTACTACGGGATACCTAGTAAGCGAAATTAATTAGCTTTACAAATGGGCTACCCAGGTTCGATTCCAGACATTGCGGAAACAGGATTTTTTAAATGAAATTGTAACTAGTTTTAATTTTGTGTTACTTATTCTTGCAAGGTATCTATTCTTGTGATATTGCTTATTCCATGCAATCATTAAATGACAATTTTTATTTTTATGTGCAATATGAGCGATGAAACATATGACAAAATCCAATTCCCCACCAAGTGTACCAGCTGAGGATCAAACCTGGCTCTCTTAGCTGAAAATCAAGTGTTCTACCTCAAAGCTAAAAGATTTGGACCAGAAAGTCTGGCAGTAAATTACTCTATATATCTACTAAACACAATACATGTACTACAACACCGTGGCTTAACTCAGACCAACTTTAGATGCAAGAGTCGAGTGTGGTGAATAGCCCACGGCAAGATTCTCTAACTTATTAGCATATTGGAAGCCACAACATTAAAGCATCTGGATTAGAGAGTCTAGCAGTTTATCACTCTATTATATCTTCTAATCACAACACTACAACATGTACAACCCAAACCCACTTGACAGTTGCAAGAGTCGAGTGTAGTGAATGGTCCCAATCAACATTCTCTCACTAACTAGTATCATTGAAGCCGTCAGTTATAAGACGGTTAAGGAAAGCAAGAAAATCACTGCCTTCAGCATGTATAATCATTAATGATAATGGATCTTGCACCAGAATCTACCTGAGTGAGACTCAATCCTAGACATTAAAAGACACTGTGATTTGTATGTATACCAGTGATTTTGTTACATATTTTAAAAACTGCCTTCTGTCTTAAAAATTTAGAAAATAATCTGAAGTTCTAAAAAACAACAAATTTCATTATGACATGGTGGCAACAGCTATGATTCTCATTGCAAAATTGTCAGTTTCTGAAAGTTTGTGAGTAAGGACAACTAGAATTGGGAAATAAACTACCTTTATTGGGTATTAATTTTAGGAAGACAAAATCACTGTATACTGTGTATATAAAGGTCAAATGTCCCAGGTTACACATGTTGAGGTATACCAGTATTAAGTTACACACTGGAATATTATTCTTATTTAGTATTAAAAACCAGGATATGATTGAACAGTTCAGTTAATCCACTTTTAAAATATTTACAGACCACAACTTGAAGTTAAATTGTAAGCTGGACAATGCCAGTGTGTACATATCAATGTACAATGTGAAATTGAAGAGGTGTTTTATTATAAATAGTCAAATATGTTCAATAGGTGGAATGCTCCCTATTAAACATTAGTGTTTGGAAGTTACCATACATCCTAGCCAGGGGTCTTGTGGGTCAAGCAGTCTAAAGTATGTGTTTACAGTGCCTCTCACAAATACAGGTTCAAATTAACATCAACAAATCCAAGTATAAGAAAAATGTTAGTTGGCTTGCTGAAGGTTGTGGTTTTTCTCCACCATCCATGACAGTACAGTTACATTTTGGTGACACATGAAGGGTCTTTTACAGTTAATCCAGGGAAATTTTATTCACATTTTTTTTATTAATCTAGTTAGATATTTAATATTACATCCTATTAAAAAAAGAAATGGATTTTTTGTGAATAGGCAATGTAACAAAATCAGGGAGGGGTATGATAATGGTACTATACTGTGCATACAAAATGCATACAAAAGCACAACTTCTACATTGTTCATTTGGGTTGCTTTTATATTTACATATTTATATTTATTTATAGACTGATTTTTTAATTAACCTGTATGTCAATATTACAAAGTGGTGATCACAACTTGTGTTACAAAATGGGTGTAACCATCCAACAGGCCACCAGCCGGTAATAAACAGGTTTGACTGAACAATATTCACATATTTTAATTAACCTGTATGTCTATATTACAATAACAACTCATATTACAAAATGGGCGTAACCCTCCAACCCACCGCCAGCCCGTAATAAACACGTTTGACTGTACAATATTTACAGATTTTAATTAACCTGTATGTCTATATAACAATCACAACTCATATTACAAAATGGGCGTAACCCACCAACAGACTGCCAGCCAGTAATAAACAGGTTTGACTGTACAATATTTACTGATTTTAATTAACCTGTGTCTACATTACAAGGTGGTAATCACAACTCATATTACAAAATGGGCGTAACCCACCAACAGACCACCAGCCAGCAATACATTAACCTTTATCCACTGTAGAATATTTGTAAACATTGTACCTGTATATGGTAATTTTACCTGGTTTTGACTGGATTATAATTTAATAAATTTTTATTTACCTTTCATAACAACAAGATTAGTACAAAGTGCAATGACCATCACAAAATCACTTATTTACATAAAATGTAAACAGCCTTGTTATTCTCTACAGGGGGATACAAAATTGTGTAGCCTTTTGAAACAAATTCAAACTTGCTTTTATCTAAGGGATTTCAATATATTGTAGTCTAGGTAATTTCCTTGTCTGTCTGATTATTTTATAACATGAATCAAGCTGTTTTTAACCCTTATTTATTATTCTGTGTTTTTCTTTTCTAAATTTTTATTTCTTTTTTTCAATTTTTTAATTCATTTTTTATATTTTCTGAAGAATTTATTTTATTGGTGCATTTATTATAGCTAACATTTTAATTGGATTTTTTTCTAGTGTTTAATAGAGATATCTCATGCAATCATATAGATTGTTTAGCAATGGCATAGGCAAACAACATTGACCTGTCTATTTGACTTTTCATTAGAAAAATTCATATAGGAGGGTCCACCCATTTTATAGGCAGTATCAGGATTCACAGTTAATACCTATACACATTGCTCATGGTTAGTGGTTACATTAAATGGACAAAATACTTAGCGTGATCCTTATTACTTCAATTTACATGTCCATAATTAATATTTGAAGATAAGGTCAAGTGGACAAGTCAAACTTGACACACTATATCTACAGTATATTTAAAACAATCTGATACATTGTAGAATTTAATAAAAGTTCCAAACATTGTCAAATGGAAAAATTAATGAATTTGTGAATGTAAAAGTGTTGATAAAGTTACACAATGTATGAAGCTAAAATTAATTATCCATTTTGTATTTTGTTTTATATTTGATGTTTCAATCATTTTTATGAGTGTTGACCTAAATGGTCATTATGTAGTCAAATCCCTGCTAAACATTCTTCAAAGTGTACTGATTATATTAAAGTTCCACATGTTTCCTGTTGCCTTATACCCTTATATTTGTGTCTACCTGTTTTAATTGTCAATTTTTGTCAAGCAGTGTTAAAGTCAAATTTTTTTCTACCACATAGAATTAATGTAAAATACACAGTACAGTCAAACTTGTCTATAAAGGCCACCCAAGGGTACCAGAAAAAGTGGCCTTGATGGGCAGGTGACCTTTATATACAGGTTCAAAAATATGAATTTGGATATCATTCTACTGGCCTTAATAAGCAGGTGGCCTTTATATAGAGGTGGCATTTAAGGCAGGTTGGACTGTAATTTAAAACAAATAGCTAATGCAACAGGAGGGATTGGACTAGGGATAAAACCTTGGGCCTCCCACAGCTATAGACGAGTAATGTGCTGTATCAACTGAACTACACTGGACAATACAAAAATCTACTTACTAAACCCTTAAGCCAACAGTATTAATGATGTATCTAAATTTGAAGATCAGCCATTAAAGCAATGAAAGTGGAAAGCCTACATCTAATGTAACTTAGGAGTTTTGGGTAGGTTTCATGCTTATGTGTAATCCAACCAATCAGCCCACTAAACCCCCATTTTAATTTTTGACTTTGGGTTTGTGAGAATAGCTTATGTGGGGCAGGATTTCATCATGACCTTTCATGCTTATGTGAGGCAGGGTTTTGAAATGATGAACTTTCATGCTTATGTGGAGCAGGTTTTAAAGATGTTAAAATTGATGGGTAAAGTTACAATGTTGAGCATGATTGACAGACTACTGTGTAAAACTAACTGATGGGTTAAGATGCACCATTTTACATGATTACCTGACTTATGCTACCAGCTGTCCAGATGTGGTTATCTTTTAACATTGTCATAGAAGACAGGTCATATCTATGTGTTGACACACCCCCTACAAGGAGGGAGTACTTTTCTACAAGTCTAAATCCAGGTGTTGTTTTACGGGTTCCAGCTATTTCACCTGTCCAACCAGCCTCCAGGGCAATTTGTTGTAACCTCCTAGCAATGCTTGCAATGCCACTAGCTCTAGACAAACAATTCAATGCCACTCGTTCACCAAGCAACAATTGTCTAACCTTACCGCTAACTTTTGCAACACACTGTACCGGTTCAATAAAAGCACCTTCAACATATGACCATTCCACAGTACACTCCAACTCTTTAAACACTGCATCGAAAAAAGGAATACCGGCTAAAACCCCAGAACTTTTCATCAACAGCACAGCTGTTTCTTCTTTTTCACCCACAACAAATCCACCGTAATCAAAATTGGGCGTATCTTCCTTTAACCATTCTCGCGCCATATGTTTAAGTGTAACTGGATGAAGAACATGAGCAATATTTGGATTATAAACTCCATTCAGAATCTTATCGTCTTTTGACATCATGAGAGCTCTGGCTCTTCGGTGTGTATCACATTTGTACGCTACGTCCACATACCAGGCCTCAAAACCGAAAGTCACGTTGTATGTGAAACCTCTCGGATTTTATCGAGAGGGTATAAAATGTGTAGGCGGGCTGGCAAAATCTTACACCCAATTTTCAATGATCTATATTTTTATTAATATTCATTGAATGTTTATAATATTTTCACATAATATCGGGCATGATCTCAATTTTTATAATATATTTTTGATTTTAAAAAATATTTAATATTTTTGAAGTTATTACAAAAAACATGGGCTACACTTTTTCCAATCGGTCAAAATTCATCCGAGGCAGGATAACAAAATTTTACAACCCAATTTTCAATGATCTATATCTCAATAAATATTTATTGGACTTTTATAATATTTTTACATAATATCGGGCATGACCTCAATTTTTTAAATATATTTTGATTTTAAAAACATATTTGATATTTTTGAAGTAATTAAAGAAAATACGGGCTACACTTTTTCCAATCGGTCAAAATTCATGCGAGGTAGGACGAGTGAGCTTTGAACATTGATCGATATCTCTCCACATAATTATGCTTGCCTATTAAATTTTTTTAACAAGTACGCGGTGGATATATATCTTTGATACCACCAAAGGGTATTTCCTATAATGCAGTGGTTTTCTTTTTATAACCGATTGTTTGTGACAGTTTATTGTTCTTTAATTGCGATAAGTACGCCGCCATCTTTGATCAAGGCACGACAGGTTCACCATTACACAGGAGGGATTTATAGAAAAATAACTTATAAAGCAATCAAATGTCACAAACAATCTGTTATAAAAAGAAAACCACTGCATTATCGGAAATACCCTTTGGTGGTATCAAAGATACATATCCACCGCGTATTTGTTGCAAATTTTAATAGGCAAGCATATTTATGTGGAGAGATATCGATCAATGTTCAAAGCTTACCCGTCCTGCCTCGGATGAATTTTGACCGATTGGAAAAAGTGTAGCCCGTATTTTCTTTAATAACTTCAAAAATATTTAATATTTTTAAAAATCAAAAACGTATTTTAAAAATTTAGGCCATGCCCGATATTATGTCAAAATACTATATAAATCCAATACATATTTATGGAAATATAGATAATTGAAAATTGGGTTGTAAAATTTTGTTATCCTGTCTCGGATGAATTTTGACCGATTGAAAAAAGTGTAGCCCATGTTTTTTGTAATAACTTAAAAAATATTAAATATTTTTTTAAAATCAAAATATATTTTAAAACTTGAGATCATGCCCAATATCATGTAAAAATATTATGAAAATCCAATAGATATTTATTGAAATATAGATCATTGAAAATTGGGTGTAAGATTTTGCCAGCCCGCCTACACATTTTATACCCCTTCGATTTTATCACAGTCTGAATGTAAAATAAGGCGAGATTATTCTGATAGATATTTTAATTACAAGCATATAACAGTTTTCTCCCTTTCTCCAGTCAAACCAAGATATCAAATTCTTTTTATATAACTATGGGTATCTTTTTTAAATTTTATAATGGAACTTGCCCCTGTGCCTATGACCAAAGTGCTGTTGTTCTTCAAACGTCAAATAGCTTTGGTGTGAGCTATGGTGAGACGAAATGCTCTGGAAGAGTAACGAACTACTATGTACAGCACAAGAGCAAGATTCATTATTTGTGAAGTTAAAATAAAATACCTATTTACACTATAGTAAATAAAAAGGGGAACAAATTATTTTAGTGAAATAACAAATTTGAATGATCATGCAGTAAATTCAGCAGCAAAACTTCAAAGTGCACTAGGTAATATTGAGTTCAGGTTCCAGTTTCACAATCATTTTCCGACTTCAATTTATCAAATTTTGGTAATTCCTTTTTGGAACTTTCGTCAAAAGTAAATGTAAACGTTATAATCTAGACGTAATCTTAAAAATGTCATCTTAAATTTCCGAATATCTTAAAAATTAACAAAGTTATTAAGATTTGCCAGATTTAAGTTAAGGGAAATCTTTTATAGTTAAGGAATGATTGTGAAACTGAAACCTGACCATCAGATCTGTGGTCTAATCACACACACTGAAAACATCCTGAAGTCTACCAGTACTCCATATAGAAATTAAATTTGTATGCTTTTTCGCAATTTGTTCTATGATCTAGCGATCTAGTGTGCAACAGCAAAGTGATCTCGTGAATTAATTTATATTAAGTACGACAATGATCACCAAACAATCATGTCGGAAAATAAAATATTTCTACGGTTTGAGGTGTATGCTGACTGTTCTAGAAGGCCACTACAAAGAAAGCACAAACGGCTTGAAAATTGGCGTAACAAGTAAGAAATGAATGTGGTCCAAAAACTAAGTATCATGTTTTGTCGGATATGTTTATCGTGTCGGTAACGACAGTCTTTAACAAACCTGCGACAAGTACTAGGTATGTAGTAGACGGTTCTTATGGGGTATGCAATATGCTGGCTAATTAGATCTAGGTTTACATTGTTAGCTATAGTACATTTTCAGAACTTTCTTTCTCACCAAGTTATTTATCGATACATCACAATTATGCCATACTTAATTTTTATTATATAATCTACTCAATAATCCATGTAATACGGTCATACAATAAAAATCGTATTGAATGAGTATGACGTCATAAAAGCATAAAAGTCATTCCAGAGTGACGTCACATAATTGACCCAGTTCACAATTGTTTGTTTCATTTCACACTGTTTGTTGATTCTAATTAAGCTGATACTTTTCTTCTAAAATGAAGATACATTGTATTTAAATTGAAAATGTTTGTTTTGTTTTTGTATCTTGCGGACAGACTATTGTTTACTTTTAATATTTCAGCAGAATTACTTTTGGCGCATGTACACAGTTACGTGAACTTGTTGTGTTTCGGTCAATCAGCTGTTTTCTTATAATGAAAAGACAAGTTTTAAATCTACGAAAAATCCGTTTTTATGGAATTATATAATAAAAAGAATCTTGCATGAGTGTTTATGTAATATTGAATTTATTAAACGAGTTGAATAATTTTTTATGCAACGAGCCTTGGCGAGTTGCATAAAACATTATTCAACGAGTTTAATAAATTCAATATTACATAAACACTCATGCAAGATCCTCTATGAATATCATATCAAAAATGGTATTACTACCTGGCCAAGATGATTTTATTGATCGATACCTCGCCAGTTCCGTATTTTGGATATCAGCATATTATAATATATCCCGAAACAAAAAAAAAAAAAAAAAAAAAAAAAAAAACATACCAATCGATGTACGAATCACAACCAGAAGCAAAGTAAAAACTTTCAAACTGACACGTTAGGTTAAACACATGGACTTCCACAAGGGAAGTGAGGCCGGGTGCTCCGGAAGGGTAAGCACCTCCTGACTAGTCACACCCTCCAAAGGTGTGATTAAAATTAAGTGAAAGGAACATGGAACTATGAGACGTAAAAAATATCCAGGGCAATCCTGGACACAGAGACATCAAACTTGTCAACAATACTGTGATGACGGCCATGAAACTTTTTGAGGGCACTGATAAGCCTAGGTTTGCAATATCCCTGGGTCAACAAGTTATTTGTAAGCAGCTTGTTCCGTTGCGCAAATAAAATGACCTTAGTTTTATTGATCCCTGCAACTTTATGTTTAGTTATCTTTATAATATCTAAGTACTTAAAAGTAAAAAGGTGCACATATCATAACTGACCCCACTTTCACAATCATTCCTTAATTATATAATTATATAACTTAGATTTTCCTAAATTTAGATTTAGTCCATTTGAGATCTTAATAATCTTATTATTTTCCAACATGTTCGGGAATGCAAGATTAAAGCTCACATCATTTGTATTGAGTTTTGTCAAAATTGTTTATTCAAGTTCAGTTCCAAAAAAAAAAAATATTGTCAATTTTTTTATTGTAAAATTTAAGTTAAGGAAAATCTTAGTTAAGGAATGATTACGAAACTGTGACCAAGATAATTGTAAGTTGGACATCAATAATTCTATTTTACCAAAGCATTCTAAAACATGATGGACCGACAGACTAGAAACAGTAAATTAATACACATAAAGTTTCCACTGTCACAAAGGATGCCCGTAAGCTTTACCAAAAACAGAAGACGAAAACTACCTGGAGCCATACAGCTAAAGGTTGTATAGTATGCATGGTGTCAGTTATAGTGAAGCTTGATTTGGGGTAGGTATATCATAGTGTAATATACATTTATTGCCTTTGTTTGAGGGAGATATGAACATTTGTTCATATCTCCCTCAAACAAAGGCAATAAATTGTTTATTATACCGAAAAATAACCATTGTAATAAGAAAGACAGAAAGAAAGAAAAATATTTAACAAAAGACAGCATGAAAACATAATTCCTTCTCCGATTCATTGCTTTTTCTCCTATCGGAACTCATCGGAGGCAAACGTTAGAACGTCGTGACCGATTCTCCATCGATGACGTCATATCATTGTGACGTCATGGCGTGTTCCGAAGAGGTGGGATATGATGTTTTCAGAGGGATACACGATGTTTTCTCCACCCTGATCACATGATCCAACGATCCAATCAAATTACAGATAGCATCGTATTTTTCTCATGAGGTATAATAATTTATTTTGTAAGCAAGCACCCGCCCTCACTTCTCTCGAAGAGGTTCGTTAACGTGTTTCACTTAATTGGGCAGTTCAGTGCTAAATACTTTGCTTTGGGATTGTGATTTGGACATGAATTGGTATTTTTGTTTTTATTTATACTGAAGCTTTAACAGGTCGCGGTAGGTGTCATATACCACTTTTTGATTGTATTTTATGATCAAATTCAAAAATGGTATATGACATATTTATTCTTGTGTAATGTATTTATGTTCTACTTATAGCAGTAATTATTGACCCGTTACTTTTTAAACCCGGATATAATTAAAATACATGTATATACAAATAAATAATAAAATTGAAAATGGCTTCGAATATTGTTTTGCCAAAATTCATGATTGAGCTGAGGTGCTGACGAGCTCGGAACTGTTAGATCCCCCATTATCTGGTAAAGTACTTTGATTTTTCAACAACGTTGGTCTAATATAGATTTAACTAACATTTACTTTAGTATATAGCGTCTTTTATGTTCTTGCATTATTATTTAGTCCTCACTCACCCATCCATGCAATTTACTGGATACAGTTACTTAAAAAAGCAGCGCTTTAATACAATTTTACCCTCCGACTCCAGTGTCTCCAGTTTCAGTTTTTTCAGCTCTAATATTTTTCTGTAAATTTCTGTTTATACACTGTCATCAAGTTGAACGGTGTCCACTAAGGTTAATCAATAGTTAATATTTTCAGCTGTCGTACCATAATATCTTATACATGTACTAGTATTTGGAAATATGTATGAGTAAAACATGGCATTGTAAAAGTTAATAGTCAAAGCAACAAAACAAAGCTTATTTAGTAAATATGAATAATAGCAAAAGCAACAACAACAACAAAGATAGAAAGAAGTTAAATACTAAAATATGTAATGAAAGCCTTGCAGCAAAACACAACTAATATGAAAATATGCGCTGATAGCCAAAACAACAAAAGCAATATTTAACACGGAAACAAGAATCAGTCTTGACACATATGAAACCACTGATTATAAAATTCGATTTTGAACGGACACCGGATTACTAATTGAAAAAGTTAACGTATTTTTCCCTCTTTTAAATTTTCCATATCTTCTGAATTCCACTTAAAACAAGGAGTACTAATTTTCAGTTTGCTATTTTGTAGCTTTACAATAAACGAAAACTAGATTTATAACAATGGCAGAAAACGAAGGAGAAATAGATGCGTTGTCAGGCGTGAACAAGAAGATGTTAAGTTACGAATTAAAACACTGTTTTGTGGACTGTTTTCTTCAGGAATTTCCAAAAGACGATGATGGTGTTGATTACGATGAACCAGGGGTATTTCAACACCTTTTTACCGTGCTTAATGACAACTATATAAAAGGTGAACTTCAGCACATTGGCAGCCGAGTAGAAGAAACAATAACGCCATCGTATCTTGGTCCCTATCTAAACCTTAAACCTGACACTGACAAGATGTACGTCCTGGCTAAATCACAAATCTTGAAGGAAGGTTCGGCTTTCAAAATTGAATACATCAACAATTCAGTTTATGCTAAAGTTTTGATTCCTCCTGAGGATTGTGGGTCAGAATTATGCAGGTCATGTGTCACGTTACAAAAAGGCAAATACCTTCTTTCGCCAAGGGAGTTAAAAGAAAGAGCCAGTAAATTGGTCAACAGTGCTCTTTTTGGATTGACTACGGTATTTCATTATTTGCATGATGAACATTGCAAGGAATCTGGTAGTCAAACGGGATCAGAAGAAGCACAGTTTTCAGTGAACACGGATATAACAGGACCGTCGATAAAGCTGTCGTATAAGGGTTATAATGAAGGGTATAGACCGGCCTGGACGTCTGTGACGTATCCTGAAGGAATATCAGAGGAGGAAAGCGAGGCATTTTATGCAGAAGACCATGTCTCAACACAGGAAGCAGATTTTGTACTAGCAATTCAACTTACTGAAACTTATCCTGTAGAAATCCAATGGGAGAAAAACTCAGACCATGAACGTACCAAAATAAATGAGCATGAAAATTGCAAAGATATTGCTCCGAGAAGTTCGAATTCTGAAGAAATGTGTCCCGACGAAGCATTTCTGCCAAACACAGTAGGTGATCAAGAACAGAGAATAGTCTCAGATGAGAGTCATCGTGAAAATGGTGGCGGTTTGCAGACTGGCGCTACACTGCAAGCAGACATGACTGATTCAAGTAACTTGAAAGATTCGTATGAAGTTGTTTACACAATTGAAACCAATGGCATGAATGGCAACACATCAATTACACCAAAAAGTCCAACTGCAACATGCAAAACAAATACAACCAGTATCAATACATTTCTGCCACTTCCTGCTCATCCGTGGGTATCTCGAGAGAGAAAATGGCCCAATCGGGATATTATCGAAAATGTTTTGGAGCAAGATTATTTTATTGTTCCAAAATCGTCCTCGGTTGAAACACAAGACATCGAATGGCGCCTATCATTTTCTAAGGCAGAAATAACGCTAATGAAATCACTTCCAAGAAACTCCTGGTGTAAGCACTGCTACAGATTTTTAAATGCCTAATAAAATACCATTTAGATAGACCAAAAGTAATTTCAACGTATCATTGCAAAACCGTGTTCTTTTGGACACTGGAACTGCAACCACCGGACACGTGGACCGACACAAACTTAGGAGAAAGGTTTTTTCTTCTTCTGGACAGATTGCTTCACTCTTTGGTTCAGAGAAAACTTGACCATTACTTCGTTCCACAATATAATTTGTTTCAGAGCATTGACGCCGATTTCATCCTTGACCTTGCAAGACGTCTCTCGAACATTAGGTTAATACCTCTGGACTTTATCTATAGAAGGGATATAGTTCCGTGGGATAGCGAATTCCAAGGAATGACCATTGAAGAAATGTTGAACTATGACCCAAATGATTTTCCATAACAGAATACGCGGAAAACACACTTGGTCCATTCAAAATTGAGTTTTATAACCAGTTTTAAAACGATGAAAAGTATGTGTATTTTACATTAATTAATATAAATCGAAAAATAAAGTTGAAAAACAAGTACAATGTATTTGATAGTAGCAAATAACAGCAAAATCCATACAAGCGAGTGCATTATTTTTTAACGAGTTGATTATCAAAAAGCACGGGATACCACAACCAAATACATATAAGTTATTTCACACGTGGCGGGTGTGACTAGCTAAACAGGAAGTGCTTTCCTTTCCAGAGCACCCGGCCTCACTTCCCTGGTGGAAGTCCACGTGTTTAACTTAATTTGCCAGTTTCAACTGGAAGTTTTTATTTTGCTTTGGGATTGTGATTTGAAGATGGATTTGTATGTTTCTTTTTATGTCACTGTACATATTATATATTTCTATGAAATAAAGTATTAAAAATAGCGGTTTAGTTCTAGTGAGTAAATATTTGACTACTTTATATTAAAAAAATATCAATTTATCAAAAATTAGCATGCGACAAATACATATAGTAGTACAAAACAGAAAGCTAGTACAATGTATTTGTACACAAGTTTGAAAACAACAGAACTTGTAATATGAATACTATGGTTTGTAATCTCGACGTTTTAATTTCTTCTTTGCTGCAACCAGTTATAAACACATGTAGGTGTTATTGGTCTCAATATATTTATCTTTCTTATCTTCGTCTGATTTTTGTGATTTAGTTTCGTTTCGATGTTGTGTTTTTTCAGAGATTTTTGGCTACTCTAAGGACATATGAGAAACAGATACCAAGACTGCTGATTGAAATAAACATTACTAAACTGTACTGTAATTCAAAATAGAAAAAAGAAATTTGTAACTTGCCTACTTGGCAACATCAGTAACGCAACCAACAGCACAACACAATACAAGTTATAGGTAGAAACAGCCAAACAAGATAAAGACGTATAGGTAAACAACATTGACCTGTCCGTTTGATCTTTCATTAGGAATAGTCATATAGGAGGGTCCAACCAATAAATGGGAAGTGCCAAGATCCAAGTTAATACATACACAATACACAGGTGTACTCTATGAGGTGAGTGAATCTCGTGATGTATACAAATTAAACACCTGTGTTCCCTATACATAGATATACTTAATCCATGATAAATATTTTAATGAAAGGTCAAGCGGACAGGTCAAAGTTGTTTGCCTACACTAGTATATTGGGTACTCTGATTATAAAAACATCGACTTTGAACAATCAATGGAGCAAATTCTGACATGTTTATAGTGCTTTTGGAGGACCTCATATACCCCAGTGAACCAAAACATCTTACATGTACAATGTACTGACCCTATATGATTCCGTAAAGGACACTTACAAACCATAACTAAACTGAAAGAATGGCTTAAACAAATTATTCACTTGCCATTCTTTTACAAAAATGGTAAGCCAAGTGCTGAACAGGGGTTCTGGTTATTTTGTCAAGCACCATACCGATAAACATAACATATTGAAGTACTATCAACAAAATGTGAGAGTTTTTGATAGACAACATATTTTTTATATTTGGTAACATGATATTCCAGCAAGTAATCGGCATATCAATGTGTACAAACTGTGCACCACTGCTTGCTGATTTGTTTCTTTATTCTTATGAAGCAGAATGCGATCTATCCGTGAGCTTGAAATAAAAGATACAAATAATTCCTCAAGCTCTGTTTCATATTTAGACTTGTACCTCAATTATCAAACCCACGAAAAAAGCTACATAATTTGAAACTGTATGACAGACGTGATGACTTCAATTTTTCTATTGTCGTCAAGAGGAATAAGTAAAAAGTAAGTCATCTTTCCTTTTCTATGCAGCAAAATACTTGCTTCTTCAGCTTATGGAGTATTTATTTCCCAATTTATACGCTATGGTAGAGCTTGTTATCACTACGGAAACTTTATACAACGAACCAAGCTGCTTACAAATAAATTGTTGACCCAGGGATATTGCAAGCCTGGGCTTATCAGCGGCCACAAAAAGTTTTATGGCCGTCATCACAGTATTCTTGATAGGTTTGATGTCTCTGCGTTCATGTTTGCCCTGGATATATTAGTATTTGACGTCCCACAGTTACATGTTCCTTTCACTCAATTTTGATTACACACGTGGCGGGTGCAACTAGCTAAACATCTAAGGTGCTTACCATCCCGGAGCACCCGGTCTCACTTCCACGATGTAAGTTCACGGTGTCAGTTTTAAAGTTTTTATTTTGATTCTGGATTGTGATTCGGACATGGACTAGTATGTTTGTATTTTATAACTATAATACAGAAGATTAAGAAAACGTTAGAAATAAGAGAGCTTCTGATAACAGAGCGGCTCTACAGATTGAAGGTTGTACAGGTTTCTTTCACCATTATCAGCTTTTCTTATAAAAGTATTATCGTATTTCCTATTTTAGTCGGTTTTGAGAAGTTTCTATAGGAAGCTCGAATAGTCGTTATTGACAATTAATTTTACTTGGTCACATCACTATGTGAGTAGCGAAGAAAACAGTATGGAACTGTTGAGGTGGAAACTGGCTCTGGGTATGGTCAAAAAGTAAAATTTGACAACTTGAAACTGAAAAGATAACAGTCATTGAAGTTTACCGTTTAATGTTCTAAGCAGTGTCTATGCAGCACTGTTGTGATAAAGAATTCACATGTTTTAATTTGGTTTGTGACAGTTGGAACTGTGGAATGGATAGGGTTATACAAACCTATTTGAAACTTCAAGTCAGGCCTAAATATCCGGTACTGATTCCGATTTACGTCAAAAGTAAGGAGTCATAAAGTTCGAATCAACATATTTATTTATTTATTTATTTATTTATTAGCGACATTAAATGCATTTTAACAGAGACTTATGAATTTAATTTGATGTCACGGTATTAAATGTCACTGATTCTTTTTAAAATCTTTTTTAACCGGCTTTATTTCATTTAGATCTATTTATTTGTTTTTGTTTTATTTTAATTTTGTTTTTGTTTTAAATAACTGGCATTTATCTGTCCCTATATACGTTTTTCGTATTTTAATTTAGAGCACACTTTAAAAAGAATTTTGAGATAACCCGTTTTAAAAACAAATTTAACCTTGAACATTGAGATGACCCCCGAACTGAAACCGGAAGTTGTATTTCGTTTTTGTACTCCATCTTGGTCAATATCGTCTACACAGGAAGGCTAATACTACCGGCTTTTAAATTTCACAGGAAATCAGTGAACGGTCAGATTTAGACTTTTGACAGTCTGTTGACCATAAATACCTCTTGATGTAAAAAAATTAATTGATGTCATAATCAGGGTATGTTATTTATTTGAAGGCGGGGCATTCAGCATCCTCTGGACTGGTGTTGACAGTTCCTTTGGTTGGATGGTCAGTCATTCGTTCAACTTCAACACTTCTCCAATGTTTACAGGTGTTTTATGAATGACGATTACTTGAATGACTTAACAAAGAATGTCTGGAATTTAATCGTGTCAATGTGACAGATAAATTAGGACATAAGTTAATCAATTATGTATATCAGTGTGTGACTTATTTTTGAAATCAGTAAAGTGGATAAAGTGAAACTAGAAATCTAGAATCATGTTTAGTTTTATGAAGAAAGATAAAGACCATAAAGATAAGAAGGATGAAAAGAAGAAAGAAAAGAAGGAGAAAAAAGAGAAAAAGGAAAAACATAGGGATCCTGTAACACAGGAAGAACTAAACAGACTTGATGAGGTTAAAAAAGGAGTGTTTAGACGATTTAGTGACAGAGACAAACACAAGAAATCTGCACATAGAAGTGAACCACCAGAGGTTGGTGTCCAGAGAGATAGTAGTGACAGTAGTATCAGCTCTGGACGCCCAAGTCCAAGTCGTGAAGTTCCACCAGAAGGCAAAAAATTTGAACTTACAAGACCGTCATCTCTCCATAAAGGGGATGGGGATGGTAGAGAACCCCCTAAAATATTACCTAAGCCCCGTGGCATATTAAAAGCTGTAGGAGAATCTGCCTCCAATATACAAGATAAAAATCTTGATGATTCTCGACTGCTTGAAGAAAATACCAAGTTGAATGAATTGACAGCACATATTCAGACTAATGGTGAAAGTACTGTAACTGCAGCCAGTGCGGGTCAGGTTCAGTCATCTAGTAATAAGCCAAGTCCAGCTCCTAGGAGTAAATCCTTTAGATCCAATTTAAAATTGCCTACAATTGTTCCACTGAAACCTGCTAGAGTTCGTGAACTTGTATTGCAGAGACAACCAGCAGGAGACTTCGGCTTTACTTTACGTAAGGCAGTGTTAATTGACAAAGGGGCTGGTGACCATGTAGACAATATGCACACTGTGACATTTGCTGAGCCTGGGAGTGGGCTCAGGGCAGCTAATACTGGTTTAATACCTGGTGATAAATTGATTGAAGTAAATGGTGTCAATGTCGAAAATATTTCAAGGGATGAAATTGTAGATATGATACGAAAGTCAGGTGATTCAGTAACTGTCAAAGTCCAGCCTATACCAGAGTTAATTGAGTTAAGTGTCCGTCCAGGCTCTGATGGTGGTGTGGTTGAAATCCAGGATGAAGTCATTAAAGGTGGCACCTTGAAGAGAAGTGGAAGCATAAGATTTAAGAAAGCGGTTTGTATTTTACTATTTATACAATATACTCTTTATACAGTATATAGTTTACTTGTGATTTTGCTTTTTCAGTACCAGTTGTTAATAATTATTTCAGAGTCTGACAACAACTATGATGGAAGCATGTAGGCTCGTTGGTAGTCTAGAGCATGGGACTGCAGATCTGAAGGTTGTAAGTTTAAATCCTGACAGAGGCATGTTGTGACCTTAGTCAAGTTACTTAATTTCACATTGCTGCTGACTTAACAGGAATCAAGATTATGGACCATTGGGACTTTAGCCTCTGCAACTGCTACCTCTGTGAGCTAGTGCATATAAATGGCCCTTAGTGCATGCTCATATAAAGCTGACATGCACATTATATACACTGTCAGTCATGGTCACAATGGAGTAGCCTACTAAGCCTAGTGTGATCTTTGCTGATCCTAGCATCACAGTGCAAAATATTCAGATGCCTCAATACAAGCCTAAGACTTACTTAAAATATCTTAATAGTGAGTGAATGTTCCAAGTTGAGGTTTATTTATGACATCACTGGTGTTTCCATCATTGATGTTAGAAGTTCATTCCTCGCATTTGGGGTACTTCGGAAGAGACCTTAAAACTGATGACCTGTGTCATGGCAGGCATGGCATGTTAAAGATCCCTCCCTGTGCATTTCTTTTGAGTGCACACCTGGGTCCTGGTAGTTGGTGGGACAAAATTATTAACTTGGATAAAAATTCACAAGTGCCACTTCCAGTCTAAACATTGCCATTATTTTCTTTTTATATTGCTAGGCAGAGGATATGCAAATTGAGATTGTGCATGTATATATATTGTTTATCGTAAAAAGTCAAGTTTAGTATTATAATTGATTTAATTACAACCATCTGAGGAAGCTCCTAAAAGTGGCCTTTATAAGCAGTTGGTTCTTACGTACAATTGAAAAAAATTGCATCCTAATAATCTTTAAGTGGTGAAATAGCTTCCTTACTACTTACAAGTCATGGAAAAAGTTACAGATGTTGATGATTTTGATATCCATTCAATATAGGACATACTGTGACCATGATAATTTTGATATCCATTCAATATAGGACATACTGTGACCAGATTAGAGAATTAGAGACGTTATGATGAGATTAGAGGATGTAAAATATATTGAAATATCAGACTTTATGACGAGTGCATGTAGTCTTAATTCAAGTATTATATCATAATACAGATATGTCATTGTGCAGCTTCAATAATGAATGAATCATGTCAGTCAGATTTAAAAATGTCTTTAAATGTGTGAAAACTGTATTTTATATCCATTCAATATTTCCTTTATCAAGTAACTAGCAGCTGTTACAAAGGAAGTTTCCTGGTTATAACGGAGGATATATCTACATGTACTTTACTTGTAAGATTAAACTTTAAACTTTATACATGTAGGAATGTTAAGAAACACTTTTAGATTTTATTATACATTTGTATATTGTATATACCTGGCTCTGAACATTTTTGGTTCCCTAGAAACCAATATATGGCACTTAAGTCAGTGTTCACATTATTTATATGAGATAAATATTCATATTAATATTCCAGTCAATATGGTACCCTTAAAGAGTGTAACATGTATCCTCTGACTTCTTGGCCTTTGTTTAATTCTGTATTCCTGTTTGGTACCTTAATAGTGTTAGCAGGGGTTCAAAATTATGTTTTGGAATGGAAGGTACAGGATCTTTTGCCTTCATTTGTGGCAGGTCCCACATAAAGTTTTGAAAGTCAAATATCATTGTTCAATGAAAGGTCTATATGCAATTATGGTATCCTACAGACATAATAGTATTATCCTGGTTAAAAATGAAACGTCCATTGGACTTTTACAGTTTAATGTCAAAAGTCTCAATAGGTTTCCAGACCTCGAACATGTCATGGTGAATTTTGAACCCCTGTTTAGCAAACTATCCTGCATAAAAGCTGTTTGCTCCACTGTACAAGGTACAAATTAGCTTATAATTAGCATAACCTTGTCAAGAACATCCAAATCTAATATATCTAATGCCAAAGACTTTTAAATAGACAGATGTGCATATATATGAGCTACAAAGTTCTTCTGTTACAACTCTTTGTTGTTCAATGGCCTTTAACAATTTCCATGATTCCATCCTGATAAGTGAATTTTTTAAGTCCCATGGTTTGAACATGAATGGTGGATACCAAGCATTTATCTTCAGTCACAGTGGATCTTGGTTAGGCATGTTAGTTGTTTTGATGTGCAAGCAAGTTATTAAAAAGAAAAGTAATGAAATTTGGGAACTAGAGAAAAGAGGTATTCAGAGGTATATACATACTACATGTGTATATGTTTCTCAATTCTGGTAGCTAAAAACTTTCATTTGTCTGCTAATTTATGATACAATATTTACAATCACATTGTTTTTGCTTCAATGCAGTGTTTGACCTCGATTCTACTTCATGACTCGATGCAGTTGAATGGAGCACGCGAGTTTATTCTATGATCGCTGACCACGCCCATAATGTTCCGACAAAGGCCTGGCATGCTTGAATTACACGCAAAAGGAATGAAAACTCGGCCTGAATTGTACCATTTTATGACGTCACTGATACTAGTACGTCATTAGTTGCCGTGACGCTGCTTTGGTACTGTGATGTCAGCCTTTGTCGGAACATTGTGGGCGTGGCCGGCGATACGTCAATAATGCCGACAGTTGGAACAGTCAATTTTTAACGAGGTAGTTATAGTTGTTTTTCTTTTATAAAAAGTGTTAAAATGTCAGTTTATATTTTGTGTTTATTTGAAAAAGTTACAAATGATTGTAAATATAAGGAATGACATTTACTTTGACTGTACTGCATGGAGTTATGCAGTAGAATGGACTGTCTCAAATAACCATGAAAGCCTTCGGCTTTCATTTAATTTGAGACAGTCCATTCTACTGCATAACTCCATGCAGTACAGTCAAAGTAAATGTCATTCCTTAAATGTAACTCCTGTCAAAAAATAACCCAAATTGGCAATTAAGCATTTGTAAAAAAACAACTTCAAAATGAACTATATTTTCATACATTTTAGAAATTTGGATTTTTCCAGTAATAATTTTAAATTTGTGGAATCCTTGCATTAGCATTCATTATTTTAGGATTTTGTTCATCATGTTAGTTGTTTTATGGACTAGGTGTGCTTTCACAGGCTGACCAATCAAATTTACTTATTTGTCCAAATTGGTACATTTTTAGTGCACAAAGTTGCCATCTAGGAACTTTTTTAGCGTTAAGTGTTTGATTTTGGTACAATTTCAATACAAAAGTATTTTGGTACAATTTCCATTCAAAAAGTTAGAATTTTATGTACTTTTAATTAAATAAACCTGTCAAAATGGGAAAATCTGTCTATGTCTAATTTGACCTTTTCATTTTATCTGTCTGTTTTTCCGTTTTTATGTTACAAATCATTCAAAAACTGATAAATCTGTTGAATTGGTCAGCTTGGGACTAGGTGTGCTTACAAGTTATGAATTTTTGAAATTAGAAAACTGGAGACGAGTCAGCATTAAGGCTATATACATGTATATGGTGTATACCGGTACTATATATAAAGATATGTTTGTACATCATTTTTGATGTATCAATATTTTCTTTACTTTCACATATATTAGCTCATTTATTGGCACTTGAGTGAATAATATTTAGATATATAATATATCTAACACCTGGAAAAAATGTACAATATTAGTTTTACACTCCACTGACTTATATTTTTCCTACCACCAATGGTGAGTAGACCAACAAGTTTGAACTGGCTGATTTGACCTTTAAGTTGAAATATGAAACAATTGTTTTGAATAGGAATTAAGATTTTTTTTATAATTTATTGAAAGTAAACTTGTGTATTGTAAACTGAAGTTGGAATTTAAAATCAAGCTTCTTTTGATTACATAAAGAAATTTTGGAAAAAAATATTTTTAAAATTTGAGGTCACACCAGACAGGTTATAGTAGTAGGGTTATGTTACTTATATTACTTAAATGGGGTATATTATTTATGCATATACACAATATTATATATGAGTATTGTAAACTAGGAATTCTAAATATGAAGTTATTATAGTATTTAAGTATTTCATAAATTTTAAGTGGTCTTGACAGAATTGAATTACATATGCCTGTCAGGGTATATTGTTTTCATTTATATGTCAGAATGAGCAAATGACATTCTGACAAAAATTGTCAATCAAGTGTGAGCTAGTTTTTAATTTTACTGTACATTGAAGAGACCTGTAACTTGCACCCTTGCAGAGTCGGGGCTCAATCAAGAAATGCAGTCATGGCCCTGTGAAGGCCTTGGAAAAAAGAGGGCCATATTTTTAAAACTTGGGTCAACATGGTGACATAATTTGATGCATTTTATTTTAAAATATCAGCACTAAATATATGAGAAAGATGTAGAACTGAATTTATTCAAAACCCAAATATGTGGGCTATAATTGGCCTACAGATTGTATTTTTGTGTCAAAATAATTATTTTGGAACCAGTGGAGCCCCGTTCTAGATTGAACACTTGTAGAGTTGATAGTTTAAAGTTCATTTTCAATTTTGAGAAGCTGAAGGAAGTGAAGGTCCTAGGCTTGAGTCAAACACTATCATTCTGAGAGGGGGGGGGGGGGGGGGGGTTGGGTTGTTAGTTCCAAAATGATGCTACAAAACCAAAGGGAGGCAGACACCAAAGATTTTCTGAGGAACTGATTGTCAAAGTTCAGCTTATCAGACCCTGATGACATTGAGTTCATCTGTAATTTGAGGATGACCAAAGTATTCTTGGTAAACTATTTGCTTATTTAAAAGGTCAAGGTCATTTCATAATTGGCATTATTCTGAAATTTCAAAGGTAAAGGTCAACTTTATCCTTTAAAAGGTAATAGGTAAAGGGGAAGTTTTTGTATTTCTTAAATGCCAAAATTCATACTCATGGAGTCTGGTTCTCAAAGGTTAAGGTCATTTCTTCTAAAACTGCTGGGGCCATCAGGTTCTCAAAGGTGAAGGTCATGTCCTCTCAAACTGCAGGAGTCATCAGAATCTCATAGATTACGGTCGTATCCTCTCAAACTGCTGACTGTGATCATCAGATTCACAAAGTTTACGGCCATATCCTCTCAAACTGCTTGGGTCATCAGGTTTTCAAATGTTAAGGTCATATTCTCTTAAACAATTGAGGTCATTAGGTTTTCAAAGGTCAAGGTTTATGTCCTCTCAAACTTCTGGGGCCATTTATATCAGGTCATTTGTGGTAATATTAGTATAGTAGGCTATGAAGTTTTTTCATGGTTTTTTCTATTTACCAGAATTGGTTTGATTGATAATTTGACTAACGAAGATAGTATTAAAGTTAACAAAGGTCAGGGTCATTTAAGCCAGTGGGTGGTTCATATAAGCCGGTAGGTAGGTGGTTGTCTTACAAGTTGTAAAATACACCTGTTGTGGCTGATAGTATTTTCTATAGTATTTATATAGTGACTTTTATCCTTGCTGTTTACTTTGGGATTTATAAATCAGTTTTATGAATAAAACCCTTACTATATTAGTATAGAGAAGCACGGTGTGGTAATCACCCTGAAGTGGCCTCGGACAAAAGATTACAAATATAGTATTATTCAGAATTCACTTTTAGACAATATTGTCTGTGTATTACATTAAGTACCTTAAGTTTTTATCTGTAAAATGTAAGCCTCAAAATGACTTTTATATACACACACAACTTAATATACTAGCACCTTGCTTGCCATTTTTATGGCTGTCCATTTATTGGTGTCTTTTTAAATTTAGATAATGGGAAAATTTAAGGTAAGTGTTGACACCTCTGTAGTTCATTGTTTCTACAATTAGTTATATATGATGTCTTAGAATTGAAGAATTTTATCTTATTTGGTTTATTTGGAAATCTTAACAGGAACAAAACAAGGCTTTAATTTTAACAAATGAAAGCAGAGGTTCAAAATTATGTTTTGTAATGGAAGGTCCAGAACCTTTTGCCTTTATTTTTGACAAGAGTTTCATGTAAAGTTTTGAAAGTCTAATATCATCATTGAAAGGTCCATATATCAAATACAAAATATGACATTGTCCTTGTAAAATATGGCATGTCCATAGGACTTTTACAGTTTAAATGTCAAGGCTCCTAAGGTTAAATCAATAGGTCCCGGACCTCAGACCTGGGAATTTTGGACCCCTGGAAAGATTTAAAAAAAAAATTATTTTAATACATGCAAAATGTTTTTAGCATGAACGTGCTTATAATACTAACATTTTATGTAATCCAGTATTTATTATGTTACAAGAAATTTACCAACACACTTTCCAGTATCAGTTATAATTCAATGTTATATAGGGTTTAGTATTCATTTGATGTTGGTCAAAAAATGTAATCTTGCAAGTCAAGTTTCGGTAATGACTTTATCCAATGCTTTATCCTGGTGACTTAGTATGTCACCAGTACTTGTTTTTATGTTGGCTTCAGTGGCATCAAGTGACTTGAGTGTGCCACCAGTGCTTGCCTTTATTGTGGCTTCAGTGGCATTAAGTGACTTAGTGTACAACCATTACTCCCAATTATCCTAGTTTTAGTGGCATCAAGTGATTTGGTGTACCATCAGTACTCATGATTATCCTTGTTTCAGTGGTATTAAGTGACTTGAGTGTACAAGATTCACCTCTGGATGGGACGCCAGTCCATCTTAAGGTGAACCTCCAGTATCTCTGATCATGTCCACTTATCAGCTGAAATTGACCACCTTGATGGCTCAGTGGTAGATTATCTGCCTAAAGATTTGAACCCTAATGGGTATCATACATAAGACTGGCAAGCACAGGACAGACCATAGAACACACTCACACATCTCTTGAGGGATTTGTTGTGAATAGTCGAAATATTGCTGATAAGATGTTGAACAACATTAAACATTTAAAATAATATATTTTGGTTTACATGAGGCTAGAAAGATACATCCCCTTTATGATATGATACATATCACTATACATGACACACTATACAATTAGATTCAACAACAACAAAACATTATGCCAAAAACAACAATCATCATCAATTAAAAGGAATGGGGCATCATTAAAAACATCCACTAAAATCAGCCATATACCAAAGTCAGGCTGTAACATTATTAGTATCATCAGTACATCAGTATCTGATGGCTAAATTTAAACTTTATAATCTAGAAACGTGCTCAGCCATTGTTGTTTTTATTACAACCCTTGTTATGGAGTGTTTCAAACATAACATAACACTTCAACTACTTATAGTAATTAAAACCAATATAATAACTAAAGTGAAAGTGTATTGGCGCTCATTGTAACAAGTTACACAGTGATTTAGTGAGCTAATACGGAAATATATAGAGGATCTTGCATGAGTGTTTATGTAATATTGAATTTATTAAACGAGTTGAATAATTTTTTATGCAACGAGCCTTGGCGAGTTGCATAAAACATTATTCAACGAGTTTAATAAATTCAATATTGCATAGACACGAATGCAATATTCTATTTATTATATAATCCCATAAAAACTGTTTTTTCGTAGATTTAAAACTTGTCTTCTCATTATAAAGGAAACAGCTGATTGACCGAAACACAACAAGTTCACGTAAATGTGTACATGCGCCAAAATTAATCCTGCTGAAATATTAAAAGTAAACAATAGACTGTCCGCAGGATACAAAAACAAAACAAACATTTTCAATTTAAATACAATGTATCTTCTTTTTAGAAGAAAAGTACAAAAGTATCAGCTTAAATTAGAATCAACAAACAGTGTCAAATGAAACAAACTGTGGATCAAGTCAATTGTGTGACGTCACTCTGAAATGACTTTATGCTTTATGACGTCACACTCATTCAATACGATTTTTATTGTATGACCGTATTACATGGAATATTGAGTAGATTATATAATAAATGGAGTTATTAAAATTTATATAGGGCGACGCGATAGTAACAAATTTATCCCACCGAAGATCTTGATCGTCATGATGTCAAAATATTAGTAGATCTGCAAAAACAGCAAACCGCTTTGACAATGCCGACTGTTTATACCAGTACAGCCCTTTCAACAGATTTTAAAGTAGCCGACAAATTTTCTGGAGTAGACAGCAAATTTAGTTGTAACTCTATATAAATGTAATACTGATGAATGAAAGTAGGCACCAGACAAAGTGTAGAAATACCAAAGTAGATGACAGGTTTTGCTGGTTGCTGGCTTCTATTGAAACCGCTGCAGTATATAGGTTACAGGGGACATAATCGCTATTGACCTAGCGACAAAGGAGATAATCACTAGTGACCTAATATAACCCCATATTTGGTTACTAATTAACCAATGGGGATAAAGGATTTTTATCTGAGATTGGATAAATATATATATACTGTAAACATATTTAATTTCATGGTATACTACTTTTCACTTATTTTGCGGTTGTTTGTTTTGCATGGAAATTAATACCAAGCAAAAATTATATTATGCTTCTTGTGTTATAGTGCATATTTCAAAAACGCAAAAATGAAACTACGGGGATATGTCCAAATTTCCTATACCACGAATATAAATACACACGAAATTAAATATGTTTACAGTATATATGGTTGTAAGTAGTTCCCATCACTTGACTTTAAATCTCAGATTTGTCTATGATGATGCATATCCGTAAATAATATACAAATTTATATTTTCCATAGGTTTATATTATATGTATAATCATCATGGAAAATTTCATTCATATAATTATAGTTCAATTCTCATTTGTTAAAAGCATTTTGATTGGGCAGACTTTTTGTTACGTTTGCGTGAATGGATTGGTTCTCGGTGACGTCATCTCATTATAGATGACGAACAGAGGTGTTTGAATTCCTTCGCCATAGTGTTGCTATTTTGTTACTTGCTACGGCTGTATTGTTGTTTAATTGATGATTTGTTGTTTTTTGTTGTTGAAAAATTTCTAAAAATTGAATTATAAAAAATGAAATTAATTTTTCATCTTGTTATGGAAGTATGAAATAATTGGATAATTTGCACACATAAAATAATGTGAATTATTCAGTGTGCAAAATGTCCAATTCTTTCATACTTCCATAACAAAAAGAAAAATTAATTTCATTTGTATAAATTTATTTAGTTTCTGCAGTATTTGAAAGTGGTATCTTAAACTTAATGATCAAAATGTATGAAACAAATTTGTTTTTTCTTGAAAAACAATTTTCCGTGGATTTTTTTGAGTTATATAGTTCCCATCACTTGACCTTTTCCTAGATGGTATATATGATGTATACATATGTGTATTTTTTGTTGTGGAAGTCTAGGAGATGCTCATTATGAGAGAGCACCTGTTGATGATCTTTCAGTCTGATAACAGTTGATATTAAGTCAGGTTCTCTTTGATACCATAATTAATGGCACAGTGGGTG
Organism: Anadara kagoshimensis; assembly: GCA_021292105.1. Classification (NCBI taxonomy): domain Eukaryota; kingdom Metazoa; phylum Mollusca; class Bivalvia; order Arcoida; family Arcidae; genus Anadara; species Anadara kagoshimensis. Next base: position 20,628,461 of record CM037874.1, read on the forward strand.
TGGCTGATAAGAAGAAATCCAAACTAGTTATAGATATGTATTTGTTATGATTTATGATTTTATGATTGTTTTGTCTCTTTTTTGACTGCTGTATTTCCATTTTTGTCTCATTTATTACGGTAGTTGGACTGTCTTGAAGGAAAGATTTTATATAGCCACTTATTTACTTCTTTAACTTTCCAGTTCAGACTGAGATCATGTCTATCATAAGTCACTTACAGCATTAATCTCAGTCTTGACCATTCCACATTTCCCCCCTAATGTATAGTACTGGTTTTCTCACTCATTACATAAATATGGGGCCTTGGTGACCGAATGTTCTAAAGTGTGTACTTTTGGATCACAACACCTCTTGAAGACTCTAAGGTTCGAATCCCACTTAGGACAGATCATAGTGAGGGGAGTTTTTCAGTTTGCTTGGCGATTACTGATTTTTGAGTGCTATATACAGAAAAACCTCTATAAATTTGGATACTTTATAAAACATATGGCCATCACAGTTTTCCATTTGGTGCAGTTCTCCCCAAGGTAAAATCCCCCCTTTTAATTCTGTTGTTGCTGTTCTCTGTCAATTCTGCTTCAGTCTTCTTCTTTTTCTATTTTCTTGTGGATTTTACTCCAAAGCTTATCGTGCGATGTTGTTTCATAGTGGTATACTGTAGAATAAGTATAGTCCTTGACTCCATTGCCTTTTGAACCACTGCGGTAGCTCAGTTGGTAGAGTGTTCACTCCGTAAGTGGGAGGTTGTGGGTTTGAACCCTGGCCGGGTCTGACCTAAGACTTGAAAGCGGGTAATGACTGTTCTTTTGCCAAGCACTTGGCATTACGAAATGAAAGTCATGGTTCTTTCGGATAGGAACTTAAAATAACCGAGTTCCTGTGTCACGGTGGGCTTGCCACACTAAAGAACCCTGCTGTATAATGCCTTCAGCACAACACACAGGCAAAATTTCTGCACTTTCGCCTACAGCTGGCGACGTCTCGATCAATATAAGTGAAATATTCTTGACTGGGACGTTAAACACTATTACTCTACTCCCATTGCCTTTTGTATAATATGGAATTCATCCCTCTTACATATACATACATTAATCAAGAGGGTTTTATCTGTTGATATCAAAACTTCACACATGTTTGTCACTGTTGTCAGAAACATTGTAAAATTTAAAGTAGATGAGATTACAAGAATTATATAAACAGAATAGGGGAATAAATAGAATATAAATCCAGTGATGTTGAACTTGAGAAATTTATGCGACATATTTCAAATTTTATAGATTTGTGACATGTAGATTTGGGCTGTGACATCTAGATTTGGAAATTTTAAAGGAGCGCAATACACCATAAAGTTTTATTAAGATATAAATTTACGTCAGAAGATTGTTTGTTTTTGGTTTAGTAAATTTAAGAAACGTCTAGGGATTGGGCACTGCTAAGCAATATACCCTGCGATAGTTACCGTTACATCATCTTTCAATTGTATGTTGAATATGTAAATATGTGATAACTATGTATTGCCAAGTGCTAATTTAAAAATTTGAAAAAAAAAATCATTCTAGCAAGAGCATTAGGAACCACCAGTAAGAAATAATTTTTACAACCAGGCAAAATTACATCCAGCACCACTCTTAGAGCACATGATTATTAAGTTAAAACAATAGTTTTGTACAGAAAAAGGGAAGACTTCCATTTGTACCAAATTAAAATTATAATTTTGACTGAAAAAGTCTTAAAATGGCAGAATCAAGCCATTTTAAACATTCTGTAAAAAAATATTTTTAATTTTTTTTTACGTAGAATTTAAAGGTGGTGGGCGGGGTTTACAAAAAAGTCTTACCCAGGGAAAAACTGGTTTAACCTGTGATTGCTGGCATACTGTTGTAATGTTGCACCATTTGAAGTTTTATTATATACTTGTACATTATTATCTCAAATTATCATATGGCTACAGATCTATTGAATTTCTTGTTTTAATCATCAATTATGAAGATATGTAATTGTCATCTGTCTAGAAATAACACTTGACAGGGAATTTTTAAAGTGTTCATAGCAGGGGGTCAAAATATAGGACTAGTAGAAAGTGAAAGTAGACTATTTAAGATTCCTTGAATAGTTTTGTTCTTATTTAATACATATAGATAAGTATAGTGTACCCTAAATACACAAATGGTATAAGATATTGGTGTGATCTTATTCATAGATATCATTTAGAAATGAGCCTATGGGGTTCAATAATAACAAAATCAGAAACAAAGATAGAGAATGTGTATACCTTATACTTGTGGGTGTAATAATATTTAAGAGATTGTTGATATTTGGGGTATAGGGCTAATTTAAATGATATCAAAATCAATAGTGTCTCAGTGGCCTTGTTTTATACATAACTGTCTGTCTTTTCTTGTTTAGGGTGTGTTTTGTGTGTGTTTAAATCACAAGGGGGTGGTGGTGGTGGTATGCCCTATCCCTGTAGGAAATAGACATGATGTAGGTAATTACAATCACCTAATGTCGTGTCATAAAATAAAGAGTTATTTATAATATTACATCTTGCTTTTCCTGTCTGTCTGGAAAAAAAACTTCTGAAATTGTTTTCAAAAGGAAAAAAAAAATACAGATTTTTGTTTGAAAAGCAATGGCAAGTCATGAATTTGTCCTCTAGCAAGCTCTTATCTTATAGTATTTGCAACCTTCACCAGCATACCACATGATATCCGGGCATTAACATTTGTGTTGAGCAATTATTTATTTCCATTGGACAGGGGATAGGGAATTATATTACATGAGTTCATTAATGAATTATTTTAGAATTTGCATCATTAACTCTTTCCAAAACATGAAGTGGTATTGATCATGTGGTGTATTGATGTAAAATTAAGTGCTGTTAGTTAATTTAATTGAATTCTAGATTTGCAACATGACAATATATTTTCATTATTATTTACACCGAGGGAGGCGTTTTATCCCCAGTGACTATTCTATCAACTAAGCCAACTTTCTGTCACTACACTGCATATTTAAATTTGTGAATTTAATTTCAAATGACCAGTCAAACTAGTTAGTAAGTTGTAAGTATTTGATATTAGTTTGACTAGTAATGGCTGTTATCCAGGCTACCATTCATGCATGTCAGCCATCGGATAAAGTAATGATAGTACCAGTTCCCTGTCATGTACAACATGCCTCGGTACATATTAATACCATCTTTGATAGTATAACAAAACAACATTGACCTGTCTCTTTGACCTTTAATTTAAATATTATTTATGGACAATTACATTATCCGACAGGTGTTTACATCGTTTACATCATGGGAAACTGACTGTTTTTGTATCCTAACTTATTCAGTGGAGCGGTATTGGGTAGATCATCTTGTATGAATATTCATAATGAAGGGTCAGGTGGACAGGTCAATGTTGTTTGCCTATATTTATTTATGTATGTCTGAGCGGTATGTTGTACATGTTAAAGGTGTAAGGTGTTGGGGAAAAATAGAAAAAAGTCATAAAAAATATGATGTGTTAGAAGTTATAAATATATGACACAAACATATGCCTAATTGGTATATTCACGCAATACTTCTGTGGCCAAGTGGTCACAGTGCCTCTCTTTGCCTGTGTTTGAACCCAGCCCAAGGCAGATTCAAGTGTATTGTCAGTTTTTTGCTGACAGAACCCTACCTACGTATTGTAGCATGAGACATTGCAAGTCTGAAAGAAGCCAACCTATTATAACAAGAGACATTGCAAGTCTGAAAGAAGCCAACCTATTATAACAAGAGACATTGCAAGTCTGAAAGAAGCCAACCTATTATAACAAGAGACATTGCAAGTCTGAAAGAAGCCAACCTATTATAACAAGAGACATTGCAAGTCTGAAAGAAGCCAACCTATTATAACAAGAGACATTGCAAGTCTGAAAGAAGCCAACCTATTATAACAAGAGACATTGCAAGTCTGAAAGAAGCCAACCTATTATAACAAGAGACATTGCAAGTCTGAAAGAAGCCAACCTATTATAACAAGAGACATTGCAAGTCTGAAAGAAGCTAACCTATTATAACAAGAGACATTGCAAGTCTGAAAGAAAACCAACCTATTATAACAAGAGACATTGCAGGTCTGAAAGAACCCAACCTATTATAACAAGAGACATTACAAGTCTGAAAGAACCCAACCTACGGTATTATAACAAGAGACATTGCAAGTCTGAAAGAAGCCAACCTATTATAACAAGAGACATTGCAAGTCTGAAAGAAGCTAACCTATTATAACAAGAGACATTACAGGTCTAAAAGAAACAATGTCTTTTATCACGTAATACTCAGTGCTTCGGTTTAAGCTGAAATTCTTACTGGTCTGAGTCTAAATTTCAATGTTTTGAAGAACAATCTTTAAAATATTACCATACTGACTGAAAAGTTACAGTTCTGGGGGTAACAGACTGGCCAAAATTTTGAACCAGAAGATGATCAAACTTATAACTAGTGTCTTTCTTTCACTTACAGTGGAAACACACCATTTATTTAGCCCATGGTTGTTGGATTTGTGTTCAAACTGTCTCCTGGTCTCATAAATCAGCTTACTAATTGATGAAATATGTAGCAAGATGTTACCAAATCAATATTATTATCATATAATTTGTCACATATAATTCAAAATTGATATCTCAAGCAACATAATATATATATACATGTACATGTATACAGTAAAACCTCAATTCAAATGCTGGCATTCTTTCAGTCAGATTTTAGTGTACAAAGAGGGTGGGCTACCATTCTGTCAGTCAGATTTTGGCATTACATAGAGGGTTTGGCAATATATTGAGGTCAACTTATGAAGACACATGTAGAGGATATAGGTTTTTGGTATCAAGATGGCAAATATTTGTGAGTGGCATTAAAATGAGTTTTTCTGTATAAATAAAACAAAATTCAATGCACTTGCCCAAAAATCTTGTTACAGCCTTATTACAGGGCCCAGTTGCACAAAACATAATTAGGATAGTGATATATGATTTGGTTACTGTGGTTTAAACAATAATTAACTTTAATTAAGCTTTGTGCAACTGGGTCCAGCAGGTATGCAATGGTGAATAATATCATGACTGAAAATTGTGTTAAAGCAATAATGTTTTGTTATTTTAATTTCTCAGGACAATTCAATCCATAAAAATCCCCACAAAATTTAGCTTCCCATAAAAATTACCTGGTATACAGTATTGCATAATTTTCAGGGGTTCAAAACTATGATTTGTAATGGAAGGTCCACGACCTGTGCCTTTATTGTTCAGTTGACAGGTCCCACGCCAAATATTGAAAGTCCAATGTGAGCATTGTAAGGTCTATATACAATTAAGAACAGTATTATCCTGGTAAAAAATGTAGGTCCATCTGGCTTTTACAGTTTAATATCAAGGGTCTGCAATATGGAATCAGTAGGTGGATCCATTGTTTTTCAGACCATGCCACAGATGAGCATTTGCTTATTAAAGTACCCGGTACCATGCCAAATTTGTTACTAATTATGATATAACAGTGTGTACAGATGTATTGAAGAACCTTTTTTGTAAAGGCCATGTTTTCCAGATTGCCAATTTGTAAACAAACATAACTTTGTGTATTGATGAGATCTTTATAATGTTATCTGATAAATGTATTGGTTTTTTAGCCAAGTGAGATAAAGTAGAAACTGTTCAGATAACATTTAATTTTAGGACACATAAAATACATACATGTTAGAGGCTTTTTCTGTAAAAAAAAACTAGAATAAATATTTGAACTGTTTTGGTGTAGTTTGATAAAATTTGTAATGGATTACCTGACTCATATTGACCAGATTCTAGTAACCACTTGTTTGCATAGTTATTATAATGGAAAGATCCAAGACTAGGTGGGTGGGTTGATTGGAATTGTGTTTTATGACCCATTCAAGATTATTTCACTTACACTTGATACAGAACTTTAATTCTTGGATGATGGATTGGAAAGGAGAGGAGACAGGGAGTTTTATTGCTTATTTGAGATTATTTCATTTATACCTGATACAGAACCTAATTTCTTGGATGGTGGAGTGGAGTAATGGAGTTTTATGCCCCCATCCAAGATTTTATCAGTTATATTGAGGAGGTCACTTTCAGTCCAGAGTGGGATTCTCACCTAGGTGTAGAGAGGCACTGTGATCCAAAAATGTGCACTTTAGACCATTTAGCCACTAAGAACCCCTTTTGGGTGATGCACTCTCGGAGAACTACTGATCAACCATTGATGGGTAACCGTTAAACCGTTAAACTTTTCTTGCACTAAAAGTTTTGGTGTTGTATTTTAATCTCAGCAGTGAGATGTGCTATGAATCCTTACTTTGATGTATCTCACACACATAACTAAAATTTGCAAGGAAAAATATTCACGATTCTCATAGTGACTCTTTTACCGTGGATATATCTTCTCAAGAAAGAGTTTTTATTCCCCTTGGACACTTTCTTTGCAGTCGGAATCATTAAAATTTCTTGCTGCGAATTAGTTTAGAAGATCAAAACAGCGAAAGTTTCCTACTGCTAATGTTTCTTTTATACAGTATATGTTCTGTATGCTGAAATGCATGGAATTAATACTATGTTGTTGTTAGGTCTCCCAGACAGAGAATTATGACACATGTATCAATATTATAGGCTGTATCTGGTGTGAAGAAGGCAATAAAATGCTTCATTTATTGACAAAAAATATTGAGTTTGATAAAATATGATATAGATTATATACAGAGTGTTGATCAGGTTCTAGTAAACTCAAGGTTGTAGGAGATTGTAGAAAGAAATTTGGTTTGGTCAAAGACTAGAATATTACGTCAATTCATTAATCACTGCAGTAGCTTAGTTGGTAGAGTGTTGGCTCTGTAAGTTGGTGGTCATGTGACCATGACCAGGTCTGACCCAAGACTTTAAAGTGAGTAGTGACTGTTCCTTAGTCAAGCATTTGGCATTATGAAATGATTGTCACTGTTCTTTTGGATTAGGACTTTAAAAAAACTAGGCCCTGTATCACAAAAGGCATGGCTCCATATAGAACCTTGCTGTATTATGCCATCAGCATAACACACAAGCGAAATCTCTGCACCTAGCCTTTAGCTGGTGACGTCTCGATATAAATCGAATATTCTTGACGGACGTTAAATACCATTACTCAACTCAACTCATTAAGCAAGTCTTTGCGTATGATTACAAATAGATTACTTAGTATTTATAATTTTTTTAACAAGAGAGAGAGAGAGAGAGAGAGAGAGAGATTACCTAAGGAAAAAGCAGAATGCTTGTTTTTTGTGATATAAGGTTCAGAGAGAGACTATATAAATAGACATATTGGTAATATCACTTCCTGATACTTTGTACTGCTTCACATGTTTTTTTAGCAGTTTTTATGCTGTATCTGGATAATGAAAATATCATCAGTGTCTGACAGGTTTTTATCATCCCTGCCTCCTCTGTATTGTTTATATACCGGTACTGTGTATATATTTACAGAGGATAAAATCAGTCATTTACCTAACATTATAGTATGATGTGTATGTTTTTTCACCAGTCTCTAACTCATTATTTACTGGTAGTATATTCACCTCTTTAAAAATTATATTTCTAGGTGAATTTATGTAGCCTTCTAATAGTAATGAGGTAAAACGTCTTTGACAAAAACCATTTGCTTAATAGAAAAATAAACTTTGTATTTAACTAAGTAAATTTTCTTGTTTAGTACCATGTATTTTTCCCAAAATAGATACATAAATTTTAATTGGCGAAAAAAAAGAAGAAATTGACTGAAGGGATAAAATGCCTAATCCCTATGCCAGTATGATAGTGTTTAAAAAGCAACATAAAAACATTTTAACAAAGAATTGCAACTCTAGCATTCTTAATTGAAGTCAAGACTGGTTGTGATCTAACAAGGGCGGTAACTCTTCCATTCCTGTAGAAAAATGTGTTGGCCAAGATGATGCAGAGTTATTTCAATTTACAGCAAGTGTGTTTTGGGGGTTTGAAAACTTTTTGTATGGAATTTTTATTGTATGTTTAATGTTAAACTGGGTTTATTTTTCAATTTACACAAGTAAGATAAATATCCTCTCTACAGGTGATATTTTCATGAATGTTTAGTTGAAACATTTTCTTTGGTCTAATTGAGATATATACTGGTATGTTTAATGATTAAAAATAAATAAATAAATAAATAAATAAATAAATAAATAAATAAATAAAATAAATAAATATGTGTACATATACAATGTATATAACATAGTTACATATGTATAAAAACATTACTGGTAGTTAAAACATAAAAAAATGTTGATGGAAAAACATTTGAAATATGCTACCGGTACGATAAATAATTGATCAGAAATATCAGGACCATTTGACCATCTTACAAATATGTGACACAGGACACGGTTTTATATAGCAGAACAAAGCTGAGACATTTGAACATGGTAATAATAGTGTTTAAAATAAGTCAGTTTTTATTAACTAGTCTTCGTCTTCAAAATTTCAATATTTTCTATTATGGTATATAGGAGACTGTTGAAAAAGTACCCAGTGTGTCCCAAAAGTTAACATTCTCTGTCTATTAGACTGGCTGTTATTTTGAATGCTGTTAATAGCCAGACCTATTCACTAAGAACATGCCTCAGTACAAATGAAAAATGTGTGAAAAACATGTAATTTATGTAAGGTTTCCAACATTTGACATGTATGATATGATGTCCATTTAGACTATAGTTACTAAATATAACAATTTGTTGTCTGTTTATAATGGACAGAAGTTACCAAGTAAATACTAAATATTTACATGACCATTGACATGTAAATATACTGGTCATTTAATTTATCAGTAGTGGACATAATATAGTGGAGATAGTACTGCAGATAGAGCCATACTATAGGCAAACAACATTGACCTGTCCACTTGACCTTTGATTTGAATATTTTCCGATATTAAATATCAGCACATTTACCTATAGGTAACACAGGTGTTAATTTTAGATACATCATGGGAAACAGGCATTGTATTAACTGTGAATCCTAACATCCAGTTATAAGATGAATTCTTCTACTGTAAACATCTTTATTTTCGCTTATTTCAAGGTCATTTGTTTTGCTTGAAAATTAATACCAACCTAAAATTACATTATGCTTATTGTGTAATTGTGCATTTTTAAAAAGTTATGAAATTTAACAAGGTGGATATGTCTAATTTTCATATACTGTGAAAATAAATACACATGAAATTAAATATGTTTACAGTATAAGAATATTCCTACTGAAAGGTCAAGTGGAGAGGTCGATGTTGTTTGCCTATATCTCAGATAGAGCTATACCACTATTAATCCTTGTTTATTGGTTATAATGTATTATTTATGGCCGACCAGGGGTGGGTTTATCAGCATTTAAATCACCACAGATATAGTCTACTATAACATGCATCATTCATTTCAAATGTTCTATTAAATACCTACTAATGCAAAGAAAAAATCAGGTGATTAGTATCTCATTTTAGGACAGGTATTAAAACAGGTGTGTAAAAACTGGTTTATTTATTTCTACCTGAGCTAGATTTTGAGTTTTTTCATACCTGGTTGTTAGAGGGAAGTTAATACCTAGCTATCATTAGAGTAATTTCCATGTTTAATTTCTACTTTCAGTTTGACCATTTTCACATCTACATACCATTCTATAATTAAACCAAATGAAATGAATTTTGAAAGTAATTATTCTTTCAGTTCATCTCTGCTTTATACGAAGTAAATATGACTTTTTATAGTAGTTGAACAGTTTAATGTTATTTCACTTTTATCGAGGTGATCAGTTCTGGAATGATAGAGGAAATATGAGTACCCAGAGCAAATCACCATGCTTTGGCAATGAAAATTATATTCTCAACCACAGATAGAGTTTTCCATCATCTGTTGATTGTGTTGTGTCTTGTCAATTTTGTGCTTTAGATAGTCTAAGTAATCTTCCAAGTGACTGTGAACAAAGATTTTGATAAAGTATGTTGATGGTGTAAACCTAGCTCATGTCTTATTATGCTGCTCAGTCTGTTTCAGTTACTTCTAATTGTAAGATGATTGATTGAATCAAGCCATTTTGAATATTTATGAGAAAAATATTTTTTTCATAAACTTTACATGGAATTGAATTGGTGTCGAGTACAAAGGAAATCCTATCAGGATAACCCCCACCAACTCTGACCCAATACTTGAAAGTGGGTAGTGGCTGTTATTTTACCAAGAAATGAAAGTTACGTTTATTTCAGATGGGAACTTAAAAATGAGGTCCTTTGTCATGGTAAGCGTGTCACAATAAAGAACTCTACTGTATGATGCCATCAGCGCAATGCATAAGAAAAATTTCTGCCCCTTTGCCCATAGCTGGTGACATCTTGATACAAGTGAAATATTCTTGACTGGGACATTAAACACCATTACTCAACGTTGTCCTACCAGGATATGTTTTGACTGTCTTTTATTGGTATGTTTGAAGTGTGTGCTATTGGTATGTTCGAAGTGTCTGCTATTGGTATGTTTGAAGTGTCTGCTATTGGTATGTTTGAAGTGTCTGCTATTGGTATGTTTGAAGTGTCTTCTATTGGTATGTTTGAGGTATCTTCTATTGGTATGTTTGAAGTGTCTGTTATTGGTATGTTTGAAATGTCTTCTATTGGTATGTTTGAAGTGTCTGCTATTGGTATGTTTGAAGTGACTGCTATTGGTATGTTTGAAGTGTCTGCTATTGTTATGTTTGAAGTATTGGTATGTTTGAAATGTCTTCTATTTGTATGTTTGAAATGTCTGCTATTGGTATGTTTGAAGTGACTGCTATTGGTATGTTTGAAGTGTCTGCTATTTGTATGCTTGAAGTGTCTGCTATTGGTATGTTTGAAGTGCCTTGTAGTCTTCTGTAATTAATCTGTCACAGTAAAACTGTTTGAAGTCAAATTTTGGTATTATAAAGGGCTTTTGTGATAAACCAAGGAAGGCTTATAAAGAAAAAAAATACAGAAGAAACAGATTATGAGAGTTCAAAATATTGTGGTGATAACCATGGTTACAAAGTCTCTCAAGGTTTTTAAAACTTTGTTTCTACTAAGGTCTTTCAAAATGTAAAAAAATGATTTATAAAATCTAAAACAACATACTTGTGCTATATATCATTAACTTAAACATAACAAGTGTGACAACATAAAACAATTTGTAATATTTTTAAACATTTTTTGTCATTTTTGTATTGTCATTAAACCATGAACTTTCTCTAAAAACTGACATTTTGTAAGCAAACTTATCATTTTATTTGTTTATGCCCTAAATACCAACTAGTTCAATTAGACAGAAAAATGCTGAAAAATATATAAAAACATATAATTTAGACATATTATTTAAAATGGACCAGACATTGTCATTTTCACAAAAAAAAAAAGAATAAAAAATTTCAAACAGGTAGGCAAGGATCCCTGCTGATAATTTTGAGCTCAGTGGGGCATGACATTTAATGGTTTAGGAGTGGGATAGGAGAGCCAGCTAGTTATTTTGTTAAAGATAGCCAAGGCCTTAACCAGAGGGAAAAAATAACATTTGTGAATATTTTTATGTTGTGGGTACTATAGATTTTTAGGATCAGTGATTTTTTGAAAAAATTGCCAAAAGTAGGTGATCTGTGAAATGGTTTTATAAAGAATTGTACTCTGTGTGCCAGATCGTTGATGACAGTTTGTTAGTTCAGCCACCTGATTTTTATTTGTTTGTGATTATTAACTTAATTAGATCAAAGAGTGATGTCAGGTTAATTAAATTGTATAAAACAGTCAGACATTGTACATGGAAGTTGTTTATAAATAATGTGAAAAATACTACAGAAATTCTAACAAGCCTGAAACGAAGGTCAAATTTTGTTGGAAAACATTTTATGATATAATCGAAATACAGACCAAATAGGAAAGTTACAGATTTTGGCATCTGTGTGTGTGTCTGCATCTGCAAATTTGGCAAAAAGAAAAAAAGGATGGAGCTAAAAACAAAATTCACCCATACCAAAGTTATCAAAGGGACATAACTGGAGGAGATACCTATAACACAGTGAAAATGATGTGTACAGTAATTAAGAAACTCATGGCAGTTAATTTTAAAATATTTTAAAATTTTACAGTTTTTAAGGATGAAATGGAAGGTGGAAACTGGCAGGTTTTGAAATAATGAAGTTGTTTTACAGTATATCGTGAAAGGAAACATTAACATAGATTTTTACCTGTTGGTATAACCTTACCTGAGAAGTTAGATAATCTTAATGTCCGAGGATTTAATTACAAACCTATTATATTACCTGAAGGATTGAAACCAATGTCAATGATATTATCTAATTTGTAAACTGTTTTTTTTTCAATGGAAATTCTTCTACTGTAAAGTTAATTGAAGTTTGTGCATTTTTTCCCCCAAAAAAGCATAAAAATTTGGAAGGTAGTTAATATTTTACAAAAAAAGAGGCAAAAAATAGGAAAGGTTGGTTAAGTTCTCATTAAAAATTATGCAAATTTGATGTATAAAAAACATGTCAAGTTGCCTTAACATTGAGTTAAGTATTGTAATATGAGTTTTTTCTGACAAGGTGTGATACGTGTGGTTTATGGGTCAACCATCACAATAAGATAAATATACAATTTTGACAAGAAATTTGCATATTTATTAGCTCGTAATATGCAAATGAGTTTAAGTGACTTTCTTAAAAGTCGAAACTGTTAAAGGGAGTTTTAAAAACAAATGTTCCATTACAACTGAAGTAGTGTATCTGGCAGAGTAACTGGGTCGTTTTATTTTAAAGTTTTAGAATTACACTCTTCATCAATCAAATTCAAATTAAGGTGTAATGTACAGATCTTAGGACTGGTGGTATGCCGTGTTTACCAAAGGTAATCTGGTCGGCTTAGCGGAGAGATAGAGATTTCTTCATTAAACCAATTCTACTACATGTAATTGAATTGGCAAGAAAAATCGTGCTTTAGTTATAAAGTTAGTAATAGATTTTACACATAGAAATAATTCATTTATGGTTAATTCTTTTTACCTGGACATTAAGAAAACAGAAGTGGAATGGATGTTATATATTATGTGTGTTGGGAAGACTATGCATTCTAATTTGCTGCTGTTGTTAATTTTCTTGTCCTGTGTAAATTATTTTCGGTGTTCTACTTAATCGAAAACAGGAAATTTATGTGCAAATTATTCTAGACCGAATTTATAATACTTTTACTTCATCTAGGATTTAATGAACAGATTTAATGAATATAATTGCTTTGAATAATAAGCAGATTGGTAGTTTTTGTACAGGTGTAACTAGAGTTCATTTTTTATCAATAGTTCGAGATTTTGACAGGATCGTCAAGGGTTTATAGATGGTATTTTTAACAAGATATCTTATTGAAAGACGCCTCAAAGATTTATGAATAGAATACACAATATTTATATGTTAATAGCTACATTTTGTATGTGTTAGTTTTTTTATCACCTTTTTGTACAGAAAAAGGGTGTGTCATATTACATGGAAATTTGAGCCTTAATATCGGTTAGAAATTTTAATTACGAGGTCTGTGCCAAAAAATAAATATATTGACCTGAATTGGTATTTGAAAAATAAAGTACTCATTGGAATATATTTTCAAAAATGATGTAAAGATTGAAAAGTGAAAGAAGAATGTGGAGATTTTCATTTTAGTGGAATACATTTGGAAATTTGAATGAAAAAATGGATAAAAATATTTCAGTGTAAATTAAATTTGTGGATGAAAGTTTTAAAGTGATTAAGAAATATCTCTAACATATCCTAAATTGTTTGGATGCAATTTGTTTCATTGGATGAAATTTAATGTCTAGTGGATGAAATATAATTTCTTGTGGATAAAATTTTTATTTCTCATGGATAAAAATATGTTGTGAATATTGTATGAAGCTTCCTAGATGCTACCAGGGATGGAGATTTTGGTGTGAATTTGATGGAATTGATGACAGGTAAATTGTGAGATACCTGTCGGAGGTAGACTGACCTTGTATTTACAATACATACATTATTGTTATTTACCGGAGCAGACAGAGAAATAAACGATTATGATGTCAACAAGCTTCTCAAAGAAACCAAGCCCCAGGCACAAAACCTCTCTCACAAATCTAAATCATGTGTCACCTAAATCCCCCACTAATAGGAAACTTAGAAGGGTAAGTTTTAGTTGAAACACTGATTTATATATTTATTTTAAATATTTTCTTAAAAAAATCTAAGTTGTATGAAATGTTCTTTATATTTTGTCATTATCATATTTAGCAAAATAATGCTAATTGTATTCGATGAATGTTTTGAAAATTGAAGTTGAAAAAATGACAAATAAAAGGATATAAGCTTAAGAAGAGTGGTCAAAATAAAAACCAGTTCTACAGTCCGAACTGGTAAATTTTGGGAAGGACTGGTAAACTTTTCTATACCTTTAGTCTCCTATTTACCATAATAGAAAATGTTGAAATTTTTGGACAAGGACTGGTTTATAATTTTGATTTATTTCGAACACTGATAAGAATCACTTGTTGTAAACCTAATGAAGGTTCTGGTATTAGTCTTGTCATCCATTTGGCATTGTTAAGATGTGCCATGATCTTTATGGTGGTTGATATTACTTTCATGCACTAATACTTTAAAAAGTTCTAGAAGCAGCAACATTAAATTAACATTATCACAAACTAAGAAATAAGATAATCTGAAGTCCATAGTTACCTCAAATGATGTTAAAAGTTGCAACAGCATTATTACAGCTGAAATATGTATGTAAAAGATACAATAGTTTCAATGAAACACTAAAATAATGTACATGATGATCATAAAAATTATGATAATTAACTAGTAATATCAAAGACACTACAAATATCATTGAAACACTGGGGAATATATGTTAAAATAGTTAGATTTTAATAAAGAATTTTTCTTCTGCAAAAATTCAAAATTTTATATCCAATGACATTGCTAAAAAAATTTGCATCAATAGTACCGTTGTGCAATGTTAAAACAATTCAGCAAATGTTATGAGTTGTAATGAGAGATAAATCGATAGATGTGGTAGATAGATTGATGACCTTGATAATAAAGGATATTGGGGAGCCCCTTTTAAAATAAAAGAATGTTAAATTATGGTATAAAAATCATTTGTTGATAGTCAGGGTGTTGTGTTTGGATACTGTGTTACATAATATATCTTAAATACACAACATTTACTTCCTGTGTGTGTCCTTTCATTCAATCTTTATCTCATAAAACAAACTTTATTTTTCAAAAATCGTTAGATTTTTTTGTGAAATAAAAGGTTTACCTGTACACAGAGTTAGTAAATTGTTTTTAGATACCTCTTGAACTGTTAAAGAATTCCTGGGCAGGTTTTATTGCTTCTAATTCTTTTCTGTAGGCAGATTGTATTTCATTCTGTATAAAGTTTTATTGAACTAAGTTGACATTGATAATACCCTGATCACCAGTCCTTAAATCTGGGCTTAAATATGCCACATATTGTAATACATGTAGATTTTAAAGGTATCATCATTGATATATGGGGTAGATAATTCAAATTACACATCTTTTGAAGTTTTAATGGCTGACAATTGTTTACTGGATAGCACCCACTGATAGGGCTGATATTGGTCTTGTTTAGGGTATGCATGAACTCAAGTATATATTATACACACACCTCTCTTATATAATTATTATTTAATGGTAATGTAGGAGTTATTTCCCCTTGAAGGGAAGTGGCACACTTCTTAATCCAGGACTCAAAAAGAAAAACAATGAATAAGATTTTCATCATGCCAACCTTTTTATTTGCCTAGAATGGTGGCACATATGAAAGATATAGAAACATGATATACATTCCTATTGCAAAAGTTCTGAGAAAGTTGTTTTATGATTGAATGTCTTAAGATCAGACAAAATTTGAAAAACATATAACGGTAGTTTAAGACTCTTTTCTTCAAAGAAACTCATTCTTTGAAGTCTTTAACTTTCTGAAAAAGTTTGTCTTGGTTTCTATTAGTAGCCAATTTTTTTTTTAATTTTGTGAAAATATAATAAATTTTTACAAATTTACTAAACGAAGTTACTTCTTAAAAAACAAAAATTCTCAGAAATTTGTAACCCATGGCAATTTTGCCTACCAGGTATAGAAACATAGCTTATGTGTTGCCCACGGTGATATTAAATTTAACTTTTCAACACAAATTCACCAGTTTTCCTCTGTTTTATGGTCGTACAATTTAATGTTGCTTTTGACCTTTTAAGTAATAGAGAACTATAATATTTTATGTGAGTCATGTCACCCCCTCCACCTCAGTCGGTGAGTAAGATGGCTTATAAGGACCTTTTTGTTATATAATGTAACAGGAATTCTTATGTTACATAATCACTGTTAAGATTAAAGCATTATAAATTTATGTTTCCATAAAAGAACACGTGTCAGCATAAATTGGTGTTGGGTTAAGAAGTATGGAATGGTACTACAAAACTCCATTGTTATTAAACTTAAAGGAAGTCAGTGACAACAAGACCAAACTGCAGCAGTGGCTCAGTTTCTGCTTGCTTCATAGTTCATAAATGTGAGGTCCATTCAGGTTAGAATCCTGTCATGGTCTGACCAAGACTTTAAAGTAGGTAGTTACTGTTCTTTCGCCAAGCTCTGGGCATTTAGAAATGAAAATTACATTGTCTTTAGGAAGAGACCTTAAAAACTGATGCCCTGAGTCAAGTGCCCGAACACAAACCAATGGTCTCGGACTTCAACATTAAAGGGGTCAGACTAAAAACCAAAAGGCTTCAGACTTCAACTAAATGGTCTCTTTCTTCTAACCAAAAGATTCAGATTTCAACCCAGAGTCTCATGCAGACTTCAAACCCTAAATGTCTCAGCCTTCAAACCCAAAGTCTCAGACTTTAAACCCAAAGTCTCATACTTTAAACCCAAAGGTATCGGACTTTAAACCCAAAGGTATTGGACTTCAATCCTCAAGGTCTCAGACTTTAAATTAAAGATTTAAGACATAAAGAAATATGTTTTTCCTTGCTATGAATATATATATCATATATCGGTACTGGTTCATATTTGATGATTGTGATACTATGACCTGTGTGCTATCAACTGCTCTTGAAAATGGGCTTTTGTTTTAGCAGTCTTTTTGACTTTGACATTTCCGAGTAAAACAATATCCAGCCAATCAACCAACCAACTATAAATTTATGTATGTCTTATGTATGTTGGGGGCTATATCAAAAATAGGTTTACCATTGTGCTGCAGTAAAAGAACAAAGTTGACAAATATCAGTCATCAACTGTTTTAAAAAAGATTTCTTAGCTTGTTTGACCTTCATATATATAGGGTAGATAGTAGTTGACCAACAAATTGGGGTTCTATCTATGCTTCTTGGTTCTCTTATATACCGTAATTGAGTAAATTTTGGAGTATAGAGCTTGTTATGAAATGAACCTCCTTGTAATTAATGTTACCCTGTAATATTTATATCATTAATTGTTGTATTGAGTAATTAATAGATCATAGATAATGTTTTTATTTAAACACTAGATTATAAGTTTTATGGTCTTTATAATTACACAATGTGTATAATTCCAAACAACTGTAATTCAAGTGTTATGTTTTAACACTTAAACTTGACTCTTCATATATGAAAAGCATATTGTTGTGTAATAGTAATGTTGTTTTAAGCCCCAGTCAAGATCCTTTCATTTGAACAGGGCTGTCAGTTCATGGATGGTAGAGGAAACCAGAGTGTCCAGAGAGGGAAAGGACAAACCTTCTCGCAATAGAATCTGCCTTGGTACATTTTGAACCTAGGTGATGTTACATGCTGTGATCAATAAGCATGTGCTTCAGACCACTTGGCCACCAAGACTCAAAGCAAGCACATTGTGCCAAATGTGTAGGGTTATGTAACTTTTGAGACCTGCTTTATACCAGATCCTGCTGATGGTGATGCATGTAGATTGACTTGTTCAGCATTTATCAGAAAACCGCAAACCCCTGGTCAGAGTCAGTTACAGTATATAGCCCAGTAGCCCAGTGGGAAAACATACCATTTGAAAGCAACATGATGCATTTGAGTTACCGGTAATTCCTGTTTTCACTGTATTATCATGCCTTTTGCATAAAATCTTTGTTGGAAATTTTGTCATATATTGTGAAAATTGAAAATGAATATTATATGCATGTAATATAACTACCATACTGATTGATGCATAAAATATGCAGTGTGTGTGTGTGTGTGTGTGTGTGTGTGTGTTCAAATAATGTGAGGTTTTAATGAATATTGCACTCAAGGGTTATTTGAGAGGGACTGCTGTATAATATGTCTTAAACATTGAATTTAAAATTTTACTCTGTCAGAATTTTTGACATTTCTATTTTTAAAATGTGACAGAGTTTTAAGACATTTATGCATATGCTATTAATATAGGGTTAACTACAATACTTAGGATGCATAAAATTACAATCCTAAATAGTATATACCTGCATTTTGTTAAGGTGTGTTGTGTTTTTTTTTTTAATTTACGTGGGGTATTCATAAATTTTTTACTATAGACACGTTCATAGTAAATATATATATATAATCCCAAACAATAATTATTTATATGCCGATATTAAATAGTCCACAAAGAAATACATTAGTGTATTGGTTCAGTCTTATTACCTATCCTTTACTTTTCTCGTTAGTTGAGGTGCGTTACAGGTGTTATACAGGTATTTACGGAATTTAACTGTCACCTTTATTATATATTTAAAATAAGGTAGAAAACTGTTTTACCTATCTCAGCATTTATATAAAAAGTTTTGCCCACTATAGAGGTCAAATTTAGAAGCTCAAAATACCTTTTGATATACATTTATATATATTGTGATTTTTGATAATTTAAATTTTCAACTTATAATTTTCTCTACCAAGTTTGTAACACCTCAGCATTTAATTAAAAAGATTCACCCACTATAGAGGTCAGAGATAGTGCCTTAAAATACCCATTGATATATTTTGTGGTTTTTAATAATTTAAATTTTCAACTGGTCACTGTCTTTTAATGAGTTAGTATCTCTCACCTCAGCATTTAATTAAAACTTTCTCCCACTTAGAGGTGAAATTAATTGCCTTAAAATACCTTTTGATATATTTTGTGGTTTTTTGATAATTTAGATTTTTAACTTATCACTGTCTTTAATCTCTCATCTTAGCATTTAAATAAAATTTTCGCCCACTTAGCTTCAAAATACCGGTACCTTTTGATATATTTTGTGTTTTTCAATGATTTAAAATTTTCAACTGGTCATTTTCTTTGATGAGTACTGGTAAGTATATCTCTCACTCCAGCATTAAATAAAAAAGTTTCGCCCACTATAAAGGTGAAATTTAGTGTATTGAAACAACTTTTGATATATTTTGTGGTTTTTTGATAAACAAAAATTTTAACTGGTCATTTTCTTTATTTTCACTGATTTAATATCTGTCACCTCGATCAGATTAATATATTTTGGATGTATTGTGAATTTTTAACCAGTAACTTTAATTTATCTATATCTTGGCTTTCAATTAAAATCTCCCCTTCATAAAGGTGATATATAATATACATGGTTTTGTCGTTTGAAATAAATATATACTGAAGGTCAGTTTTGTTCTCATCTTAACTGAGTTACTCACCTCATAAATTTTACACTATCTTATATTGTCAATTGACCAAGACCTATCCAAGATAAATCCTGTCATTTAATGTTAAATTCAACATTTTATACATGCATTTGAGTGATAACTACATGTAGATGAATATTGAAGTGGGTTAGTATTCTTTTATACCCAAGTCAATATTCTTTTACTTAGTTATATTGATGAGTTGAGTTGAATAATGTTGTTTAACCTCCCAGTCAAGAATATTTTACTTATATCATGATGTCACTAGCTATAGGCAAAGGTGCAGAAATTTTGCCTTCCATTGCCCTGATAGCATTATACAGCAGAGTTCTTTATTGTGCCATGCCTACTATGACATGGGACCATGTTTATTTTATTGTTCCCATCCGTAAGAGCCTTGACTTTTATTTCGTAACGCCAAGTGCTTTGAGAAAGAACAGTCACTACCCTTTTAAGTCTTTGGTCAGATCTGGTCAGGGTTTGAAACCACGGCCTTCCACTTATGGGCCGAGCACTCTATCAACTGAGCTACTGCAATGGTTTTCACTAATAATTAAATTGAGGTGGACAGTCTGATATATAGGGGAGGAAACTTGAGATTTTGGAGACTAGGAGAAAGCCCCACCTCCACATAATTGAACTGACAAACTTTTTCACTGGGTGGGATTGGAACTAGGGTTTGAGAGGTGCTGTGATCTGTAGACACATGCTTTAGACCACTTGGCAACCAAGACTGCTAGATAAATATTTGGTATAAGGGTTTTATATGAGAAAGTCCACAACATACATTGTCAACTGACCAAAATCTTTTCAATTTGACATGATTATAATTTAATACTTTGCTGCTATGTTATGCTATGATAGGGGCCTTGGTGAGAGAGTGGTGTAAATGATCTTACTACCAAGGTTTGATTAATAATCAAAGTGTCAGAAAAATTTTCAAGGTCAGTGGTTTCCTTCACTATCCCATCCCAGAACTGATTGCTTCAATACCATTAAAGAACCAGGACTAGTCAATAAAGCACTACATGTATTACTCTGTACCACTCCTTGTGGTAAAGTGATTGTTGCAGTTGGCCTATTTGTAAAGAAGAGAGTATATTTATATTAAATTAGTTTGTTTCACTCCTTATAGAAGTGGTAGCACTGTTGGTAGAGTGCTTGCTCCATATGTGGAGGTTGTGGGTTTGGATGCCAGCTGGGTCTGATCAAGGCATGAAAATAGGTAGTGACTGTTCTTTCATCAAGCATTGTCACTTAGAAAAGAAAGTCACAGGTCCTTTGGATGAAACCTTAACCTATGTCCCTTGTCATTACACATAAACATCAAAACAGTATATACATTTTTGCACTCACACAGATCCTAAAGCACATGTATCAAAAAGTTTGTCATTTCGCTCGCTGATGATCAATGGTTTACTTCCCCTCCCAAAACTAGCTCTTTGATATAATTGACACTCTTGACTAGACATGAAGCATCATAACTCCAGTCCACTTCATTAGTGTTGTGGTATCAACTTGATCAAGAACCACTGTGGTAGCTCAGTTGGTAGAGTGCTCGCTCCAGCCGGGTCTGACCCAAGACTTGAAAGTGGGTAGTGACTGTTCTTTCGCCAAGCACTCGGCATTACGAAATGAAAGTCACAGTTCCTTCGGGTGGAAACTTTAAATAAATGATGTCATGTGTCACGGTGGGCTTGTCATGATAAAGAACCCTGCTGTATAATGCCTTCAGCGCAATGCACAGGCAAAATTTCTGCATCTTTCCCTATAGCTAGCAACATCTCGATATAAGTGAAATATTCTTGACTGGGACATAAACACCATTACTCAACTCAACTGAACTTGATCAAGAATAAAGACTGTCTTTATATTGTGGCTTTTCAAATGGTAAAGTCAAGGAACTTTCTCCCAAAAGTGTCATTGACTTTTCTGAGGTTTTGTGGCATGTCAAACTGCAATGTCAAGGAGTTATTCCTAATTGGTTTGCTGTAAATATTTATATTTTCTGGATTTTGGCAAGTGGAAAGGCTCTAGATAAAGCTTTAATTGGCCATCCATGATAAGTGGAAAGGATTTAGATAAGATCTAATTAACCTAACTGATGATAGATAAATCAGAATGTGGTTGGTTAGAGAGAGATAGAGAGCTATTGAGGGAGTGAATGAAATAGGGTTGGTTAATGAGAGAGTGTGTCAAATAGGGATTTAGATTATTTCTCATACAAGTATACCAAGATGTCACCAGTTATAACTGAAGTTGCAGAAATTACTATGGTACTCCTTATTTTGCTTGTGGCATTGAGCAGCGAAGTTAAATTTGTACCCTGATAGCTGGGCCAAGGTGGGGCCAAGGTGGACCCAAGGTACTGTGTTAGGTATAAAGACCATAGATAATCTCCCTAATTAGCCCCCATGGTCACTTATACTTTAAATCTATACTGAAGTAATATATCTTAATATGATATTTTGATATTTACATAAGATTTAAGTCCAGTGTTACTTGAGGTCAGTATGTATAAAAGACTACTAATATTGTAAATAAATCAGCATTCAGACTGTATTAGATCTTAATAATGCCTTACTTTAGTGCACCAGTAATTCAACACCAAAAATGTCAGGTACCAACCTAACCTTTTCGCTCCTTCACTGTTACATTTAAAACACAGGGAATCTCGGGGATCTTGGGAAAATGTGAAGTTGACATGCATAAGTCGCGATATTTATCATATCAGGACTTACAGCATAGGTAATAAAAAGTGTTGGAAGTCGTTTATAGATACCTGGAATATAAAGTTAAACAGCTGATTGTGGATATTTATATAGACCAGTAGACGTTGATATTGCAAGATTGGTGCCAGAATTTGGAAATTTTTACAATGGAGTTCCTGAAATATTCCCAAACTTTTTCTGTTTGTGGATAATTTTCTGTATATTACTGTTTTCGTTTTGTGGATAATTTTCTGTACGTCTTTTTGTTCATGAATGAAGTTGTGTCCCAGTTATTTAAAAGGTATTTTATTTAACAAACACTGACTACCTGTCCTGGATGGTTTAACAATAGAAGGGAGTGATTATGATTGTAATTGCTTCTGAATACACACACTACTACTTAATTCAGTTCTGGAGGAATGTATTTTAATCTAATGTGGCCTTTCAATTCTAACTATTTACGGTTATCAATGGTGATTTAATAGTATAAAGGGTGTTGTTATCTACAATATACTATTAATGTGTGTGAAAAAGGAATTTATTTTTTTTAACAAAAGGAAACAAAACATATAAAATAGTATAATTATACAAATTTTGAGGTGATTACCTAGAAGGCAGGTAGATTTTAAATGTGACATTAAGGCCTTTCTGTGTCATGGTGATTATGAGGAATTTGACTTTTTCTTGCATTTTATTATGTTTTTGTGTCGCTGATGGGGATATGATACTTTCTCAGGTAATCAGTGAAATTTGATAGTGAACAGAACACTTATTTTAAGACTTGCCAGGGACACTTTAAATCTTTATTTTTATCTCGGATTGACATATTAATATATTGTGAATGTGTTCACTTTAAAATGTCAAGATATTGTACAATATGGAAGGAGCTAATTCAAGATCAAAAACACCGTTAACGCAGGGTAAAAAAGTTACAGTTAAGCGGCGTGGGAGTCTGAATGATGTGGATAGATATAAAACTGCTGGAAATAAAATCGGAAGTACTGGCAGCAAAAGCAGCGATGCGGCGACAAAGCTTAAGCGAAGGGGAAGCTTACAGCTAAAAAATAGCACAGTGTCTACCTCAAAATCTAATTTAGAAACCGTTAGGGAAAATGTTTCAAGAAAAGCGGAAATCAGAAGGGGATCAGGGGGAGATAATTTACTAAGGGGAAGTAATTTGGACTTGGATAGATATTCACATTGGACTAAGCTTAATGAAGAAGATGTTGTAGTGGTATGTATTTATTATAGGGTTAGAAGTAAACACTGCAAAAATGCTTTGTTTACTTTGTATTCAGATCATTTTGACCAAGAATGTAAATTGTATCCTCGAATACATATCATTGCCATTGGCTTTCAGTTTGCTACCTTTAAGATTGATTTTGTATTATAAGGGCATAAGGCTTTTTATTTTCATTCCCTACAAAGAAATTGGCAAGGGGATATGGTAATGCATTCTATCTGTTTTTCTGTCTGACCGTCTGTGTGTCACACTGTTTACCAATTATTTCACACAGATGAGTTTAATTTTAGCTTTGCTCTATCCATTTCTAAATATAGTTGCAATGGCATTAACTTTGATTTTACAATAGTTTCCTTGAAGGGGAAATGAGATTTCATGGTTGACCTTGGGGACACTAGAGTTTGTCAACAGTTTCTATGCCAGGGAAAATGAGGTTTCATGGTTGACCTTTGGGACACTGCAGAGTTTGTCAACAGTTTCTATGCCAGGGAAAATGAGGTTTCATGGTTGACCTTTGGGACACTGGGACACTGCAGAGTTTGTCAACAGTTTCTATGAAGGGGAAATGAGATTTCATGGTTGACCTTGGGGACACTGTAGAGTTTGTCAACAGTTCCTATGCAGGGAAAATGAGGTTTCATGGTTGACCTTTGGGACACTGGGACACTGCAGAGTTTGTCAACAGTTTCTATAAAGGGGAAATGATATTTCATGGTTGACCTTTGGGACACTGGGACACTGTAGAGTTTGTCAACAGTTTCTATGAAGGGGAAATGAGATTTCATGGTTGACCTTGGGGACACTGCAGAGTTTGTCAACAGTTTTTATGAAGGGGAAATGAGATTTCATGGTTGACCTTGGGGACACTGTAGAGTTTGGCAACAGTTTCTATGCAGGGAAAATGAGGTTTCATGGTTGACCCTTGGAACACTGCAGAGTTTGTCTGTTGTTATAACTTCCTCGACTTTAATGCTCCCACAGCTAATCTTTAATGCATGCATACATACATCATATTTAGTAAGGGTCGGTCATAAATTCTTTGTAATATCTAGTAATTCTTAATGCATGCATACATACATCATATTTAGTAAGAATCAGTCATAAATTCTGTGTAATATCTAGGTAAGTTCCTGTAAGTGTTTGTTAGGGATTTACATAGCCAGATATAAAGAGGAGGTTATTTGAGTGTTTTATTGTTGTACTCAGTCTTTTAAATAGCTAAAAGATATACTCTTGGCTGCTTCTGGCTACCTACAATTCTAACTTTACAGAACAATAGAGAGACAGGACCTCATATTTTGTGTATATCGAACTTTTTCCCATATACAGGAATGTTATAAATCTAAACTTAACGTTGTAATTGACGGATCGGATCGCCGGCCAAAACAACAATGTTCAGACACAGGGCAGGCATGCTTGCTTTAAATGCAAAAAGAATAAAAACGCGGCCTGAATTTTGCTGTTTGATGACGTCACTGACACTAGTACGTCATTAGTTGCCATGACGCTGCTTTGGTACCTGATGGCGGCCAGTGTCAGAAAATAAAAGGCATGGCCGGTCAGTTGAATGTTTTATGGAGTTTTATGCCCAAGTCAATATTCTTTTACTCTGATTAAGGTGTTTAGTTCAGTGTACATGGCAGAAATTTGAAAAAAAAAAACCACTAGGACATTATTTTAAATGTGATTCAAACTAAGGCAGTGAGAGGCATTGTGGTCTGTGAGCAAATACCTTTGATCACTGACAACTGAACCCCCTTCCCTGAATATGTTATAGTTACACTATGAAAGCACATTTAAGCCTGTGTAATATGAAAAAAAAAAAACATTTGGAAGGAGTTGTTAGTTGTGTACAGTGAAAGGTAAAACTATTGCATTGCAGTATTGAAATGTGAACATTAAACCGTTTTATGATAATATTATACTTGAACATTAAGTACACAGTGACTTTGTAAGTACATTTTGTATATGTCTTTCAGTGTTATATGATATTAGCTGTGTCAAATACTATCAATGTCACATTATAAATTTTATGTACTGCTACATAGATGTAAAAATCTGGAAGAGTGTTTTAAAATGTTTATGCAGTTTTAATCAAGATTTGAATCTTAATTCATTTACACCATTAGGACTTCACATTCCAAATAAAAAACAATTTAAGTTTGATTTTATCTGTACCCAAAAGCATTTGAAAAATTTCAGAAATTTGACATCATCTACTTGTACAAGTCAAGAACATTTCACTTATGTATAATGCCATAAGCGCAATGCACGGGCAAAATTTCTGCATCTTCACCTATAACTGGCGATGTCTCGATATAAGTGAAATATTCTTGACTGGGACGTTAAACACCATTACTCAACTCAACTCATTTTGAGATGCAACCAACTATATTTAAAGTGGCAGAAATGTTTACCTTTGCAGTTTGCTCAGGGCAATGTGCAGGAAGGGTTCTCTAATGTACGACATCTGCTGTGATATTGGGCATCAATTTTTAAGATCTTTTCAACAGGACCCCATAATTTTCATTTCCAAATGCAGAATGCTTAGCATTCACAACTTATTTTCAAGTCTTGGCTAAACTCCGGCCTAGTTTTGAGCCTGTCCTACCAAATATAAAGCGAGCACTCAACCAACTGAGCTACCATAGTGATCATTGTCAGTGACATGGCATTTTACATTCACAGAATACAATTTGAGCTAACTATTTTTCAAGAACCTTACTGTTACCAATTTCAGTGCTTTTTGTTGTACAACAGCTATTTTTTATATCAGTATCAGTCTGAGGTCGTCAATGTCATATGCCATCAGGGCTATATGACACCATGCGGTGGGTATCAAATTATTGAGTAAAATGTCATATTTTGATTTAAAAAAAGTTTTTATTTCTTAAGGTACTGTATTGGCCCTTTTTCAGCCACCAGGTGTAAGGTCGTTGTTTTACAGCATTTTATCATAGAAGTTTTAATTTGAAAGATGCTCTATTATTATAATTGGAAGGTGAAATGGCCATTGAATTTGTAACCTAATTTACAAAGTTTTTGAAAAATATCTTTAAAAGACTATTTTGTCAGAAATTTTGGAAATTTGACCAATAATGATTTTTAAATTGTGGAAACCTAGAAGATGTACTGGATTTTCTGTAGATTAAAAAAACAACACCCCAAAAACAAACAAACAAAAACTTGCATGATGAATGGAATATTTTATCAAACAAAATCACTTAAAATGGACCACCAAACAAACTAGGTCATTTGTGAATTAGGATATGTAGATAAGATGTCCTTTCTTTCTATTCAAGTTTTTATTTTAATTGTTACAAGCACCTTGTATTAAGCTGTTAGTACCTACAGAATGGGCAGTGAACCTTTAAAACAGACACATTTAAAGTTTCTCTCTATACCTGATACTAAATAATTAGAAAATAAACTCACAATCTTTTAAAAGGATGAGAATACACTGATCTTAACCCAGTCCTTTTGATATAAACACTATCAACCCTTTTAATGACTTTTTAAGAACAATGATATTTCTTCATTTTGTTGATTTTTTTTCAAACTTCGAAATTCTTTTACAGCAATTTAGAAACACATTATGACAACTTAAATTACAACAATTTTGTTAGTTAGAGTACTTATGAGCGTAATATGTGTAAAGAGAGCATGAGAGATTAAAAAAAAATAATGTCAAGTTGATGTCACCACCTAGCATATCTGTACAGAAATTTTATGTCATAAAGGTAAAAACTTTGAAATAAATTTGTAATTTTGACAAAGTTTTACATACTAAATGATGATGGAGTAACTTGAAAATTATCACCTTCAAACCAATTGTGCATGCAAATGTACCTCTGTCTTCAAACCCTCTTGTGTTTGCTCATTGACAATATTTGGACATTACTGCAAAGACATATAGTATAGTTTATAGGATTTTTTGTTTTCTTCAGATATTTCTTGATTGTAGAGTATTCTATTGAAATGTAGATATATGTGATATAATTAACTTGTATTTATACTGTTAGAGTTGCTCCCCTTAGTATTGTAGCACAAAAGCTAAGCATTTAGTTTCTCAAATAGCTACAGTTCAGACTTTGACACCATAATGTATTATCAGAGACTCACTCTGGTCAGATACATAACATAATGATGAACTACACCAAAAAGTTTGTATCCATCTTCCAAGCACCGATCAGCATCACCATCATTGCATGAATGATTAAATGAAGGAGGTACTTTTGCCATCAGATTTCAAATTATTGAATTGCTTGGTCATTAGGATTTGGTGGGAAGCAGCTACAGTTATCCATTTTCCATTACCAACATTTTTCACTCAAGAAGTTTGGCAATAAATTGAGAGAGTCTTAAATTTTTTTTTAGAAAAAATGGATTTTTGGACTTCAAAACAGTGTGTCTGTAAGTGATGTGGCAAAGTTATTAAGGAGCATTAAAACAAGGTGTTTTCTGTATAGAACAGCTACTATAATAATCATAGTTTCTGATTAAACTTAAATAAAAAATGTTAATATGTTGACTTACCTCAGAATAAGAATATATATGTTTCCTATTAAAACTTTCTTGTTATATTCCACACAAAATGCTGTTATTTCATTCTAGTTAACCAATCAAATTCAGTTTTTTCTCAGTCATTTGTGGTCATTTTCATGACACTATGGTAATTATGGCATTCAGTTTCAGTCAGGCCCAGTTTTAGCTCTCACTTTTAAAATCTTTGTTTCAAACTGTATTCAAATCAGTTTCAAAGCCATCTCCAGTAGAAAACTTCATCTTGAAAATAGGAAAAATCCATTCAAATTCAGTGATTTCTGGATTGCTGGCTGTGATTTTCACTGGCACTACATCTTGCGTTCAATTTCATTTGGTCCAAGTTTCAGATGTCACTTTTAAAAAATTCTTGTTTCAAACAGTTTTCACATCAGTTTTAATGCTATCTCCAGCAGATAACTTCATCTTGAAAATAGGAAAAAATCCATTCAAATTCAGCGATTTCTTGATTGCTGGTGGTGATTTTCACCAGCACTACATCTCATGTTCCACTTCATTTGGTCCAAGTTTCAGATGTCATTTTTAAAAATTTCTTGTTTCAAACAGTTTTCAAATAGTTTCGCAGCAATTTCCAGTAGAAAACACTATCTTCAAAATAAGAAAAAGAAGACTACCAGTATACATTTTGTCCAAATATTTGTCATTTTTAGAACTTTATGAAAAATAAAAATTTCAAGATATTCCTTTTTATGAAAAATAAAAATTTCAAGATATTCCTTGTCTTTTTTTCTATAATCATACAGAACTCTACAAGTTTTATATTTATAAGCTTACCAGTACATATAGTAACTGACTAATTGCTGTTGATTGTTTGTGTTACAGACTTAATTCAAGTCCATAATAAATCCCTATTTTTTGTTATTTGTTTTTTATATCCTTTAAAACACATACCTACACATACACATAATTACAGATTCCCTCGGCAACCATTATGGCCTGTAGGAGTTTTATTTCCATAGTAATAAAATAGTCCAGTATCTAAGGTATAGGCAAACAACATTGACCTGTCTGTGTCACCTTTTATCAGAAATTTTCATACGATGAGCCACCCAATACATGGGTAGTGTTAGGATTCGCATTTGAAACATAGACGATGCATGGTTTCTCAGGATGGAGATGAAATAAACACCTGTGTTACCTGTACATAAATGTACTGGTCTACTATAAATATTTGAACTAAAGGTCAAGTGGACTGGTCAGTGTTGTTTGGCTGTATATAATAATTTTGTTTTTATCTCAGGTGTAAGTGATGGATGCAGGTACTGTTCATAATTAGATACCTATATTGTAGTGATGTGTATCAGTGTGACACCTAACAGCCCACCTGCCCGAGGGGAGCTTAATACACAGATACCTGCAGGAATGTATCACCAGGTGTTTAAAATATGTGAAGCTTCTTTTTTTGGACCATTTTATTTTAGCTTCCTTAATAAAAGAAAGGGCCTTGCTGGCCGATTGGTCTAAAACACACACTTGCCAATCAATCATAGTACCTCTCACTGCCTAGGTTTGAATCCCACTCGGGGTGGATCCAAATTTGTGAAAGTTTGTCAGTTTGCTTTTCGAGGTTGGTGGTTTTCTTCAAGCCCTCATGTTTCCTCCATCCAGTAACTGACCATCTTGATATAAGCAAAGAGTCTTGATTTAGGCATAAAATTCCATTACTCCACTCCACTTAATAAGAAAGGAGCCCATGGTTGTCCGTATATGTGAGGTTTCAGTGAGCATGACCCTCAGTGAAATTATGATATGCCCTATGTATGAATTTTAGAGTGAGCATGTGTAAGCTTTGAAGTGAGCATAGTGAATGTGAGAGGTTTAGAGTGAGCATGCATGAGCTTTAGAGTGAGCATAGTGAATGTGAGAGGTTTAGAGTGAGCATGTATGTGCTTAAGGGTGAGCAGTTAATGTGAGAGGTTTAGAGTGAGCATGTATGATGTTTAGAGTGAGCATGTGTGAGCTTTGAAATGAGCACTTAATGTGAGAGGTTTAGAGTGAGCATGTATGATGTTTAGAGTGAGCATGTGTGAGCTTTGAAATGAGCACTTAATGTGAGAGGTTTAGAGTGAGCATGTATGATGTTTAGAGTGAGCATGTGTGAGCTTTGAAATGAGCACTTAATGTGAGAGGTTTAGAGTGAGCATGTATGAGCTTTAGAGTGAGCATAGTGAATGTGAGAGGTTTAGAGTGAGCATGTATGTGCTTAAGGGTGAGCAGTTAATGTGAGAGGTTTAGAGTGAGCATGTTTGATGTTTAGAGTGAGCATGTGTGAGCTTTGAAATGAGCACTTAATGTGAGAGGTTTAGAGTGATCATGATCTTCAATGATATAATCCTCAGGAAAGTTAATGGAGGTTGTTGGAAAAATATCTTTACATGTTTTGTTTGAAGTTGTAGTTACATGATATTATACTTATATAAAGTAAAAGTAAATGTTTAAGTTATATCCACTTTTGGAATGCCTTAATTTACATATTTGTGTATTTTACTAATATTTGACAGAACTGAATGGAATTTTAAATGTACATACCCCAGTGCTCTATAATGTGTATACATGTATTTGGTCACTTATAAATCAGAAATTTTGTTTAATTAATTTTTAACATTTTTGGTATCTTTTAAATAAAGTCATAATATATATATTTTGATACCATTTAGATTGAGACATGTGATAGCCCTCCAAGTTGTCTTAAGGCCACTTTTTTGTCGTCCATTTAGTCAGTCAGCTTGTGCAGGAGTCGCTAATATTTCATATCTGAATGAGCCCAGACTTATCACCTGTCAGGGAACATTTTGTTAACTTATTAATAGACCACTTTAAGTACAAAAAACAATGTCCCTAAGATAATATTATAAGCATGTTGTGTAGTAAACATTGTATTAAGAAAAAAATGTGTATTACCTTAATTGTCTTCTAGTGGCATTAAATTAAGAAATGTGGTGATCAGTTATTTTGAAATATTAATTATATTTTGACAGTCATGCGTGTGTGAAATTTTATACATATTCTTTGATATGTACACTGTACTATACACCCTTACAGGACGTGACTTGTAACCTAAAATGGGAAGTGTGTCAAGATATTTTAAAAGGATTTCTGCAGTGGATATTTTTTGGAATTTTTTTTAGTTTGTGAAAATTTTGTTTATCCTTTTCTGCGATTTTACTGTGCTTATGTGATTCAGTTTTCTTTGGATTAATTTATTTCACGTGTGAATTTCAAAATGTCTAGTGGTTATCATCGACACAGACCTATAAAACATATACAGGTGAGATATTGAAAATTTTACTTATAAAGTCGTCAAATACAGTATAAAAGATATGTAAAATACATCAATTTATATAAAAAAATTTTTGTAACCTGCAGTTTTTCATATTTATTTTATTATCATATTAGTTTGTTTACTCTAAACCTAATACATTGTTAACAATTGCAAATGGGATGCATTGGTATTTTGGGGTCATATGAAGGTGTGAAGAATTATTTTGATAGGATGGAATCAAGATTTATGTCTTAGAGAGAGAGAGAGAGAGAGAGAGAGAGAAAGAGTGAGAGAGAGAGATTTTAGATCAGTAACTAAATGGATGTGATTTCTCAAGCCATTCTGGTTTCCTCAAAGATCTTCACTAAATGCCATGATATAAGTGAAAGAATCTTGACTGGGTATAAAACACTATTACTCCAATCCATTCTTTACATCTCATATAATGATGAACGATCGTGTTCTTTTACATACACAAATGATTCAAGATTTATTAGTGCTGTTGGATAATGATAAAGATTTAAAACTCAAATATTTTGAAGATGAAAAACACAAATTTCAAGATTGAATGAATAAATCTTTATTAGTGACACATTAAACCCTTTCTTAACTTTACTGTCATAAACAGGACATTTCTGTATCTTGTGACAATAGGTTTCTCATTCATGCTTTGTAGAATATACTTCTATACATCCAAACACAGGACCATTATGGTAGCTCAGTTGTTGGAATGCTCACTTCATATGTGGAAGGTGTGGGCCCTTTCAAAGAGTGTGTCATGATAGGTGTGACATGTTAAAGGACATCTGTGCACATAACCCTAAGTGCACTTCATATGTCAAAATTTCTGCCACTTCATCTGTAGCTGGTGACATCCCAATATAAGTGAATTCCATTTTGGCAGGTTCTAGCAGGGACATAAAATTAGCAGTTGCCCAGTAACCCATGACTCCTAAGAATAAATCAGGGTCCCCAACTTGTACACATTTTAGATATTTCTTTTTTACTATTACCACTTCTTTTCTTTATTAGGCTGGACCTCAACTTAAAATAAACACAAAAATTATCCCTGCTTATAGTGCGAGAAAGTTTGCCAATTCATTGGCCAAGGTTTATTGATTTTCAAAAGGTTCTTTGGTTTCCCCTGATAGCTTTCATATAAGTGAGATAATCTTGATTATAGCATAAAACATAACACACCAATTCAACCAATCAACCTGCCATTATCTTAAATTACAGAAGGTCTGCTGTAAAAATGGTATCCACATTAGATGGGTTTTGTTGTATTGTAGTTAAATGATGTGCAGTTTAGCTATATAAATGGTGTCTAGTTTAGCTGTGTAAATGGTGTCCTGTTTAGAGGGGTTATGGTGCATTGTCTGATTCACCTTATTTGGCCCCAAAGGTTTAACCACAAACAAATCATATGGTCATTCCTTCTGATTTGGTCAAATACCTTTGACCACAAACGAGTCATACATAATTTAGTCTGTCGGACTCTGTCCATCCTCAGACTAGCTGACCAGTGTCCAGTGGTCATTATATTTATTTGTTTACATGTTTGATATGTATGTAGGACAAATATGGACATTAGATGAGACATTTGTCTTTCATCTCGGACCCTAACCCATCATTATTGTGTGATTTTTGTTACCTCATAAATATTTCTTTCTTGTTCTTTGATTTTTTGTTGTTGTGTAGGTAGTAATTTGATCTTTTGAACATGTAATATGACTATGTTGTCTTGAAAACCTTAAAAATACAAAAAATACATACATTTCCATTTCACAAATTTGTATATACAAGCAGACATTTACATGTGACTTGTCAGCCAATTTT
This sequence comes from Anadara kagoshimensis, assembly GCA_021292105.1. Taxonomy (NCBI): domain Eukaryota; kingdom Metazoa; phylum Mollusca; class Bivalvia; order Arcoida; family Arcidae; genus Anadara; species Anadara kagoshimensis. The sequence goes on from CM037874.1 coordinate 20,661,817, forward strand.
CAGGCTGACCCAAGTCTAAGTTATTTATGAGTTAATGAAACTGACATAGGTTTTGAAATATAGCTGCAATGACAGTCTGATGGCATAGCTGTTGAAAATGTTACTGATGAAACAAACACTGATAGAAAGGAAGCAACTCAAATGATAACATACTCTCTCTTTGACACTGCAGCATTCACAATGGTTGACAAACCCTCTGATGATATGAACAATAAAACCGATTGACAGACACATTATGATGATGATGATGATGATGATGATGATGATGGTGATGATGATGATGATGATGATGATGATGATGATGATGATGATGATGATGACAACAAAACAATGATCATTATTGACACTGAAATCATGATTGTAATTATTCTGGTGATGATGTAAATACTTATGATGACATCAATACTGTCTGACTAGAATATTGATAGCAACAATGACACCAACTTTTTGATATACCGTATGTAGACACATGATGATGATGGGTATTATAGGAAGGAATCAAGAATTTTCCTACTGCAAAAACTCTTGTTTGTTTTGAAGTTGTTATGGTTTGGTAATAAAAACCCAAAAACCATATTGGTTACCTAAGATTTATTAGTAAAACAGCATGACAGAGGTTTTCTGTTCTGTGTATGATTCAGAAATATTTTAAATAATTTGAAGGAGTCAATTGTAATTTAAATGTAGAAACAGATAAAATCTGTAAACTCTACAGGTTAAAACCTTGACTCTATATAACACTATATAGAGCTTTTACTGTTTCTTGTACAGAACAGTATTACTAGATCTGATTTCAGCAAAAAATAATGAGTTTTGATACCAATCAAAATAAAAACTTTAAAATTAAAATTAGAGAATTTTATACCTATATTTTAAAAAAAAGTGATTAATGTGTTTTATATAGTAGGGAAAAAATTGTCTGAAAACATAAATAATGAAGAATAATGAAACCCCCCCCCCCCACATCCCACGCACACACTCAAAGTTAACAGGGTTTGGGGGTACTAGTATGTAGGAATCAACTTGTCCGTCTGTCAGTTCACCCGTCTTACCCTCTTCAAATAACAGCTCTGCAATCTAGTTTGAGTTGGGGATGTTCTAGGTATTAGATATTTAAGTTAAACTTTTCAGACTAAATATTGACTTCCAATTTATCTTTGATATTTTTAACAAACCAAAACTTTGTCAAAATTTTGATTAAAAATAAGACTGAATAAGTTGTTATGATAATGAGATGGCTTTTAGTGTACCATGTGGCATTTTTATGTATCAATTTTTCCATTATGGGCATTGGGTAGGGAATGGCATAAGTTGATGTAAAAAATATGTTAGTGAGTGAATGAGTAATAGTGTTTAACATAGCAGTCAAGAATATTTCACTTATATTGAAACGTTGCCAGCTATAGGCAAAGGTGCAGAAATTTTGCATGTGCAATGTGCTAATGGCATTATATACAGCATTGTTCTTTATCATGCCATGCCTACAAAGACATAGGACCTTGTTTATTTTAAGTTCCCAACCAAAATAACCTTGTTTTTCATTTACTAATGCTGAGTGCTTGGTGAAAGAACAGTCACTACCCACTTTCAATCTTGGGTAAGACCTGGTCAGGGTTCAAACCCACTATCTCCCACTTACTATGATGATAATAAGGTGGCTTTTCAGTGTACCATGTGACATCCTAAAAACTTTTTATGTAACAATTTTTCAATTGGATATGGAATAGCATAAGTTGATGTTTCCCTGTAAAAACTATGTTAGTCTAGGAATTGGTGCACAAATTTGAACATGTGGACAACCATAAAACACAGATATTGCTATTTTGCTCACTGTTGTAATGCTAAATTTTAACAGTGAACAGATTTGAACAGCATTTTCAATGCACCAAATATTTATTCCTTCTCATTCCAATTTCCATGAATAATTTTCAATATACAGATATCTGTAATGAAATTTTGAATATTGGGTATATTCTTATCAAAGATATTTTAAAAGGTTAATCTGTTTTTGGATCATACCAATAAATGTATATTAAACCTATATATAGTTATATGTATTATATAAGATTTACACAAGGAGTTACACCTGTTGTATACTCATGATAAATCTACTAAGATAATCCATTTATTGGATTATAAAGCTTTAAACAGGTATTAACTGAAATAGCTATATCTATCAGCATTGGGTATTACTTCTTACTGGCATATTTTCCTTTGTATGTTGATGCTAGGTTCAGTTTACCAGTAATAGGGTTTCAATGTCAAGTTCAAGTACCATAATACATTTGTACAGTCAAACTGTCTTTTGAGGACATCCGTGGGGGCTTATAAATAGGTTTTGATATCAAGTTCAAGTACATGTATGATATTTGTAAAACCTGGCTTTAGAGGCCATCTGTTGGGAAATATAATAGTGGCTTTTTGAACAGGTGTCCTTTATTTGCAGGTTGCAGGTCCAAAAACATACATAGAGAATACATTTAAGCAATTTTAAAATACAAGTTAACGTTATGTAGAGGTTGGCATTTATATTAAAATTGCTCAGATTTAACTTTATATGTAGACTGCTACATGTGATGTTGCAGAAAGTTTGACAAACAATGTATAGCATTATCATACCCAGTATTTCTGATTTAAACAATTTGTGGCTTTCATCAATTAGATTTTAAGGTTAATTGACACAAAATGGATGAAACCAAAGACAAACATGCATGTGCATGTTCCAATCAAAATCCCAAAAGCAAAGTTCAAACTGAACACTGGCAAAATAACTTAAACACCAGTGACTTTCACTAGTGAGGCCAAGGTGCTCTGGAATGGTAAGCACTTGCTGTCTATCTAGCTACACCTGCCACATGCCACATGCCACTTGTGAAAAGAGTTGATATTTTCAGTCACACAAAGTAACATTACAATAAAGACCAACAGAGAGTCAAACTTACTTAAGATAAAGGTTTTATAGAATTTATGAAAAAAAGGTAACCACTATTTTTGACTTCTTAAATTTGTGTAATTTCAGGCCAGATCAGAGACTGAGGTACGTTCAGAGAAGGAATGGTTAGAAGCTGAGAAAGTCTGGCTGGTACATAAAGGTGGATTTGCTTCAGCATGTGTACTGAAGAGCAATGGAATGTCACAACTGCCAGAAGGAAGGGTGCGCCTCAAAGTAGATCATGGTGGGGATATACTGGAGGTGGATGAAGAAGATATTGAAAAGGTTAATAAAATATTTGCTGAATTTTATGTTATACAAGTACAATGTATTTTGAAAAATATATTTCTGTGAATATTTTCGAGAATTTCTGGTTTAAGGAAAACGTTTGAATTGCTATAATTACATTTGTTAAAATAACAGTCAAATCTGTCTATAAAGACCACCCAAGGGAACCAGTAAAAGTGGCTCTTATATAAAGGACAATTGGGATATAATTTGCTAGTCTTTATAAGCAGGTGGCCTTTAAGTCCGGTTGGACTGTATGAAGATTTAAATAAAATGGTGGAAGGAACCATTTGTATAATTACATTTTGAAGGTAATGTTTACCTTCTGTAGAATACCTGTAGTCATTAACAATATTCAAGAGTAGCCCATCAACAATTTAAGTTGGCTTTTTAAGACATACAAATTTTAAGTTTTTGTTTGCTATAAAAGTTTGTTGACAAGTCTTATTAAGAAATATCATTTTAAGATTAAACATTGACTTAATTTGTGATTGTTTTTTTTCCATTTAGGCTAACCCTCCACAGTTTGATAGAGCCGAAGACTTAGCATCACTGAGATATCTGAATGAATCCAGTGCACTACACACACTACGGCAAAGATATGGAGCCAATCTTATACACACATATGCAGGACCATCACTCGTTGTCATTAATCCCATGCATCCAATGTCCATCTACTCTGAGAAGGTAGGTTTAACCTGCAATATGGACTGTAATGTCCTGTAAAATCTGGGCACCTGTTTGGCAATCATTCCTTTATCAAGATTTTCTTTAACTGAACCTAATTTTGGCAATCTTTTATGGAACAAAATACAAATTTTCAACAAAATTAGAATACATGTGTTAAAAGGTTGAATGATCTTCAAAAATGACACCTTTAATCCTGAATAACTAGAAATAAAAAAAATAAGATTTCAAGATTTAAGATAACATATAAGTTAAGAAAAAAGAATGATTGTGAAACATGACGACTGATCACATAACAGTGACAGCAACCTATGATTGTGTCTTCTGTAATAATAATGACAGTTTTACAAGTATTCTATGATCCTAACCTAGTATTCACACTATAAATGATCTGCTACTTTCAAAGTGATACTGTATCCATTCAAAATAATAGTTCTTCTTAAATGGAGATGAACATCCTTGCAAGTGAAGACATCCTGGGACATGAGCAGTAAAAAATATGAACTGTGAAGTGATAAACAAACAGACTTTATATATTGTGTATTATCTTGTTAATGCATGTTGTAAACATGGTAATATTGGATGATATAACAATATAATGCCTGTCAGCTATTGGAAGTCCCCAAAAAAATATATTGGAACTTTTGCTGGTAGCACAACTGTGGATGAATCCTAATTTTAACAGCAGCTTCAATTAAATAATCCCATCATTTATGTGAATTATTTAATTGAAGCTGCTGTTAAAATTAGTAAAAATTGTTATTTTCGGAAAACACAAGTGGAATATTTCTCATGATCAGTAATGCTTTTGTATGAAAATTGATATATCATTTTGCATTTACATTTTAGGTGATACAGGTATTTAAGGGCTGTAAACAAGAAGACATGCCACCCCACATATACGCGGCGGGACAGATAGCTTATAGAGACATGTTAAACCAGAGAACAGATCAGTCTGTGGTGTTAATGGGTAGAAGTGGAAGTGGGAAAACCAGTAATATCAGACATATCCTACATTATCTGACGGTGGCTGCTGGATCTGTAAATAATATACTAACAGGTAGGTGATTATTATTGATGTGGGAAGACCAGTAATATCAAACGTATCTTGCATTATCTGACAGTGGCTGCTGGATCTGTAAATAATATACTAACAGGTAGGTGATTATTATTGATGTGGGAAGACCAGTAATATCAGACATATCCTACATTATCTGACAGTGGCTGCTGGATCTGTAAATAATATACTAACAGGTAGGTGATTATTATTGATGTGGGAAGACCAGTAATATCAAACGTATCTTGCATTATCTGACAGTGGCTGCTGGATCTGTAAATAATATACTAACAGGTACAATCTTCTTCTTTCACGTACTGTACAGCCCTCCATCTGTGTATTTTAACACAATGGGGTTTGCCCTTGTACCACATGATCAGCACCTCTAAATGTTTGTGTGGGACGTTTTCCAAAATGTTTATGTCTGGAATTACTACAGTAACAGTGTTTTTATGAGAAAACGTGAACTGATATAATTCCATATCTAATGGAAATCACTGTTCCACACTAATGTTGGGGGGTATCGTATAGTACAGCAGTGAATCTCATTGCTGCATGGGTAAAAAAGAACTTTCCTTTAAGTGCAATTAATTAAAAACTGGATAGACGGTTTCTCAGCAATAGTACAGATAGGTCACAAGAGAGTTCAAACTTAAATATCACTAGTGTTAGTGGCTTGTACTAGGACAAGCCACTAACCCTAGCAATATTTAAGTTTGAACTCTCTTCCAGCTTTTTTATCTGGTAATCTGGTAAGTGCAGCTTCTTGTGTGTGGCACCATGGATCTTTGGTTATGTTCTCTTGTATAGTCGTCAGCAGACTGGAGGTACATTATTGATGTCATTTATAGTGACAAGGTATTTGCTTACTTTGTAAGATGCTTATGCATGTATGTAATATTGAGTCTCCACTATATTAGACTTGCTTGCCCTATTTTGTATTATTTAAACATGTGCTTGGCATCTACTTAGGCTGTAGCAATAACTGCTAACTACATTAGGATCACCCGATCTATTCTATATCATTCAGACATGCCCTTAGAGCAGCCACAGTGCCTTGGTTTAGTAAGGACAAAGTTAAAATATCACTTTATAAATTTTTCAACTCACTTATCTTTTTAAACCAGTATGCCTTGTCTTCCAAATTACATGAATTAAGCAAGCCTTTAATTTGACCTGGACTATTTATTGAAAAAATGAAACTCAGTTTCATAAAAGTGGGTTAATATTTCATGGGAGTTTTATGTCTTGCTTATCACATTTTATTCAATTTTATTCTCTTTACTGCTAAATAGACCATATTGGTTTATATTTTGAATTTCTAGAGCAAAAGATCATGCCATGGTTCCCCTTTCTTATTTGATAAACTGAGGTAATTTATCTGTTTGTTAAACCATACCTGCCTGATTTAATGTGGTGCCAAAAAATGTTGGAACTGGTTGTTGTTTCATAGTTCTGTTTTTCGATATACCGTTATGTGAATGTATTGTCATATATTTAACCTGAGCACCAGTTTTTGATATGGTTTCAGTTTCTACTATCAATATAAAAACCTGATAAGCTTGCCTGCATTGGCATCAATGTTGGTACCTAATACTGGATTTTGAATTCAGTACATCTCATTGCCCTTCCAGAGCAACCAGTCTCACTTCCCTTGTGAAATGTAATTTGAATTTACGATAAGCTTAAATATGACCTGCAGAAATGCTGTAACCTCTAATTTTCACATCCCAAGTTTTTGAAAAAAAAAGATTCTTGTTATCTTATGTTGCATCCAAGAGATCCTTCCAAACATATTGTTATTTTTGATATGGTTTGATTTTATTCTTCTACCACTTTACCTCAAAAATGAACCAATGGGCAATGATTATTAAAAAAATCACCTGTTCTACCTGTATCTCAGACTGCCTGTCTGTTGTTGTCAATCAGTTTGTACATATGTCCATCTGTCATCTGGTTTGTTTGTCTGTCTGTCCATTGTCATTTACAGAATTTTTACTATTTATGGAAATGCATGCATTTGTATTTTTACATTTGATACAAAATGTATTTGTGATAAATAAATTGGGTTTAGTCGATAACTATACTTTAAATCTGCATGCAAATGAGGGTGCGTTTGGAAGAGACCTTAAAAACCAATACCCCGTGTTATGGTAAGCATGACAAACTAAAGAACCCTCCCAGTACAATGGACCAAGCACAGTGAGCACCAGTTGTTATTTACAGTTGATGAGAACTACTTATTTATAAAGAATTCTTTGTTTTATATTTATTCATTTAATTTGATTGTATTGAACTTATTGGTTGATATTTTTAGTTTGTCAGGAGAATTTTTTTCTTTAATGACTTTGCCGTTCATTCAATTTGCGCATGATTATATTTACAATCTTTTAATGCTCATAATATCATAAGGTCCAAAATAGTCCCAAATAGGACCATGTTCACAGTTGGATGGCGTCAAATGAAAGCTGTCTTCTTGTCAAAGCCAAAGGAAACAAACAATTAGCATCATGGGTAAAAAGTCACACATGCCCATACCAAAGTTATTATACCCCCGCTTAAAAAATGGGGGTATATAGTGATAGGGGTGTCCGTCCGTGTGTCCGTCCTTCTGTCCTTCCGTTACACCTTAGGGTACCTATCTCTTATCCGCAACTCCTCCTAAACCCTTTAATGGATTTTCATGAAACTTTCACACAAACTTTGTGATATAATGTAGATGTGCACCTCCTATTTAAAAATTTGATCCAATGGATTTTTGGGAGCGGGGGGGTATTTTTGGTGAGCTTGTGGCTCACAGTTTTTCTAGTTGGTAAATATCTTCAGTTGCTCTCAAAAGGTGAATTGAACATTGAAGGGAATTCAGTATGATTGTAAATATACAGGATTGTTTGGTATATATTTCAGTGGATAAGTTACATGCTATCACAACGTTACTAGAAGCCTTTGGAAACAGTAGGACTATATTAAATACCAATGCCAGTAGGTTTTCACAACTAACTACTCTGGACTTTGATCCCTCAGGACAAATTGCCTCAGCTTCCGTCCAGGTAAGAATTATAGAAATCTGACTACATGTATTTATTTTATAAGTACCTTAAAATCCATACAATAAAATCATGTATGACACAAGTGAAATTTTATATTCATGTTTCCTTGGGTAATGACATCATACAATTTTTGTACATGTAACATGTCATGATGTTTTCTTAGCCAGTATACTGTAAACGTATTTATTTTCGCTTATTTCGCCGTCCTTTGTTTTGCGCTAAAATTAATACCAAGTCAAAATTATATTATGCTATTGTGTTATAGTGCAAATTTAAAAAAACACAAAAAAATTAACTTAATCAATACGTCTAAATTTGCTATACTGCAAAAATAAATACACACGAAATTAAATATGTTTACAGTAACTTGTGATTTTGCAGTCAATTTGGCTGTACATTGTACTGTTATAAGTCAAGAAAACACTTATAAAGATACAAAAAATATGTTTTCTCAAATTATACAATAAACAGAATCTTGCATGAGTGATTATACGTATGTAATATTGAATTTATTAAACTCAATGAATGAACTGTTTATGCAACTCTTACAAAGCTCATTGCATAAAATGTTATTCAACTCAATTAATGAATTCAATATTACATAATCACTCATGCAAGATCCTCTATTTATTAAACAGTGTTTTTGGGTATCTGTATTCAATGATTGTTACATTTTTAGTAAAAACTACAATCTGTCTTTTAAATATGGGAAAATTTGAAGGTCTGAAATACAGTAAACTGCATAATGACATGTTTACTATAGCTTAGGATCCTCATTGCAAAGATGTTATATGTGTATTATGACAATATCTAACATTTTGTGGATAAAGACAACTAGATTTAATTTGCTAGTATATCAATGTTGTTTAGGGAATTTTAGTTGTCAAAATTGGGAAATTTAGTCATTTTTCTCCAGGGGAAACTACCTTTATTTGGTAGTAATATAAGCCAAACAAAAAAACTTGTATTTGAACTTATCAAATAATTCTGACTTAATTTCTTTCTTTTCAAAATCATTCAAAACTTCCAGTTTCACCAATAATGATTTTTTTAGATGCTACAATTGTTTATTTTATTATTTTGATTTCTTTATACCTATATGCAATTATATGACCGGTATTACTCTTTGAATAGTAGAAGTAAACTCCCTTGTACAATTTTAATTTATAAAGCCTGTTAAATTGAATTTATAAACCAAAAATATAGACACAACTGATGGGCACTGATTTAATATTATAGGGTTATTGAAATTTTATTGTGAAATGTTGTCCAAAGTTGACCTGACATGTGCCCAAGTTTGTCAATACACCTCTGACTGGAAAACAGTTTTGTGTGGAAATATTAATATATTTTGCATGCTAACAACTCTGGATTTATTGTCTAAATTCTTTATAATAAGATGAAAAATAGAATCTTTGATAAAACTTTTCTTTAATTGATCTTTTAACTTAGTAAGAATGTTATATAGCATTTCCACTTAGTAAGAATGTTGTATAGCATTTCAACTTAGTAAGAATGTTATATAGCATTTCCACTTAGTAAGAATGTTATATAGCATTTCAACTTAGTAAGAATGTTGTATAGCATTTCAACTTAGTAAGAATGTTATATAGCATTTCCACTTAGTAAGAATGTTATATAGCATTTCCACTTAGTAAGAATGTTATATAGCATTTCAACTTAGTAAGAATGTTGTATAGCATTTCAACTTAGTAAGAATGTTATATAGCATTTCCACTTAGTAAGAATGTTATATAGCATTTCCACTTAGTAAGAATATTATATAGCATTTTCACTTAGTAAGAATGTTATATAGGATTTCAACTTAGTAAGAATGTTATATAGGATTTCCACTTAGTAAGAATGTTATATAGCATTTCTACTTAGTAAGAATGTTATATAACATTTCCACTCAGTAAGAATGTTATATAGCATTTCAACTTGGTAAGAATGTTATATAGCATTTCCACTTAGTAAGAATATTATATAGCATTTCAACTTAGTAAGAATGTTATATAGCATTTCCACTTAGTAAGAATATTATATAGCATTTCAACTTAGTAAGAATGTTATATAGCATTTCCACTTAGTAAGAATATTATATAGCATTTCCACTTAGTAAGAATATTATATAGCATTTCAACTTAGTAAGAATGTTATATAGCATTTCAACTTGGTAAGAATGTTATATAGGATTTCCACTTAGCAAGAATGTTATATAACATTTCTACTTAGTAAGAATGTTATATAACATTTCCACTCAGTAAGAATGTTATATAGCATTTCAACTTGGTAAGAATGTTATATAGCAAAATACATTTATTTTCAGGTGTTTTTATTTGAGAAAACTAGAGTTGTCCGTCGACCAGAAGGAGAACCCAGCTTTCATATATTTTACCAGATGTTAGCTGGTGTAGATTCACAGCTTAGGTAAATAAAAATTGTTCAAAATATTATAAAGATTATGAATTGAAAAATGAAAAAGAAATTTTGAAATAGGTTTTATTTTCAAGAAAATCTACAAACTATAGGGGAATTTTACAACTGTTCAATTTCATGAGAGCCAAAACCACAATAAATTCTATTTATTTTTTTTTTTAATACAGCAACTTCATTTTATATAAAACAAGTAGTTATATTTATAGAATTTAAATATTAGGGATAGTTTTATATTTTGGTGTCCTTGCAAAGTTATGCTGATAATTATAAACTTTCACAAAAAACCCCTGCTTTACATTTGGAACAAATGATCCATTGGTATAAAAATACTTTCATAAAGCACTAGTATATGCGAGTTTTAGATTGATTTAGGACCTATGATTTGAATAGTGAAATTATAATGTTAAATATGTTTTCATTTAATGTACCTAATGGTCATTTTGCACAATTGCATAATTGCTGCTAGTTAAAATATGAAAATCCTCAAAAACTAAGGTATACTCCCACATGCAAAGTATTTCTGTAGCTAAATTTGGTAAAATAGATTTTGACCCTTTGGATATTTTTTCAACTCTTGTTGAAAATATTTGGTTTTACAATTTTGGTCCAAGCACTACTAATGAGGAATTATATTCTGAAATGACCGTCTAGTGCTGTAAAATTACACTGGTATTTGTAATTAAGATGGCAGTCTCTGTTGAAAAATGTTAATTTAGATTGTTTCAACCAACCCTGATTACATTTCTGTGATTTTTTAAAATATTTTCTGTTGTAGAAATGAATTACAACTGAACTCATTAAGTGAACCAACACCAAATCTGTTTATGACTCCACTCCAAAGAGTAAGTATACATTTACTGGTCCGTTTGTTGAGGAACAAAATTATTTGCAGCCATTTAATCCAAATTTTTCAAATTGTTGTATGAAGAATGAATGAAAAAAAATTAGATGAAAAAGTTGTTACTAATTTAAAAATATCCATCTTTGAAAAAGACAATTAAAACATGATATTCTAAAAGAATAAACCTTTGAAAATCATCATTTTTCCAAGATTATGTCATTTACCTGGGGCATAAGTGTAAATGTTGTCCCAGTTTATGTAAGTTACCTGTGGAATAAGTGTGAATGTTAGCATCCCACTTAGACAGTGTTTTGAAGGTTTTTGGTTAAAGCTTTTTTGATGGACTAATTGGATAGATGTGTAAATTAACTACACTGTTTCTCTGACATACCTATCTCTATCTCACTCTTTCTGGTGTATATGTGTACTCAGTACTACTGTATAAGAAAAAAATTTGCGAGGAAAAAATATTCGCAATTTTCATGAATACTCTTGTACCTTGAATATATCTTCTCAGCAGTTATTTCTTTATCCCTTGGTACACCTTACCTAGTCAGAACCATGGAAATTCTTAACACAAAATAGTTTAGGAGATCAAAACTGCGAAAGTTTCCTGCCCCTAATGTTCCTGCTTATACAATATATGACATACTGGTATTCAGAGTGGAGTAATGGAGTTTTGTGCCCCAGTAAAAATTCTTTCACTTATATTGAGGCAGTCATTTCATGGAAGGTGGAGGAAACTGGAGTGCCCATAGAAAACCAAGAAAACCATGTTCCGCAAGAGAACTTTTTATGGAGGTATCTATCCTGAGTGGGATTTGAAACTAGGCCTTTTAATCTGGAAAACATTCTCTTTAGATCACATGGCCACAGAGGTCCCTAATATTCAGAGTAATGGCAGAGTTATAAAATGATTGATCTATATCATGTTTTTGTGAACTTTCATTTAAATTTTGTAATGGTTTTGTTAAACATATTTTGGAATTTTCTGTATTTTGTATATTTTAGTCAGAGGATAGAACAAAAGCAGCACAGATGTGGGCTAGAATATATAAAGCCATGGAGACTGTAAGCATGAACGAGGATGAGATAAAAGCTATATGTCACGTATTGGCTGCCATATATCATTTAGGTGTGGCTGGAGCAGTAAGAGGTATATATCATTGTTCTTATAAACCATTCACACTTAAAAAACAATTTACAAGTTTTACAGGTTTTTCAGGGTTTGCACAGAACTTGAAAAGTCATTGAATAGAGTTTTTGCCTTGAAAAGTATGGAATTTTTTTACATGTCATGGAAAAGTCATTGAATTTTAATAAAAAACTTTGATTCAATCTAAAACTGAAGAAAATAAATATTAAAAAAACTGTTGATGACTTCGTTGGATAAAATTTATTCAAAATATATCCCAAAAGACCTAAAACTGAAATCCAGCGTTGTCTGAATTCGCATCAAATTTGTAGTTTACAATTGAATGTAAACTTCTGCCTAATGGGACTTTCATATCAAAAAGGTAATTTTGTCCTGGAAAATGGTGAAAATGTCCTTAATTTTTATTGGCTCTGGCTGTATAAACTCTGTAGCCTGTATTAGGTTTTTGTCACCCTTCATAGTGGTACTGGTTTTGCCTTTGGTCTTTTTAACTTACACTATTTCACAAAACTTGGTTCAAAGCATCAACATTGATAGAAAATGCACATACCGTTTACCTGAACCGTTTGCTCATTATTCTGGGAGTAATTGTCCTTTGAACATAAGTGCAAATTACAAAAAAAGAACCTGCTGGTTGGGGATCCTAATTCACTGAATTTGCTTGTTTTTTCTCTCTAATGTCATTGTTCGGCTAGATAGAAATTTGCATGCATAATTTCTTGAAGATAAAAAAAATTCTAGTTTATTTGATTGGGTAAGGGTCATCTTCAACATATTTTTTAAATGTGGTTTTAGGTCAGAACAATAAGTCTCACTTTGCTCGTCCAGCGGCAGCACAGAAGGCAGCTGCACTGTTAGGAATCTCCATAGAAGAGTTGACTAGACAGATATTCACTTCTGGATCTTCCACTTTGACAAGGAGCACCTCAGTTAGGTAAGACTTCATGTTTAAACCAGCATAAAAAAATTGTTAAAGAAATAGACATTGAAAGGGAATTTAGTCCAATATTTGTGGTTGTAAATAGGAAAAGTAAATTATTTATTTATTTATTATTTATTTATTTATTAGAGATGAAAGACAAAAATGTATGAAACAAATCGTCAAAGAAAAATGAATAATTTTTTATTTATTTATTTATTATTTATTTATTAGAGAAAAATGACAAAAAAGTATGAAACAAATAAGGAAGGAAAAGTAAATGATCTTTTTTTTTAATTTATTGAAATAAATAAGTTGAATAACACAAAAAGTATTGTAAAAAATAAGAAAGAAAAGTAAATGGGGAAAATTTAAATACCATTTCAGATATTGCAAAAAAATTAAATCACAGGTAATGAATGGTATTTGAGAGTAAAATGTTGTTTATTTTTATGTTATGGTAATGTTGTGTCTAAATTAAGAAATAGAAGTGACAGGGATGACAGTATTATGTAATTCATGTTAAATTAGTGTCTAGTCTTTATTCCGCTAAGATGATCAAAAGATTTTTATTCTATTTTTTTCTTTTCAAATTGACGTAAATTGGGTGTTTGCAGATGACATTTCAATCAAATGATATTAAAAGTGCATTTCAACTTACGTAATATATGTATATTAAAATATTGTTTGTTAGTTACCATATGTAATTAAAATATTCATAGCTTTTTTTTCATCCAGCAAGTGTTTTTAGAGCTGTAAGATTACACAAATCCTTCTGCATAAATATTAGTCACCCTTATCTTGATTGATTGATTGATTTAATGGTGTTTTATTATTACCTGGTATAGCTTTTTCTGTTATATATCAATTTTTACTAAATGACTGTATCTCTCTTCAGTGAAACATGCAGAACAATTGTGTTGCAATTCTCATCAAAAGACAATTGGGGTCATATCCTTTGATGCGTATGAATGTAAAACATTTTTAACTTGTTTAAAAAGTAATCCGTCAAAACATCAGAAATTGTGTTCAAATGGTAATTACCTTACCTGCAAGGTTTTCTTTTTGCATTGAAAATTCAATGTTTGTTATATTTTTAATTTCTCGTTTGCTCATTAAAACATACACTGAAATCATAAAATATTATAATACTATCTTGTTTTGAGCATGGATGTTGACATCTGCTTATATGACACCCTTCATTGAATTTGACATGCCCACACTATCTTGCATTACTTCTTGAAATACCATGAACAGAATGTCTGAATATTGTATCTGATATTTATTCTTTACAGAGGAAGCCCAGCAGATAAAGGAGCCAGTAAGACTAACACACCCTCCCTCTCCTGGTCTTTACAAACTGGCTTGACTGTAGTATACTGATTGTATATTTATTCTTTACAAAGGAAGCCCAGCAGATAAAGGAGCCAGTAAGACTAACACACCCTCCCTCTCCTGGTCTTTACAAACTGGCTTGACTGTAGTATAATGATTTTATATTTATTCTTTACAAAGGAAGCCCAGCCGATAAAGGAGCCAGTAAGACTAACACACCCTCCCTCTCCTGGTCTTTACAAACTGGCTTGACTGTAGTATAATGATTTTATATTTATTCTTTACAGAGGAAGCCCAGCAGATAAAGGAGCCAGTGAAGCTAACACAAGTGCATTAGATGCTTTAGAAGGTTTTGTTGTCGGTTTATATTCTGATGTGTTCAATGCAGTAGTCTCGCTAATAAACAGGTGATTATACTTACTTTGTAGTAGCGATGTACAATACAGGCCTGTCAAAAGTTTAACACTAAGCTAACAAATTAGAACAGAATCTATGGTTCATCTCAATCACTTGTTAGCTATATTTCAGCAGCTGTTATTTATCTCGGCAGGGCAGGTTATCGGTCACTAGCTTTTCATATCTCTGCCACTTGGCAGCTGAACGTTGACTCATATCCATTGCATCAATGTTAAATTTAGGACAGGTCTGTATTGTATGGTCAAATGGTTAAGGCTGTACAGTTTATATTCTAGGATTTTTCAGATCAGACTATTTAAAAATCCTCTAAAACACATTCATATAATGTGAAACTTGGCCTACTAAGACCTTAACAATAGGACCATTTACCAAAATAAGGGATGGTCCCATGATCCCCTTCTAGAATAAATGTTATGGATTCAGACTTGAGGATTCTCGGTTCAAGCCTGCCCATCTGCAAATGTACATGTATGTCTTTAAGCAAGCATTTGCTTTATCATTTACCTGTCCTCTCAGATGAAACGGTACCAGTGTTGAACTAGCATCACATTTAACATAGAGTTTTGTATTTTAGATAAGCACTGATCTTTTGTGCCTGATAAATGTCAAGACAGACTTTAATGACTGCTTGAACAATAAAAGTTAAACATTTGTGTAAAATTGTGATTGTGGACATATTGTAACACAAATTTAATCAGAAGGAAAGCGGTTTTGGTGAATTCTTTTAAAAAATATGCAATGGATATTTTTTGGTGTTTCTGATATGCAAGTTTTAGAGCCTCCTTTTGTAAAAAATGTCAAGTACAATAAATTTTTTCTTCACATTTTAATGATTTTCACTCACAAAAATACCAAATCAATAAACCATTTATTTTCCACTGTAGGTCACTTTCTACAAATTACCGAAGTACAACTTCAATAACATTGGTTGACACACCTGGATTCCAGAACCCAGCCACCTGTGGACGACAGACAGGTGCTACATTTGAAGATCTGTGTTACAATTACACACAGGAAAGATTACAACTTCTATTCCATGATCTCACGTTTACTACACAACAAGACAGATATAGCCAGGTGAGTATTTAAAGGTCAAAGTCATAACTAAAGTGTCAAGGTCATTATCATTTACTAATTTTGTTCCATGATCTCCCACAAGGAATGGTATGGTCTTCTATAGAGCACAGCCCACTCACCACATAGGCTTGAATTTACTCAGACAGATTTTAATGTATGAAAGTTTGCCATACAAACTTTTATACTCCACTCTGCTTTGTTATCTCATATTTACTGCACAACAATTCATACATAGTCAGTGAATTGTTAATGGTTCAAGGTCATTTCTTAAGTGTCAAGGTCACAAACCTAAAACATTTACTGATATATTTTGATAATTTGTTGTAGTTTTGGTAGCCTACCAACATATAGAAAATGTTAACATCAACATATTCATTTAGTTATTTATTGAATTAAGTTGAGAAATGGTGTTTAATGTCCCAAGCAAGAATATTTCACTTATACAGAGACATTGCCAGCTATAACTAAAGGTGCAGAAATTTTGCCTGTGCGTTGCACTGATGACATTATACAGTAGGGTTCTTTATCATGACGCACATACCATGACACGGGACCTCGTTTATTTTAAGTTCTCATCCGAAGGAATTGCACTCTCATTTCGTAATGCAGAGTGCTTGGGGAAAGAACAGTCACAACCCACTTTCAAGTCTCTGGTCAGACGCTGTCTGGCTTTGAACCCATGACCTCCCACTGAGGGAGCGAGCACTCTATCGACTGAGCTACCGGTTGTTAGTTATTTATTGATGTATTTTGACCAAGTTGTCTGAAGTGCCAATTTAAAGAAAATTTTAATATCAACATATTTATGTTCTTCAGTGCCATTTATTTTGAATTTTTAGGAAAACATAGATTGTGATTTTGAATTTGTGACAACAAGTCCCGCTGCTCTGGTATCGTTAATAGATAAACCATCACAACAGTTACTGGTGAGTATAAGATAAATAATCTGTCTTGACACCCCCCCCCCCCCCCCCCCCCCCCCGCCGAAAAAAGGACAAAATGTAGATATTCTGTATACCATTAAATCAGTGATGAAATAGTTGTAGGCTTAAAAGGATTGTATACATACAGTATAGACCTGTCAAAAATTTTAACACTTAAGTAACAAAATTTCAAACTTGGCTGCAGATTGGCCGAGATAAGGATGGCAGAAAAACTGCAGAGATATACGTAGTAGATGAGGAAAAACTATCTAGATATAGATGAGATTTACACTAATTCTTTAACTTAGTGTTACACTTTGGACAGGTCTGTACTGCATATGACTACTGTAATCCTTCTACGATTTCACCTCTTCTTTATAAGAATTACGGTACTTAATTAGGTGGGACACAGAAGTCCATTGCCCTATCTGTCTGTGTCTGTTTCATCCATTTATGACTGAATGATAGAATTTTTCTGGTTTTTAAATGGTTAATTCTTATTGTAAAAGTAGGGTTACAGCTTTACGGGAATGAACAGTTCATTCTCAATATGGAAGTAGGGTTAGGGTTATAAGTAAATGAACAGTTAAGTAGGGTTATAAGGAGATGAACTCTTAAGTTTAATCTGCTTACCTTCAAGCAACATCCTATTTATTGAGATCCCAGCCCTGTGTCAACTTCTCACAGAATACAGGTTTATCAGAGAAGTCAATTAAAATTCTGCCAAAAGGGTTAAGTTGAAATCATATTGGTTGCATGGATGTTATTCGATTATTTATGTTTGACTAATTTCTGGTCTGAAAAAAAAAAACCCTTCATTTGTAGCAGCATGACTGTGTTGAAAATTTTCATTCAAAACATTTTATATGTTGTAAATGTTGCTGCTTAAAGTTTTCATTTGTTTAAATATTTGACATAGATTTATAGTTATTTATGATTTCATTAGCATGGATCACCACAGGTAGTAATATATTTATGTATATCAATTTGTTACCATGACAACTGCTTCCTTCAAAGGAGTTTTTGCGGGTTATGAATTAATATAAGCATGATATATTTTTATGGGGCTTAAATAATTTTAAACTGCATTCAGATTGCAATAATACATATACAGAAAAAATGCCCAGAGTAGAATTTCATTTAAAAAAAAATTGAAAAATTAATTTTGGTCCACTGGTCCAGAACCACTAGAAACTTATAAAATCCAGAATCACTTCAATTACTTTTTGACAATTGCATTTTTCTCAGAAAATTGACAATACTTATAGAATCACTAGTCAAAGGGAAATAACTGCTGGTCCTGGATCTTGGGGGAGTGACAATTTTACCCTGTATTTCCTATAATGAGTATTGTTCAAGTCATGCTTTATTTAAATTCAGCAGTGAAAATTCCTTTTTACGAGACTCCCAATCCTTTCAGTCCATTTTCGTTCATCATTCTCTTAACTCTTTGTAACCTTTCAAACTGATTTTAATATAGTATTGTCAAACCACTTTTTGTACCATACACCATATGTATGTAAATGATGTTTGTATGTACAGCACAATTCAATATGCATATATAATGTTTTTATCCCTTACACAGAGCAATACGAAATACTTGTGATATTACTTGTTATTTGTTATTACATATTCCGAAAAGACAACTGTGGTAAAAATTTATGCCAACCTGTAGGTCTGAGATCGCCATTTTTTCAGTTTGACCAGTAAAATTAAGTACTTTTAAGTAATTAAGTACATGGATTGGTATGTTTGTTTTGGATTGTCATTACTTTCACCCTTGTTACAAGTGAAATAGTCTTGACTGGGCTTTAAACACTAATGCAATCATTGAAACGTAAAAAGGAGGTAAATACAAGAGTTTGATCTATAACCAGTGAAAACAATTGTATCATACAAGTGTTACCAGGTCTCATGTACTGGTGAACTAAGTTATCGCAATCAGTCTTCATAGCAGCCTTATAAATGATGGGGCTTGGTAAAAGGGGAATGTAGTATGGGTCACATTATAGGGTTACCAGATCATTATGTAAATGTAACCTTCCACCATTCCCTTCCTTGTTCCTCTTCAGATATAACAATTTATCCTGCCCAAGGAACACAACCAATTACACAGAATGTTCAAAAATTGAATGTGCACAACATTTGCTCGAAATGTTGAACACAACCAATTACTGGTACACAGAATGTTAAAAAATTGAATGTGCATCATGCAATGTTTTATACAGACAATTTACCTGTATAAGTTCATGGTATGGCTTTTAGCTTGGTGAAAATTTGTATTTAATTTTTATTTTTGCAAAGAAAGGTTACCTGCATTACTTTAAGTTCATTTTATTTTATTATGTTGCATGTTTTATGATTTAAAACACATTTTTAAAAACTTTGAAATATGTTTGATGATAGTGACCAAGAAAAGCACTAAGGCATATGTTTATTTATTTTGGTTGCATAGCGATTGAATCTATTTATTTGTAGCAAGGATTGTGTATTTATTTATTTATTTATTTATTTTTTTTTTTTTTTTCCGAGCAAAATGCTGTGTTGTTGTATATTTGTTTTAAGATATATAGCAATTTTTGGTAAAATTGAAATAGACTTTAGGAATTGGTTAGGTAAAATTTGAAATAGAGTATAAAACACAATTTCTTCTGTTCCATAAAAAGCCGAAAAGACAACTGAGTAAACATGATGAGAATTCTGAACATACAAAGCATGATGAGGTATATTTTACGGGATTTGGACTTTACACGTTGGTGTTGGGATGTTTTTCGCTTCTTATTCGTAGACCAGATGTGCCAGAATTAGATGTCAAATTTTTATGTTCACATATATGTACTAATAGCGGAATTGAAAACATTTAGTTGTCTGTTAATGTTTAGCTGTGTTAGCTTACCCTTTGGATGTTTACTTTTCTGATTAAAAATAAAGTAAGGGGCCTTTGTGCCAGATCACAGCGTCTCTCACTCTCTACTTCAAGTTGAGTTGAGTAATGGTGTTGAATGTCCCAGTCAAGAATATTTCACTTATTTTGAGATGTTGTCAGCTATAGGCAAGGTGCAGGAATTTTGTCTGTATATTGCGCTAATGGCAGAATTCTTTATTGTGTAATGCCTTCTGTGACATGGGACTTCATCTGTCAGCCACTTTGCAGACTGTTGATTTAAAGTTAAGTAATATGCATTTTTGTTGTAAAGAAAGAAAAAAGAAAGGGTGTGGTATATGGACCACCCTTAAAAACCATCAAGGGCAACAAAAAGAGCCACCTGCTTATTTGCCAAAGGAGAGGAAATAATAGGTAATGGGGCATCAGATAGCTCACTGGTTATTCCCTTTACATGGACTGTAACATGTTGAAATAAATGCAATAATGTATTCACCACAATTCCCTTTTGAACATATCTAGCCAGTAAATAAAAATCTTGATGTGGAAATGAGCTAGCTTGTCTGTATTTTCACTGAAGTTGGAGCTTGTCGATAGTTGGTTAAGCTTATTTTTAACATGCAATTTTGTGGCTGGCTTTTCTGATATAAGAATTAACTATGAGGGTTATTGTACTGCACAAAAATATGTTGTTGATGTCAGCTTTTGGGTCTTATGTGCCAGCAGGTACAGAGAGGATAGGTAAGGCTATGTAGGTGATGCCAGCTTTGTTGGACTACCAAAAAGTAACACCAGACTGCTTGAACTGTGTTTAATCAGTTGACTTTCAAACTGTGTGGCTATGGCTTGTAGCTGTCATAAATTTTGACATTTGAAATATAAAGTGATCAAAATTTGGCCTTCTCATTTTCAATATTCACATAATTGCAGGGTGTACAAATTATCCATTTTGTAAGTGGTTAGAATCTTGACTTACGCTCACATAAATCACATGAATACTGGTTTTACAAATTAATCATTTTGTAAGTACATTAATTTAAATTGATAAAGATTCTTTTTCATCAGTGGCAGTAAAGACAAAAATTTCAAAACAGCTGGTTGTCAAGTAAAGGTGTTACCATGGTGACATCATAGATAGAGGACCAATCACGTTATTGGAGGACAATTTTCCAGTAGAACTCATTTAGCAACCCATGCATGTGATCTACTTGGTAGTCACATAACCATGCCAAATTAAAAGAACTAGTTAGCTTGCCAGTTGAAAGTACAGATGAGATTATTTCATACCCCTGATGTGAACGTCATTGTCAAAATATTATTAAAGCAATTTTATTTACTAGATGCACAGATATGCAAATGAGCTATACTATTCTTCTGGCAGCTATAGTGTTGAAAGTGATAAAAAATAAAAAGGGAATTAATGAAAAAACTGAAACTATATGTTTTTAAAATTTATAAAGAAAATTAGAATAATTTCCTAGATAATAAAAATATAATTGATTTACTTTTTTTTCTGAACTTTTATCGTCAATAGTTAAACTTAGAAACTTTTTTGCATGAAGACATAAATTCACTAACTTTAAGATGTTTACATTGATAGTTTTTTACTCTCTCAAGGTTTAAAGTAGTTTATATAAATTCCCAGATCTAACAAATCACTGGTCATTTAGGGGAACAGGTACACAAACCTACTCATAGTTTAGTATGTAGTTATAAATGTCAACCCCCAGCATACCATGTGATACATATCCTGTGACATTTGCTGAAAGAACTGCACACTACTATCGTTTCCTATAAAAATGACATTATTCTGGATATTTTCAACATTAACATACAGATATTCTGCATCCATTGAATTGATTGATTGATTGAATGGGGCTTTATGTCCCAGACAATAATATTTTACTTATATTGAGATGTCACCAGCTAGAGGTGAAGTGGAAGAAATTTTGACCTATGCAGTGTGCTCGGCGCAATGTGAAAATAGGGTTCTTTAACTTGCCTCGACTACTGTGACTAGGGGCATTGTTTTCAAAGGCCTCTTCTGACGGAACCGTTTCCATTTGAAATACCGTTATTTTTTCACAACTGTTATACTGTATCACATGGTATGCTTGAGAAACTTTATTAACATTTTTATTAAAATTAAATCTTATATAAGTAATGGCACCTGTTCAAAAGATTCACTTGTAATTGGGTTGGTAGTAGATAAACATTAATTATTGGTGAATTTTTTATAAAGAAAAATTGATAAAACAATTTTGATTCATGTTTTCTTTAGAAATCATTCGGTGAAGCTTTCACTAGGTCCATTGTTTGAGTTCTCTATAGATGTCTTGATGGCAGAGTGGTACATAAGGTGTATTTACAGATAACAGTGCCTCTCGTGGCCTGTTGGCTAATCCCAGTGTGAAAAGTTTGTCAGTTTGCTTGCTGTATGAAGCTTAGTGGTTTTTTCTTTGGGTACTCCTGTTTCCTCCACTATTACCTCAATATTATTAAGAGAATTGGACATAAAACACTATTACTTAATTAGTTCATCTCTACCTTATATATAAACTTTTTGTAAAAGGCTAACATTTATTTACCAGTCCTTACTTCAAATTTGTGAAAAAGCATATTGTATTCAAAGCTTTCAAATTGCTGATTTGAATAAATACAGGTTTTTTTTATCAATATCAATAATAACTCAAACATGAGTATTGCAGAGGGGTTCTTTAAACGTTTGTTTTGAGATTGTGATGTTTTGCTTTTGAGAAGCGATGCTTATTTAATTAGATACAAAGAGCATAAAATCTTGTTTTAAGGTAAAGCACCTGTGTTATCGTGTTGTGGCTTAATTAGTGATACAATGTTGATTGAAAATGAAGCACCTGTCTTATTATGTGGCTAAAATAATTTTTTGGACAGCATCCTGTAAATGAATGATAGTCAAGTTGTGGCTATTTGCTTTCTGTTTGTGTCATTTGTACATTCTTTGCTGTTTTGATGCCTGATTTTGCAAAATGGTTAATAAGCGAAATTTCAATTTATACCAACAACAGTATATATTTAATTAATTAGCGTTGAGATATATATTTTAGATGGCCTATACAAAAATGTCTGATATGGGCAACACTTAATGATATTTGTTAATTATCAGAGGGTCTGACAACTGTATAAATTACTCATTGATTTAACATATATTTTGATAGTGCCAATAAATTGGAAAATTTTCATGTTTGTTCAATTTTCAGGTAAATTTGTGAAAAAAGGGAAAAAAGGGGCTTTAGAGAATATTTTATTTTGTTAAAATTCACTTACATTTGCACTTAACATAATCGGACAATCTGAAAATAAAAGTTTGCCAATATCTTGAAATGAAGATTTTCAAGAAAAATAACCTGCTCAATAATTTCATGATTTATAGTAGTAGTTTTATAAGTCACACCAAATCACTATAAGGAATTTAGGTTTGTAAGCCACTCTAAAACAAGGGGCCTCGATGACCAAGTGGTCTACAGTGCAAGCTTATGGATCACATTACCTCTTACTACCTAGGTTTGAATTCCAGTTGAGACATATCATAGTTTGAGAAAGTTTGCAAGTTTACTTGCTGATGGTTGGTGTTTCTCTCTAGGTACTCAGGTTTCCCCCACCAACTATGAACCACTGTCTTCATATAAATGAAAGAATCTTGACTGGCATGTAAAATGTCATTGCTTCACTCTAAACCATGGCAAAATTTATTTTCACAAAGGTAAGGGATAAATGGTTGTTTCTTAGAAATATATATCTATGAAGAAAGTAATTAAATTGTCCATTAAGTTAAAATATTGTGTTGTTATCAGGTGCGTACATCATCTGCTGATCTTAAGGAGTCAGAGAAAAGAGGGTTGCTATGGATACTGGATGAGGAAGCCATATTCCCTGGTGCTACTGAAGATTCCTTTATGGATAGACTGTTTACACATCATGGTGAACAGAAAGTTAAACGTTAGTATATTTAGCTATCAGTGGAAACCACTACACTACCTAATCAGTTATTAAGGTGGTCCATAAATAAGAAGGTTTATGATTAGATTTCCAGTCTGGTCTATATAAAACTTTAAAGTAGGATTTATTTTTATCCTCAACCTTTCAAAGAAAGGGGGATATAAAATTGTAGTTTCTGTTCATCCAAAATTCTTGTCTGAGCAAATTCTCCAAAACTATGAAGCACTTTTTCTTAGAACTTGATGCAAAGCATCAACATTGATAGAAGATGCCTATATCGTTTACCCGAGTTGGTTTGCTCATTTTCCTGGTAGTAATTGCCCTTTGAATACAAGTGCAAATTACAACAAAAGAACCTGCTGGCGGGGGATCCTAATTCACTGAATTTACTTGTTTTACTAAAAAGGACTGTCTGGTGGTGTAGCAGACGACCATATTTCATAGATCCTGTGGGGTATTTGCATTTCATGTTCTTGTGTTTACATAGTTTTGTAAAAGTGAGAGCATTAGTTGCAATGCATTTACTAAAGAATATATTGATCATAAGGAAAAACCACTGCAGTAGCTCAGTTGGTAGAGTGCTTGCTTTGTATGTTGAAGGTTGTGTGTAGCAACTCTGGTCTGGTCTGACCAAGACTTAAAGTAAGTAGTGACTGTTCTTTTACCAAGCATTTGGCATTAAGAAATGAAAGTCATGGGGTCCTTCGGAAGAGACCTTTAAAACTAATGTTCCATGTCTCGGAAGGTGTGGCATGTTATAGGTCCCTACATGCACATTGCACTAAGTGCACTGGAGAGGTAAAAATTTCTGCCACTTTACCTATAGCTGGTGATGTCTTGATATAAGTGAGATATTCTTGACTGGGAGGAAAAATCCAGTCTGTCAGTCAGTCTGTTTATCCATCCTTATAAATGTTTACTTGTTTTAATAAAAGTTGAAAGCCTTACATTCAGTGCATTTACTAAAGAATATACATATAAATTGTAAAAAAGCTGTTCTATACTTGTTTGATTTAATATTGTCTTTATTTCAGGTGACAGTCTGTTACGGAAAGCCTCGTCGTTGGGTAATACATTCATACTTAACCATTATCAGGGCACTAACCAAGTACAGTATAATGCCAGTGGTTGGCTTAAGGTGTGTCGTGAAAATCCACTTCTGAAAGTAGCTACACAAGTTCTTCAGGATTCTAAAAAGTAAGTTTCTATGTTGTTATGAGGCATTTGTTAGGGTAATTAAAAAGTGATATGAGAATCTACTAAACTATACTGATGCAGATGGGTTACTCCGCTGCACCATATGACCAACAGCCATTTTGCTTGTTAAACAACACTCGTTATGATTTTTGTGAAAAATATCTATAAATTTAAAAGACAAATATAGGAATTATCTAAATGAATTGAATTCATATCATCACAATATCAAACACAAACATACCAGTCCATGTTCAAATATTGAAAACTGGCAAATTAAGTTGAACACATAAAATTTCACCAGGGAAGTGAGGTTAGGTGCTCTTAAAGGGTAAGCAACTCCTGTCTAGCTAGTTTTATCATATATAAACAATATTTAATGATTAGTCCTTATTTAATTACATGTACATGTATTTATCTGAAAATTATTTTTTTTGTTCTTGTTTGTATTTTCAGACAGAATATTAATCAGTTATTTAACAATGTAAAAGCCCCTGTAGCAGGAATGGTTAGTGGTTCTATTGTTGGTATGGAAGGTTCTAATACATTACGGAGGGTTGGCAGCATGAGAAGAACTTTTATGTCCGGCACTGCTGGTCTGAAGAAAAGATCAATGTGTTTACAAGTTAAATTCCAAGTGGTAGGTCCTGTATTTTAAATTCATCACTATTTGCTCAGGGACTTTGGGTTATATAAGAATAACCCTGTCTGTTTATCAATTAGTCTGGTTGTCCGTCCCAAATATTGTAGCCACTTCATATATTTCATGTCTATGGATGGATTTTGATCAAACTTGACACAAGTGTATACCAACATGAGACAATGTGTCGCATTCCAATCTTAGTGTCTGTCCTATCAGCCTGCCACTGGGAAAGAGGGTATTTGTCTATCAAGTTCAACAAGTTTGATTTACTATGTATGCATCACAAGCTCCGTGGCTGTAAAAGTTTTTATCATGCCTCACAAAGGAACAGAATTGAGACAGGTTTTATGATTCAATCATCAACATGGGTTCAACATGGGTTTATAGAATATTTAACAACTATTTTAAGTTTTAAGTAAAATTCTTTTTTAAACAGTAAATATACAAATATGTTCATGAGCAAAATGTTCTAAGGGAGATAACTCAAGAATAGTTTTTGATGCCGTACACTAACTATTCTTTTATGTTGTAGGATTCAATTGTTGAAACTTTGAGGAAGACTAAATGTCATTTTGTACATTGTGTTTTACCACAACATAATGCTGGTCTTTGGGAGCTGAAGACCCCAACAGTCCCACAAGACAAACAGGGAAGTGGAGAAGAAATACTCATGAATGTACCATTAGTTAGGGCTCAGATGAGGGGGATAGAACTACTGGATTCTGTTAGGATTTATAGACAAGGTAAGAGGCTCAGATGAGGGGGATAGAATCACTGGATTCTGTTAGGATTTATAGACAAGGTAAGAGGCTCAGATGAGGGGGATAGAATCACTGGACTCTGTTAGGATTTATAGACAAGGTAAGGGGCTCAGATGAGGGGGATAGAATCACTGGACTCTGTTAGGATTTATAGACAAGGTAAGAGGCTCAGATGAGGGGGATAGAATCACTGGACTCTGTTAGGATTTATAGACAAGGTAAGGGGCTCAGATGAGGGGGAT
This sequence comes from Anadara kagoshimensis, assembly GCA_021292105.1. Classification (NCBI taxonomy): domain Eukaryota; kingdom Metazoa; phylum Mollusca; class Bivalvia; order Arcoida; family Arcidae; genus Anadara; species Anadara kagoshimensis. Next base: position 20,688,637 of record CM037874.1, read on the forward strand.
AGAATCACTGGACTCTGTTAGGATTTATAGACAAGGTAAGGGGCTCAGATGAGAGGAATAGAACTACTGGACTCTGTTAGGATTTATAGACAAGGTAAGGGGCTCAGATGAGGGGGATAGAACTACTGGATTCTGTTAGGATTTATAGACAAGGTAAGGGGCTCAGATGTTGGGGGTATAACTACTGGACTCTTTTAGGATTTATAGACAAGGTAAGGGGCTCAGATGAGGGGGATAGAATCACTGGACTCTGTTAGGATTGATAGACAAGGTAAGGGGCTCAGATGAGGGGGATAGAACTACTGGACTCTGTTAGGATTTATAGACAAGGTAAGGGGCTCAGATGAGGGGAAAAGAACTACTTGACTCTGTTAGGATTTATAGACAAGGTAAGGGGCTCAGATGAGGGGGATATAACTACTGGACTCTTTTAGGATTTATAGACAAGGTAAGGGGCTCAGATGAGGGGGATAGAATCACTGGACTCTGTTAGGATTGATAGACAAGGTAAGGGGCTCAGATGAGGGGGATAGAATGACTGGACTCTGTTAAGATTTATAGACAAGGTAAGGGGGTCAGATGAGGGGGATAGAACTACTGGATTCTGTTAGGATTTATAGACAAGGTAAGGGGCTCAGATGAGGGGGATAGAATCACTGGACTCTTTTAGGATTTATAGACAAGGTAAGGGGCTCAGACGAGGGGGATAGAATTACTGGACTCTGTTAGGATTTATAAACAAGGTAAGGGGCTCAGATGAGGGGGATAGAACTACTGGATTCTGTTAGGATTTATAGACAAGGTAAGGGGCTCAGACGAGGGGGATAGAATCACTGGACTCTGTAAGGGATATAACTGTCCTTCATGAGCATTTGGTATGGCTTTTCCCTCTCTTGTCTATTTTACCTGCATCACCATTCAGGCGTTGAAGCCACTTGACTCTCTTTTTGTTCATTCCTTACAACGTCTCGATATAAGTGAATTTTTTCGACTGGGACGTTAAACACCATTACTCAACTCAACTCATTCCTTACATATAGGTTTATATACTTTATGTTACCAATAAATCCCATTGTATTAAAGTTATAAATTTCAAATTGGGTTCGGTGCTGTACCACGTGATCAATACCTCTTACCGTTTGTGCGAAACATTTTGGAAAACGTCAATGTCATAGTTTCCTGGAATGATGTTGTTACCGTGGGAAAACATCATCTCATGCGATTCCATATCCATTAGGTGTAAGTGTTTCGCACAAACATGAAGGGGTATCACATGGTACAGCAGCAAACCCCATTTTGCATAATATATATCCTCCTATTTTAGGAAATCTTTTTATGAATTTTACATGTTGAACTACTCAGTAGTAATGCATGTGTGCAACATTATATAATGTTAGACTGTCAGGTAATAAATATATGTTGCGTTTATTTTAAGACCAGAAGAGTTACCTTACCTTGTATTTTTCAGGTTTCCCAGATTTTATTAGTTTTGGTGAGTTTAGACAGAGATTTGAGGCTTTGATTCCACCTGGCAGTAAACCTTCTAAAGACATGGAAGAGAAACAAGCTATCAACTTGATGTTAGATAATTTAGACATAGACAAAATTAACTACAGAGTGGGATTAAGTCAGGTGAGTTTTGAATTGTACAATTCTTTTGAAAGGGTATCCCATTTCAGTTATACCATTGAACACACTAATGATATAAGTGACCTAGTATGACCTTTTGTTGTGACCTAGTATGACCTTTTGTTGTGACCTTTTATGACCTTTTGTTGTGACCCAGTATGACCTTTTGTTGTGACTCTTTATGACCTTTTGTTGTGACTCTTTATGACCTTTTGTTGTGACTCAGTATGACCTTTTGTTGTAACTTCGTGTGACCTTTTGTTATGACTTATTATGACCTTTTGTTATGACATATTATGACCTTTGTTGTGACCTATTGTGACCTTTTGCTGTGACATATTATGACCTTTTGTTGTGACATATTATGACCTTTTGCTGTGACATATTATGACCTTTTGCTGTGACATATTATGACCTTTTGCTGTGACATATTATGACCTTTTGTTGATTAAGTTATGACTTCATATTTACCTGGATTTTAATTATTAATGAGAGTGAAGTATGTTTACCTGTACTAATCAATCTGTACATTTATTATTTATGCACAGAATTATAGAATTATAGAAAAAATGGGATTTATTTCTTTACTTCTGTGATAGATAAATAACTTGTAGGTAGCAACAATACTTATACCTTGACTAGAAAAACCACTTGATTAATTTTATGAATATAGTACATGTAATAATAGAATCCTACACCAGTAACAGGGTAAGACAGAGATATCTCAAACAAGGATGGATATTTTCAATGTCCAGAGCTCACTAAAGCTCGTTCTGGACAAGAAAATACTCATCCTCGTTTGAGATATATCTGTCTTACCCTGTTACCGGTGTAGGATTCTTTTTCTCAAACATTTGCAACATAAAACATGATTTGTAAAAAAAAATTGTGTCAAATGTTCAGTTTTCATTTCAACATCAGTGTCTGCTGAAAATGACGTAATCAATTTTTGTTGACGTTCTGGCCTAAAATGATTATGACATCATCAATTAAGCGTGTGTAAGTGATTGTGACGTTGAGAAATTGTTGGTTGACTAAGGAACTTTTCTCAACTTATTAAGTCCTCCCAACTATAAATCCAGAGTGGTTATAACTTCGCGAGAAATTCAGCATGTAGCCCGTCTCAACCCTAGGGTGTGACAAGGAAATCCTACATGGGTAAAAACAAGGGATTTCCATGTCACAGGTGTGAGAAATTAGTCTGCCCCTTCTCTCTCTCATTCCACAATGGAAAGAAAACTGGGTTGAAAATTTTGGATTGTCTGATGGCTTGAAACCTATAAACTTTTAAGTCAGCCATGTAAGAGGCTTTATAACAAGGTCTTACTGTGCTTATATATCTAGCAGGGTAATCAAGAGTCCATATAATACTGTACAAGTATTTAATTACTTACATGGAGACCCCACATGCAGACTTAACTTTATAACAGATACTTCAGGTAGCAGTCTTAATTTATGCTTGTATAGTGTAATTAAATTTATTGAAAGTCATAATCAATTTAGATGTCAAGTTAACTGCACAATATGTCTGGCTGTATGGATAAATGTGAATTCAGATTGCAAAAAGGATGGATATACGAACATATAACTACTGTGTCTTGTATATATGAAAATATTTGAATTGGATTGGCATAATTTATTTACCAGTACAGAAAAAAAAATTTGCTTAAAAGTAATGAAAGGATTTATTACAGATTGAAATAAATATACCTGTGCTACAAAATTTAGTTACATATATGTTGGTGGCCTGCTGACTATATCATTATATATACAGGACTGCATTCCTCTCAAACTGTTTTGAATGGGACCAAGTTCCTTGTGATTGTGAAAATAAGTGGTCAAATAACCAAAATTGTGAAAATAAGTGGTCATATAACCAAAATTGTGAAAATAAGTGGTCAAATAACCGAAATAGTGAAAATAAGTGGTCAAATAACCAAAATTGTGAAAATAAGTGGTCAAATAACCAAAATTGTGAAAATAAGTGGTCAAATAACCAAAATTGTGAAAATAAAAAATTATTGTTATTTTTATACAACTTTAAAATAGATGACAACATGTTTAATGAACTGTGAATGGGGTCAAGTATTGACCCCAAATATGGCCCATATAGAGCCATGATGTGTAACAGTAGGAGTAAAGTGGACCCCTAAATAATGGAAAATTTGAAAACATCTCTACCAAAATATGACATTTAGATTGCAAGCATTAAATCATATGTATACCCTGTATGGTTCTTTATTTATTTTAATGAAAAAAAAAAGATTCTGATTTGTTTTGTAGATCTTCTTTAGAGCAGGTGCCCTGAACAGATTAGAAGCATCTCGTGATGAGAAGATAACAGGAAGGATAACAACTCTACAGGCTCATTGTAGAGGATATTTAAGTCGTAAAAAACTGGAGAAATTACGGGTATGTGGAGTGTTAAATAACATGTAATTGTGACATCATATTGATAGGCATACATTTAAGAAAATGTTATAAACTTATGCTGCAATGGTTTTGCAAAGTTTGTAAAAGGAAATGAATTTAATTGTATTGTTCAATGAAGAAATTTTGGGTTGAAAAATAATCTGTGATTTATACACATATATAAGTTTTTTGGAACCTGTGAAAACAGACCTGTTAGTAAACCGAATATGTGTCTTAATTGAACTATTTTCCCCAGGACATATTACATGTATTCAATATAAGTGAAATATTCATTACATGTATTCGATATAAGTGAAATATTCTTGACTGGGATGTTAAACACCATTACTCAACTCAACTCCAGGACATATTAATATTGTTTGTTAAATTACCTGTCTTGTGCCTCCCCCCCCCCCCCCCCCAAAAAAAAAAAAAATCTGCTAAAAAATGTTGAGTTTAGACAGGTTTTACTGTATGTTTACTGTACATATACCACCAGTACAAGTGCATTATATACAGACTGATACTACCTGGAGGAAGTCTGTAGTTGAATATATTAAGTTTAAATTGTTACATACTTAAAACAATCCAAATAAATACATTTACTTAAAGTATTTTTGAATAATACAAATATGCAGATATTGACATAATCTGAATAACATTACCGTGTTTATGATGACATTCATCGTTGTGACTTCAGTTTGTCTGCACTTCAAACTTAATGAATTCCTGCAAACAGATTGTCTGACTTGTTATCAAGATCTAGAGCTGTTTTGTTCGTGTTTTAAAAAAAGTATTTATTTATTTATTTACCATATTTATTTATTTATTTATTTATTTATTTATTTATTTATTTTTGTTTGATATTGTGGCAGAGTGTTTATAAACACTGGCAAGTTTATTATGCACAAAAGGTGTTAATACACAGTTATCCTATATGTGAATTCACGCCTTCATGCGTTCATTTGTAAACTCCACCCTATCTTAGGCTATATAAATTATAAAGACTCTTCCATGTTTATGAACACTCTGCCATAATATCGCTGACGGACTATACTTGGTATATTTTTGACAGGTGGTTGTTTTAGATAATAGTGTTAGCATTCATTAACATAATACAATCAATTATATAAAGATGAAAAGTATACATTTGTTTGTTTTAATTATTTATCCGTTTTTAATAATGACATTTTTTTTCAGTTTATTCAATTATGTATATTAATCTTAGTTTTTATTTTTGATTGTAACAGGTAAAACATATCGCCATTAGCTGTATACAGAAGAATGTCCGTAAACTGATGTTAATACAAGACTGGTCCTGGTGGAAGCTATATACTAAAGTTAAACCATTACTAGATGTACATAGGACAGAGGAAGAACTCAGAAACAGAGAGGTAGGTTTTGTTATATCTAGAAAAGAGTAGGGAGGAAAAATCAGAAGAGCTGAGTGAATTAGTGAAATATTTGATTTATATCGGGACCTTGATGAGAGAATGATCTGAAGCGGGCACTTAGCGCTTATGGATCAAAGCACCTTTCACCACCTAGGTTCAAATACCGGACAGATCCAAGTTTTGAGCAAGTTTGTCAGTTCACTTGCCTAAGATCAGTGGGCTTCTATGGGTACTACAGTCCTTCCTATATCTCAGAGAGAGAGAGAGAGAGAGAGAGGGAGAGAGAGAGAGAGAGAGAGAGAGACTCTTTAACTGAAGACATCCAGTAAAATCTTTAATATGAATATTATTTGTACGAGAAGTATTTGGACCAGGATGTGGTTTTATATAGTACTATATAACTTACGCTGTTATTTTATTTAGTTCCTTTATTATCACATATAGATAATTGACATGTTTAGTTTTATTTAAGATTTATGTCCATTTGATGGTTTTCCTGTCCTCCTAAGTTCATGTGTTAAATGTATGAGAGTGTTGGGTCACTCTATTGTATTGTAAAGTTACATGTGACACATCAGGCAATAACCACACTTATGGGATATCTAATTGAATTTTAAAGATTTTTTTCCTATATTTAATTGAATTTAAAGATTTTTTTCTTATACTTAATTGAATTTTAAAGATTTTTTTTCCTATATTTATTTGATTTTTAAAGATTTTTTCCCCTATATTAATTGAATTTTAAAGATTTTTGTTCTTATTCCACCTATATTAATTTCTTATTAAGATGATATATGAAATGTACACAATATCTTAATATTATGTGCAGAATAATGATTAAAAGTCACATCTATCAACAATTGAAAAACTGTTTTCACTGTATGCAAGATTTATGCCAATTCACTTGATCTTCTGAGAAAATAAATGACCATTTTAAATAATTTCTAATTTTATTTTTTAATGACAATGAAAATTTTTTTATGCAATGTATCTTAAATTTATTTGAATGGGAAATTAATACACGTATGTCCAAGACATACTTAGCTCTTCTTTAATTATGCTAACAGGTGTTTTCACTTGGCATGTCATATATTCTCCTTTAAATATGATAACTTATGTTTAAATTGATGGGTCAATAAAAATGATTAAATTTGAATTTAATATGATTGAGGGGAGAACAGGACAAAGTGATCAGATTTGATTAGAATTTCTTATTTCAATTGACTTTGAGGTACTAGAACAGGTGAAGTGATTAAATTCTAAAGTTGGATTTAAATTTCGTAGAAGTAGAACTAGTGAAATAAAAACATTGATTTTGAGATGGGTCAGGTAAAATGATTAAATTTGATTTTAATTTGATTGAGGCGAGAACAGGGTAAGTTGATCAGATTTGATTTGAATTTCTTATTTCAATTGACTTTGAGGTACAGTACTAAAACAGGTGAAGTAATTAAATTCTAAAATTGGATTTGAATTTCCTATTTCAGTTCACTTAGAAGTAGAACTATTGAAATAATGACATTAAATATGGATTTCTATTTTTTATTTGATAGTTTGAAGTAGAACAGATGAAAGCAAAATTAGAAAAAATAGAAAAGGAAAGAGCAGAGTATAAACAACAATGCGAGAAACTAGATAACAGGGTGAGTATTGAAATATATATATATAGTCAAACCTGTCTATAAAGGCCACCAAAGGGAACCAGTAAAAGTGGCTTTTATGGACAGGTGGCCTTTATATACAGGTTCAAATAATATTAATGAATAACACTTGGGATACAATTCTACTGGCCTTTATAAGCAGGTGGGCTTTATATAGAGGTGGCCTTTAAGGCAGTTTGGCCTTTACTACAAATAAAAGGTTTCAATAAAATTAGAATAAACAGAATGGTCTTTAAAATCAGACCTTAAATTCACGAATATTACGAAAAATAACAAAATTATTCAGATTTAATATACCTAAGATTTAAGTTAAGGAAAATCTTAGTTAAGAAAGTATTGTGACACTTGAGTCCTGGCCAGTATTCGTCTTGGTCAGATTAATCAGAAACAGTAGATTAATTTGAAGGAATAGTACTGTGTGTACTCTCTATCTGTGTATTGAAACATTAGAATATTGATGAACTCAAATATAGTTTTTTTTTCAAATACCTTTGAATCATCTTTGAACTCAAAAGACAAGATTTGTTTTTGTGATCATTCTGTCTTCATCAATTAAAGTAAAAAATTCTTAGTACAATGTGTTGCCTTGTTTACTGAATGGTTTAAAGTGTGAGAAAGTTTGTCAGTTTGGCTGCCAAAGGTTGATTGTTTTTGTCCCTACACTATGCTTTCCTCCACTATCCCTGAACTGACCACTGCAATATAAGTAAAAAAAACAAAACATGCTACCCTCCACTCCTTTAGTACAATGCACTTTAGTTATATTTATACCCCAGCATTGAAGAAGAGAGGGTATATGGTTTACCTCTGTCCTTCCATCAATCCTCCGTCCAAAACAAAAAGTTTTTGTAACAGTTTTCTTAGCAACTACTAAACACTTGAGATTCTGTATGTGAGTTCAGTATGAGGTCCCATGCCACAAGTACTGATTTCACGTCTGTCAGATATCTACTTCCTGTTTAGTGACTTTGTTTCTTTTTCTACATTTATGGTCAATGGTTGAAGTTAAAACTGGGAGTATACTAAGTGCATAGTAGCTCAAAGATTTCTTGTTTCAGTATACCTGGTACTCAGTGTAAATTTTATCAATTTATATAATTTATATTTGCAGTTAGCTGAGGCTACGGCAGATTTAGCTGAAGAACACACTACTGCATCACATGCTTCTGAGATGTTAGAAGCTGAGACCTCAGAGAGAATGAGACTAGAAAAAGAACTCAAAGATATACAGGTATGGTACAACAACTTTGATATCTATATAATCACTAGTACAGGTATGACACTTTATCCCACCTCAGTTAAAATTCCTTTATTCCTATTGGTCAATTAGTAACCTAATATGGGGTTATGTTAGGTCACTAGTGATTATCTCCCTTGTCCCAAAAAAAATATTCGGTCAGAGCAATTATGTCCCTGTAACCTATATAAATAATGGCATTGCTGTTTCTGTAGATGTATTAATGTTTTGACATCTTGCAGATCAAGATCTTCGCCCAACATAAATTTTAATAACTCCATATATTTCCGTATTAGGTCACTAAATCACTGTGTAACTAATATTACAACTTTGATGTCCATCAGAGAATATTGTTACATCACACATGTATAATACTTTAACCTTTTTGTGTACTTAACTGTTAAAATTTTTTAGAAAAAATGCTACAGTACAGGCCTGTTGAAAGCTTAACACTGAACTGAAAAAGGACCAAGATGTGCTCTTATTCATTACTTATTGTTAAACTTTCAACAGATTTATACAGTAGCTTGAACCAGGAATTAAAACATGGAACATACTGACAACATGTGCATAGTCTGCCAACTGACTTTTTTCCCCTGTTTTACATTAGTTTCCCTGTAGTTTTGTATGTAAGGAATTTCAAAAATGAGTGCTTACCCTTCAGGAGCACCCGGCCTTACTTCCTTGGTGGAAGTTCACGTGTCTAACCTAACTTGTCAGTTCCAAAGTTTTTACTTTGCTTCTGGATTTTGATTCGGACATGGATTAGTATGTTTGTTTTTGATTTCATTGTCTTTATAGTGAGTTGCACACTAATGATGGTTGCATTAAGAATTATGATCCTGTCACCACATTATCTCCCTTTAACTAATTATCTTTCTCTGTTTTCTCTGGGCTCTCATTTTTCCTTCACCATTTGTAAACAGACCATTTCAATATAAGTCGAAAAATATTTTGACTGGGGCGTAAAACTCCATGAATTAATTCCACTTTATGTAGAGTGTAATTTCACACTACATTCCACATGTGAGTCCTTATATTATTGATTGTATTTTATTTTTCACAACAGTCCAGATATACAGTGTTAAAGCGTCATAGTGAGAAACAAGAGATGGAGTTGACACAGTTACATGTGTGGCAAGCTGAGGCTCTGGATGGAGAGTTAGATGATGATATGGATGGTAAGATTTATTGTCATACTTTATATCAAAAAATAATTTTCAGTAAAAATTTTGGTATTTGAGATTATTCAGTTTTAATAAAGAGTTAAAACTTGTTCATGAATCAATTAATAAGATTGTAGTGTTAGAAAGTTTGTCAGTTTGCTTCCTGATGTCAAACATGTTGTTTAACCAGCTACTTTAGTTTCCTCCATCATTTTAGAACTGACTGTCTCAATAAAGAATTGACTGTCATTTTATCCTGGGTCATCAAGTAATGAACCATATTTTATAACTAACAAATCTTATGAACTGCTTTCATTTTAGATTTGCTAATTTTAAAACCAGATTTTTTTACCAGGGTTCAACATATTAATTATTTGTCAATTTTAAATACTTGATTTTAAAATGTATAAACAACATTTGATTGTGATAATTTTATTATTTACAGATTCAGTATATAAAGAGAGGTATGAGAAGTTACTTAAAGAATTAGCCATAACTAAGAAACGTCTGATGAAACAGCATGAAGAAGAACTAGAAACGCAAGAGGCACATAAAAAGGCTGTAGAAAAAAGGGTGAGTACTTTATACGAGAGAGAGAGAGAGAGAGAATGAATTTGATTTTGGTTTTGAGATTTCATCAAGATGCTTGTTTGAGTTGTTAAAAAAGGAGAGAGAGAGGGAGAGAGAGAGAGAGAGCAAAAAGATGAATCTAAGTACATTGGACTTGGGTTTCATTTAGATGTCTCGGGATTGTTGTAAAGAAGACAAAGAACTCATCATAACTCGAAGAACTCTCACATATGGAGTGAGCACTCAAGCGATGGAAAGAGAGAGAGAGAGAGAAAGATAGAGAATCAAAGACATTGTTTAAGCAAGAATAAAGTTAATATCAAACTTTGCTATCCAAAATTTTTGAACAGCATGCAGTTATTTACTTTACATAACATAAAACTAGATTTATCAATCACTAATCAAAGATGAGTTAACTTGCAAGAAGTCTAAGCAGGATGACATTTTGAAGAATTTGTTCACTTATAAGACTTGAGTTGAGTAATGATGTTTTACACCCCAATCAAGATTCTTTCACTTCCATTGAGACGGACAGTTCTGGGTTGGCGGAGGAAACAACAAATGACCCTAGAAAACCAGCAACCTTTTGCAAGTGAACTAGCTGAAAAATATAAATTAAATAAAAACATTATCTAGGCCCTCTATGCTGAAGGAGTCCATCACTGATTATTCCACCACTGGAGGAAAATGTTTCTGGTATCTTCTTCCAAATGGTACAAATGAAGAGATCATAACCAAAGAACACTATAGTTCACCTAACTTTCTCAAACTATGATCTGTCGCAAGTAGAATTCAAACCTAAGCTGTGAATGGCACTGTGATTCATAAACATGTGTTCTTTAGACCACTCAACCCAACCCCAACCCCAACCCCCCCCAACCCCCCCCCCCCCCCCCCCCCCCTTTTTAAATTTAAATATGCAAACAGACATATTCATTGTGTAATTTAGGGGATATATAAAGTTGATATATAAGGATAGATAATGATAATGCTGGGTACCTGGTGTTTATGGTAATGAAACATGATGTCTTACCTAAATCACACAGCCCAATCTAATATTCAAATTAAAGGTCAGATTGCCAGGTCAAACTTAACACACTATAGTAGACTAAGACACTGTGATTGCTGTTTTAGTCTTTGGTGCAATGCAGTCAAGAAACTTTTGCTTGAGATTTTGTATTGTGACAAATTAGGGTATGCTATTAGCTAGCAACATTATACAATGGTTTAGACTTGTTTCAACAAGCTTAATCTTTAGTAGAAGTTTTTTATGTGTGTTGTACATCTGTATGTTAAAAAATGAAAAAAGGAGTAAAAAATTTAAAAACAAAAATAACAAAAAAGAATGCATTACTCATATTCTGTTTATACATTTACCACCCAGATAATAACAAACTTTTAGAATGTTTTCAAAATGTTTTGCAAAGAAAATGTGTGGGAAAATTGCATTTGCTTTTCTACATTAATTATATCTAAAATATAATGATTGAAAATATTTGACATTACTTGTGAGCTGTAAAAAAATTATGTAAAGGCTACATAAAAATATGTAAAAACTATATAAGAAATATGTAAAAACTATCAGAAAACTGTAAAAAATCACTTTACAAGTTCTTTCTGTCACAGTTACACATTTCTTGGTTCTGTAGAGAGGTTGTGTTGATGTTTTTATCTGTTAGAAGACCAGAGATGATTTGTAGATGACAGATTTTATGCTGCATTACTCCATATCTTAGTGTTACTTGTGCTGATTTAATTATATTAGTAATGTCTGGTAATGCCATAGGCTGCTGCCCTGAGGCGGGGTTTATGTCCCTAGTTACATCATCATGATTGACAGGTACAATACTGATGGACGGACATAAAATGCAATATTGAGGCTCACCAAAGGGGTTTAAAGATAAAATAGATAAAACATATTTAAAAATTGTTAAATCAATATTGAAATTAAAAGATCAAACTTGTACAAATAATGACTTTTCTTACCTTTAAAATTGAATAAATATTTAAATAATTAAATGCTTTTTAATCATACATGAATAAAATCAATAATTGGTAGGAAAAATATCTTATTTGAATGACATATCATTATTTATTCAGAATCTACTACAGTCATGGCTAGGCCCCCTTTATGCTAATGTAAGACTTTTATACTATAGTATGTCTTACCAGTAATAGAAAATGTTTTTACCCTGACTTTACAAACACATACACACACACACAGTTATATACCGACTATTAATTTTGGATTATTATCATCAGTTGTTAAGATAAAAAATATTTTTTAATCTTATTGTTATGAAAGACGAACCTCCTCCAACCATCATGATGATGACCATGAAGGTAATTTTTTTTAATGTCTATGATTAATAATTTTTTCTTACTATTGATAAAAGTTTTTTTTTTGGAGAAAATCTAGTTTGATATATAATGCATTCAATAGATTTGTGTGTACATATATATATATATATATATATAATATATACTTTATTTTGTTTATTGAATGTTTAAAACTTAATTTTTATGTTTTATTGATAAATCTGGTGTTAAATATAAAAATAACAAATGTAAACATTCTTAGTATAATTTCGGCAAGTGTTCCTAATTAAGTGCATGCTTATAGATCAGAGTTGAACTCACTAGCACTGCATTAGCTCAGTTGGTAGAGTGCTCGCTCTATAAGTGTGAGGTCATGGGTTCGAACCCCAACCGGGTCTGACCAAAGACTTGAAAGTGGGTTGTGACTGTACTTTCGCAAAGCATTCCGCATTTCGAAAGAAAGTCACAGTTTTTTTGGATTGGAACTTAAAATTAACAAAGCCCCTTGTCCTGGTAGGCATGGCATGATAAAGAACCATGCTGTATAATGCCATCAGCACAACGCGGAGGCAAAATTTCTGCACCTATGCCATAGCTGGCGACATCTCATAAGTGAAATATTCTTGACTGGGATGTTAAATACCATTAATCAACTCAACTCACTTCATATTTTACTTGGTTCAAATGTAAATGTGAGAAAGTTTGTCAGTTTATTCGCTTGTTTTATCTGGGCACTCCAGTTTCCTCCATCATCTCTGAACTGACAGCAAGGCTAGAATGACAGTGGCAGGCAATAAGAGGTTGAGAGTGACTCAAGTTATTATTTCCCTATCTGTTAAAGATGTAGATGTAAATAAAAATTGTAAAGCAAAATGTCAATAAGCTTGGGGCCTTAGTGATTGATTGGGAAAAAGGCATGCTTACGAATCGTGGTGCCCCATACTGCCTGGGGTGGGGTCACACTTTAGACAGATCATAGTGTGAGAAGGTTTTTTATTAGTTCGCTTTCGGTAGGTTTGTGTTTTTTTCTTGGGAATTCTGGTTTTCTCCACCAACCCTGAACTGACCACCTTGATTTAATTGAAAGAATCTTGACAGTAGCGTAAAACATAACTATTGTTTTCCACCCATATAGCTGGGCAGTAAGAGCTAGAATGACAGTGACAGTCAATACGAGGTTGACAGTGACCAAAGTTATTATTTTCCCCACCTGCTGTATGGAATGTTATTTAATGTCACATTAACTTGTCACTCATCAGTAAAAAATAATAAACATGTAACATTTCACATTGAAAACAAGAAGTTATACAGAATACTACTACATGTAGTACTTAAGTTATTTGTTGTATTAGCTGTTTGTTTACACCTAAATATTGTTCCCACAAACAAGATTTATAGATTCTTTCTAGTTCTGATTTTGGTTTACCTTTTCAAGTGTGACAAAAATTAGATACATGCATGTACAGTCTAACCTTTCTTAAAGACCACCTCTATATAAGGGGCACCTGCTTATAAAAGCCAGTATATTTGTATCCCAATTGTTCTTTATTTATGTTATTTCAACATGTATATAAAGGCCACCTGTCCATAAAGGTCACTTTTACTGATTCCCTTAGGTGGCCTTTATAGACAGGTTTGACTGTACTTAAAATTAAATTACCAGTAATAAACTATGATTTGATTATTCAATATCAACTTTTCTAGCTGGATTTGTTGCCTGACTTATTAATTATACACTTTGCTAAATTTGAGTTGAGTAATAGTGTTTTATGTCCCAGTCAAGATCTTTTGCTTATATTGATAAGAGATGGTGAACTATTTTGAGGAAACTGGAGTGCCTGAAGGAAAGCACCAAACTTCAGTCATCAAAGTGATAAAGTTTCTCACAGAAGGATTGGCCCACAGTGGGATTCAGATCTAGTCAGTGAGAGGTATGCTCTTTCTGATGATACATGATGTATGGCTCATGCATCACAAGGCAGCAAGAGACCTTGTATAGTTGCAAAAAGGCTTTACTCTTCAAACCCATGGTGTCAGAGCTAGGACCTAAGTCAATCTCTTGTGGAAATTGATGTTTTTAATCATATGCAAACTATACAGGATATCAAAAGAAAATATTTACAATTGGAATTGACCTTCTTTAGATGAACCTATTTGTTTTTACTGGCATTCAATTGCTCTTGAATACAGTGTGGGGTCATGACCTCTGATTACATAAAGTTTAACTATCTGATTACATAACAGAATGTCATCCTATTACGTCATGCATTGTTTGATTGGTCAGCATCCAAGTCTAGTCCCGACATAACTATCCTTATTTGGAGCATGGCTGTTTCATCAATCCTGTACCTTTGTCGGAATCGTGAATGAAATAAATTATAGTAGTGACAATTTTACATTTCAGACATGCTATCAATATTTTTTATCATTGTAAATATAAGAAATAACATTCTATTTGAGTGTATTCATTCGGTATTATGAATAAGTCAGGAATAGCATATTGAATGAACTGCGAAGCATATGAATGAGAGTCAGGAATAGCATATTAAATGAACTGCGAAGCTATGCTATTCCTGACTCTCATTCATAATACCGAATGAATACACTCAAATAGAATGTTATTTCTTAATTAAGCACCACCTAATTTTATGCTTTCTGTATAAATGGGTTTCCTTAGTTTGTTTAAGGTTTCAGATTACATAAGTAAAGTTTAATACTTTCCCACACATCGTATCCTCAGTTCATTACTTGATATTTAAATTACCTGGTATGTAGATTAATTTTTTGATCATTTTTAAAAAAAAATTTCCCCAGCATCTGACATCTATAATGAGACATTGATTGTAAAAATGTTTACATCTGGTGAAGAAATTATGACATAATGGGTGGTACTAAATGATTATACAACTTAAAGGGGAGATAACTTGAATAAATTTAGTTCAATAGCTATTGTTAATGTAGATCTAGACTGGGTAATACAAATTTAGATAGATTCAGTAAACCTTGTCCTAGTTCTTCCTTTTTACTGCATACATACAGTCAAACCTGCTTTAAAGGCCACTTCTATATAAGGACAACCTGCTTTGAAAAAGTCAGTAAAACTTAAATCTCAGTTACCTACTCTTCATTTGAGTTATTTGAACCTGTATATAAGGACCACCTACCCATAGAGGCCACTTTTACTGGTTCCATTAGGTGGTTTTTATAGACAGGTTTGACTGTATTTAAATATAAAATAAATACATTGATTTTATAAGAAAGCTTAGTGATGTAGTGTCTACCTCATAGAGTCTAAAGATCCTTAGCCCAAACTTTTTCATGTCTTGAAATGTATTTATGGACACTCTAGATAATAGCAATGCTTTTGTTCATAATTTTTAAATGGTCTCTTCCCATTCAAGCCCTAAATAAATTGGTGATAATTAGGTGGGTGCACTAACCATTCTGACACTTTAACACTGGTGTACCATGATATACTTAATTGGTGTACCCATTTCATTTGAAATTGTTATTAAAAGTTATATTTGATCTTCATTTGAAGTAGTCCATTACAATAAGTAAGTAAATAAAATTATTTAAATCATAGTTTTATTTTGAAATAATGAATGACTGGAAATCTGTATTTCATCAGAACTACACAAAAGTCTGTTTTTCATTAGAACTACACAAATTACAGGCATGAATGATTTGTAAAATTTAGATTTCAGAATAATAGAATTTTTTTTCAAAAGAATATTTTCGAATGTAAACAAGCACCTCTCTCCCTATACACAACAGAATTCTTATATATCAATACAATATCATTACTTAATTTGATTTGTATAGGCAGGCAACATTGACCTGTCTGCTCGACCTTTACTTTAAATATTTATTATGGGCCTGTACATTTATGGAAAGGGAACACAGGTGTTAATTTCGTTTACATTATGGGGAAACATGCATAATTTATGTATGTGAATCCTAACACTATTTATACATTGGGTGGATCATCATGTATGAATTTCCTAATAAAAGGTCAAGCAGACAGGTCAGTGTCGTTTCCCTATACCGTCAAAAATACGGATCACACTATACCTTCAAAATACCTATCACTCTATACTGTCAAAATACCGACAGTTTTCTTTATTGAACAGTCAGAGCAGTGCTGAGTCAATTACTGCACCAGGAAAAAAAAATAGCATGTGTTTACTTTTACAATTACTAAGAAGATATACAGACAAATGATTGAAGGATGTCAGATTTTATGGAGAAACAATGGTTTGGACATATTTTGTGCTAGATTAATAATCATATACCATAAAACACATGTTTATGGTTCTAAAGGTGGAGAAAAAAACCTCACACAGAAATTAACTGCTGGAAACATGCTGATAAACCATACACTGAACTAATGTTTACATACTGTTGTCATGGAAAATTTTGTTGCCATGGTTATATTTCGTGCATGTGATTGCTGTCATGGGAACATAAACAAATGATTTAAACTCAATTCGATAATTGTATATTATTTACATGATGTTGCCATGGAAAATTCATATGGAACATGGATCATGAATCAGTTGCCATGGAACTTTGCAAGTTCAGTTATAATTTTTATAAGATTTTTTGACAAAATAGTATTTCATTTCGCTGAAAATATTGCAGTCCTGTGAGATGGTATCTGTTGAAATAGTTGGAAAAAATTCAAGTGATGTTTCTTCATTGTTTTCAAAGGTGAAATTATGAAATTTTTATTCAAAACAAGTCAAATCTCAGTTTGATCTACGGTAGATGTATGTTATACTCATGCATTTCATACATTTTCTTCTAAAGTTTTCTTCTAATCCGCTGAGCCACAGTTGATTTTCTTCATTTTAAATAGGGTTAAAGATTGGTCATAATGATGATGATGATGATGATGATGATGATAATAATAACAAATTAGCAAATAAATAAACCAAGAAGAGGTTGATATGAAATCTGTTAAGATGTCAGAAGGAATTTAAATGCAATTGAAAATGGCTGTATATGCATGAGGATAAAATTGTTTTTGTTTTGCATTTCAGTTTAGTTTCAAGTAGGATTATCTTTTAAGTATGCAAAATTCCTGATTGAGTCAAATGTTAACAAAACCTCAGAATCTCTCTTTCTTTCTCTCTTGCTCTCTCTCTCTCTCTCTCTCTCTCTCTCTCTCTCACACACACACACACACACACACACACACACACACACAGCAAACATGTGCTAAACTAACTTAGACCAATTAATGTAGGTCAATAATGCTTACTTCAAAAATTTTTTTTTTCAATTTTAGAAGTGTAAAGTGTTAAGTTTCAAGGTTGTTTCTTTTTCTTTATAAAACATATTTAAATTGAGGACAATTATAATATAGACATCTCAGATTACATGTCTTGATAGGTATATATACCTACCTGTATTACACACATAGTTATAACATACCTGTAATTAATAGGTTCAAAAGTAAACTTATAAATACACCTCATTAAATGAATTCTATACTTTTATACTAAAAGATACCATAAAAATGTGGGGGAAAAAAACAAAACTTTTTCATAATGATTTCAATAACATTTGTTTTAATTGAGTTGTACAGAGTACCTGGTAATGGGTTTTTATGGCCCAGTCAAGATTCTTTCACTTAAATCAAGGCTACCAGTTCTGGGATGGTAGAGGAAATCTGAGTGTCCAGAGACAACTGCCTGCCTTTGGCAAGTGAAGTGAAAAACTTTCTCGCACTAGGTTCTGACTGAGTGGAATTAAAACATAGGCAGTAAGAGGTGCTGTGATTGGTAAGGGTGACTACTCAGCCCCTAAAAGTGCCTGTTTAAATTCACTTTGCCTCTCTACATTGATGAGCTTCATTATGAATACTGTAAACCAACTTTTATTCGAGTGCAATTAGCTTTCGGGTGTTTTGCGAGGACGAAATCATCGCGAAAGTTAATGGTCGCAAATTTGTTTATGAAAATGGTTTTATTTATACCAAATATTCAGCTAAATACCATATCGCGAACATTGATAGTCGCGAAATAGTTTTGGTAAGAGAATCGCGAAAGTTAATATCTGTGAATAAAAGTTGATTTTAAGTACCTTTATGATACATCCAGAGTGTGAAAAAATGAAGATATGATTAAAAAATGATAAAGTTGTTAATAGTAGTTTTATTGACATCACTGACATTATAATAAATACATTCTTTATGGATACATATTTTATACATAGATACACTCTGGATATATACATGTTTGTTACTGTTTATATAAGATTTAATCTTCCACACAAATATTTCAACAAAGCTACCATAGTTTGTTTCATGAATCACAAGTCTGTCAAGCACTGTCAATAGATCATGTGACCTTATGTCAAGGTCATTCATAGTGATATGATGTAATGTCAAGGTCATCCATCCTCTGTTGGCGGTATAGTAATTACTGTAGTATGTTTTGTGATAAATTTTTATGTTCTTATCACTTGTATCTTAAAAAGATAAGTTTGAACAAAAATTTAAATGTAAAAGCTTGGACTACTGTGTATGATGACAGCACCTAAGATGATGGCTTTATGATTGATGTGTCTCATATTTTTCAGAAGAGACTGAATGTTCACACTGACATTTGGCCATTTTAGCTAAGTGGTTAAGAATTAAGATGCAGCTATTAGAAATTCATCTGGAGGATACATACATATTAGCACCACTAATGATGTATTCACAGTGTCTTTCGCCACCTAGGTTCAAATCCTACTTGGGAAGACCCTAGTTATTGTAAAATGTTTGTCAGTTTGATGCTCGTTTCTGAATGCTCTCATTTCTTCCATGATCCTTGAACTGACTGCCTAAGCAAAAATGGAAGAATTTTGACTAGGACATGCTCCATTTGTAATTCAAAAACCGGGTAGAGATATTTCATTTGCACACTTATCTGGTTACAATATAAAACACTTTTGATTATAAGATAGGGTGACTATATTTAGTTAAGGCATTAATTGCCATCTCCCAGTAAAGCAGTTTTACATCAAGTCACCTTGGAGTGTCCTCTGAAACTATATACCATATTAAATAAATGCCCTTCATATTAAATAAATATATATTTGTTACTTCTATCTATGGAAAAGTTTAGGTCAAATTTTGGGCATCCAATTCTTCTATTCTTTGTAGAAGTTTTGGTATTTTTCGCTTTATCTGGACCTTACCTCTGTGCCTGTAGAGGTTAGAATATATTTTCGGTATTCTGAACACTCCAGATTTAGTACATGTATATTAAGACGCCAAGATATTTTGATACTTTGGACCTCATCCTTTACAGTTGTAAACATTCAATACATAGAGACATTGTGTCTATAATTTCGATACTCTGGACCTCATTCCTCACAAAATGGAGTCGATAGAAATAGGAATTATTATCAAAGAAAGGAACATTGTTGTTGGAACACCTTGTAGAAATGTTCCTTTTGTGTTCTGTAGTGAAAACTCATCAAGTTCTGATGCAATTGAATATGTAAGTTATAATTTTATTTTTCAAAATCTCAAATTCCTTCATTTCTTTTAACACAGTATTTAATATTATTTTATTATTTAGAATAAATAAATAAATGAATTAATTAATCAATTAAAAAAAATAAATAAATAAATAAATAAATTAATAAATAAACAAATAAATAAATAATAAATAAAATAAATGAATAATTAATTTAGTGTATTGCAGTTTTAGCTGCATGGTTTTCATCATTTGAGTTCAAAGATTATGATGTCACCTAACTGGTGGGAAAGTTAGATATTTTGATGGATCTTCAGGAAGATTTATTATAAAATTTGCAGACTTGTATTGGCATTTCCTCTGATAAACATGTATTTACAATTACTTCTTTTTATTATGGCGCCATTGTTTTATGTCTACTATGCCATTTGTTAAAAAGTGTGAACTTTTCTTGGTCCTAAGAGAAAATAATTTTTGTGTTGCCTTAATGAAAAATAAGTCTGTATTTTTGCATATGTTGGCTTTTGAAAAACAATTTGTGTTGCGTTAGGTTGTCATTGATGTTGTGTTGTTAGTTAGATGCACACATCCGTTTGTATATGTGCATAATTTCCTGCATTTAAAACTGATAAAGTTAACAGGTTTTTAAAGCATTTAGAAAACATCTCACATGTATTGGAATATGTGCATAATTTCCTGCATTCAAAACTGATGATGTTTATAACGTACCTATTTGTAAAGCATATAGAAAACAGCTCAGTTTCTCAGACATGTCAGCACATTTCTTTTATCACTTTTTAAAGACTTTTTGGTACAGTTTTCATCTATGATAATCTGTACTGACACATGCATCTGGCTTAGCTATTTTATGAATTTAATTTGAATTATATGGATGAAGTGTGGAAAGCCTGGCGGTATTTTATCTACGAATTATCTCACACACAGATGTTGTTTTCTAATTACAGCATTATATCATTATTTTGATCTACACATGTCTAAATAGATAACTTTCACTTCCTTTAAGGGGAGATAATTTACATATATTCAGACTTTAAATTTAAACTTTCACTTCCTTTAGGGGGAGATAATTTACATATACTAAAACTTTGAATTTAAACTTTCACTTCCTTCAATTTCGAAGGGGAGGCAATGGACATTTAATTGAATTGTAAATTCAAAGGGGAGATAATTGGCATACATGTATTCAGATGATAAATTAAGGGGAGATAATTGACCAAACCTTTCATTGGTAAATTATTTTTTACCTCCTTGGTCACACTAGTGGTAAAAAAGCTGGATAATAGGATTTAATGCCACTGAATTAAAAAAAAAGTTTAAATTAGTTTAAGATTTGACTCTGAAAGAGAGAGCGAGAGAGAGAGAGAGAGTATTAATGATAAATAATTGCTGTCATTATTACCTAACATCCTCACATGATGACGAAGACCCTAGGGGGAGAAAACTAAGTAGTCTAATGAAATTAGTCAAGACCTGCAGCATCAGGTGATTAAAGAGGTGTAGATAGTTTGATGTATGTGAAGTTTTAGAGTAATTACAGTTGCATGTGTCTGGTCTGAGTTTTAACGTCTTTACAGCTGGTGTATATATTGATCTGTTAACTTTCTCCAATGCATTTTGTATATTGAATCTCATTCCTTCTTATTGGGTTCGTGAGAAGATGCCGGGGAATAGCAGCATGCACATGATCAAGGTATTACATGTATTACATATTATTTTTCATAGGTGTAATTGTTCTATCTTCCTCTCATGGAAGAGTCATTTAGTTAAAGGGTTAATATTTTTTTTGAATGGCCAATCATTGAAAATTATTAATCAAACTCTCTCTCTCTCTCTCTCTCTCTCTCTCTCTCTCATGACTATGACTCTCACAGAGGCGTGGATTAGTTTAAGGGTTAATACTTGCTCTCTGAATTTTTATTAGTCAATCATTTAAATTTCTCTCTCTCTTAAAAAACACACACATACATGAATTAATTTAAGGGTTAATATGCCCTCTGATGGTTTTAAGGAACAAACTCTCTCTCTCCCTCTCTCTCCATACAAACATAAATAATTTATTTGTGAACAATTGATTCTATCTATCTCACACAGATCACCTAGATGATTTCCTTGTTGTACAGTTTTATGGTTATCAGTTATTATTGAGTGATTAATATTAATGGTCAGTACTGTATCATGTCTGATTAGATTACAAAACAGCTACTGTACTGTTCCTGTTTGAAATCAGTTACACACCTGTAAAATGTTTTTCATGTAAAATGATTAAAATTCCTCTAGATGTTTGTTTCTCTATTTTTCCTATAATTTTGACCCTTTCCCAAGGGAGGAAAGAAGGCCATTGATGTATATATTTTATGTGTAAACCATATAATTTTAGTGAAAACTCCTATAATTTTGACCCCATATTCCTATATTTCCTATATTTTTAGACTTCAAACCTGGAAGAACCCCTGCTGGTCACCTCTTGATATAAATGAAATATTTGTATATAATATTAAATTAGTTTGATGTCTACCAGTTGCTGTTTCATTATTTATGCTCATTATTTCAGTTCATTCTGTTTTCTTATCAGGCTACTATCAAACCAATGCCCTAATATGTCACATGCAACAATATGGACTGGCATGATTTGCTGGTTTCTTCTAAAATTAATATTATTCAGTTAATATCCCATGTAAGCTTGCTGTGTCCATTCTTCTTGAACATTATGGGGTATCATAAGACTTACACAAGTCCATATACATATATAGATTATTAAATTCAATATTTTGCCCCTTTGAAACTATTTAGCAATCAACTGACAAAAGTCAATCTGGGAATAGAGTCCCTATTGTGGATTTAAACCAAAAAGAGTATAAGTTCCCTGGTGTGTAAGTGTCTAGTTTCATGTTTAGGTCTTGTCTGTTTTACATTAGGGAATACCTCACCTTGGATAACTAATGTTGATTGACTTTTGTTTGTGAATGTTTGTTTATAATTGTACAGTGTTTTATAAGGGTTAAAGTAAAAGGTGGCATTATTGACATGGATACACTGTACATGTTTCCTGGTTTGGTCTATTTCACATTCAGGAAATCCTCACCTTGGAATAATTACATGCAGGTATAACACATGTTGATTGACTTTTGTTTAGGACTGTAAAGTCTTTTATGTGACTTAAAACTAACAAGGGTACACAATATAATAGTCAAGTTCCCTTGTAAGCTGTAGTCTGTTTTACATTGGGGAATACCTCACCATGGAATAATTATCATGAGGTATCACTGATGTTGATTGACTTTTGTTTATGACTTTACATGAAGTTTGTTTATAATTGCACAGTGTTTTATGAGAGTAAAGACTAATTACTGGCCAGTATCTGTTAAGGAGAAAAACATCTGTGAAGCAACAAAATATATACATCATCATTATATATATTGGCACTTTGAGATCTGAGACAAGGCTAGGTGAGATGAGCTGACAAGGGATAGTCTGGGATGAGGGAGGCATATAAATATAATGATTGGTATGGTACTGGTTTTTAATGAGAGGAGAGAGAGAGAGAGAGAGAGAGAGAGAGCACTGGGTGATATGAGATGACAAGGGATAGTCTGTGATGAGAGGAGCATATAAATAAGGGTACTGGTAATTAATGAGAGAGAGAGAGAGAGAGAGAGAGCACTGGGTGATATGAGGTGACAAGGGATAGTCTGTGATGAGAGGAGCATATAAATAAGGGTACTGGTAATTAATGAGAGAGAGAGAGAGAGAGCACTGGGTGATATGAGGTGACAAGGGATAGTCTGTGATGAGAGGAGCATATAAATAAGGGTACTGGTAATTAATGAGAGAGAGAGAGAGAGAGAGAGAGAGAGAGAGAGAGGGAGCACTGGGTGATATGAGATGAGGAGGGATAGTCTGTCATGAAGATAAAGAATGGTATGGTACTGGTAATGAATCAGAGAGAGAGAGAGGGAGAGGGGGGGGGGTACTATCATACTGGTAATTTATAAGGTTTATCTGTCTGCAGTTACATGGAATTAGTACAAAAATTAGTACAAGATAGTTGGAGAGAGAGATTCACTTGATCAATTGAGATCTACTAAAGAAAACAGTACTGGTATAATAGTGCAGTAATCAATTTGGATAGTTGGAGAGAGAGAGAGAGAGAGAGAGAGAGAGAGATTCACCTGATCAATTGAGATCTACTATAGATAACAGTACTGGAATATTAGTGCAGTAATCAATTGGATAGTTGGAGAGAGAGAGAGAGAGCGAGAGAGATTCACCTGATCAATTGAGATCTACTAAAGATAACAGTACTGGAATATTAGTGCAGTAATCAATTTGGATAGTTGGAGAGAGAGAGAGAGAGGAGAGAGAGAGAGAGAGAGAGCGAGAGAGATTCACCTGATCAATTGAGATCTACTATAGATAACTTTGTGCAGTAATTAATTACTCTTGTCTGTATCTTTGTATATACTTGATGATGACTTTGTGTATACTTGACGTGAATACCATGTTTAATTGAAGTGGATATCATGTCTATTTTGTAAGTGATCTGTGTATACAAATAAGAAGTTTGACATTTTGTTTTATTACCATTTTCTGATTTGAGTGGAATATATGTATATAATATCATGTAGGCGATTTAGAATTTCTGTAAATAATCAGACTTTGTTTATTCTATAGACAGTACTCTCAGAGAGAGAGAGAGAGAGAGAGAGAGAGAGAGAGAGAGAGAGAGAGAGAGAGAGAGAGAGAGAGAGAGAGATGTTTTATAGATGTTTAGGGTTGTGGAGTAAGGATTCATTGAAGGTTTAGTTGTATGGAGAGATGGTTGAGAGAGAGAGAGAGAGAGACAGAGAGAGAGAGAGAGAGAGAGAGAGGAGAGAGAGAGAGAGAGTTTGATGTGTTGACAGATTTGAGTCTTTCTAGTGATGTTTAAATTAAGAAAATAAAAAGAAGTGCAACCTTCTTCAATAATAGATCATAAAAATATAACAACTATTTGTCAATCATCTTGAAGTCAAATTTTATTAACCTGAGACTTTTAAAATACTAGTATTTAACTTTTAACTGTGAAACAACTTATAACTACAGTCAAACCTTTCTATAAAAGCTACCCAAGGTACCCAGTAACAGTGGCCTTTATGGACAGGTGGCCTTTATATACAGGTTCAAATAATATGAATAAAGAACAATTGCAATGCAATTCTACTGGCCTTTATAAGCAAGTGGCCCTTATATAGAGATGACCTTTTAGAGAGGTTGGACTTTTAAGTTATTTAATAACTAACTACAGAATTTGCACTGATTATAATACAATTCCACTGGCCTTTATAAGCAAGTGGCCTTTATATAGAGGTGACCTATAAGGCAGGTTTGACTGTATATAGATGTACAGTAAAACCTCGATTCATCGCCACCATTTGGTCAGTCAAATTTTGGCGTTATAAAGGGGTTTGGCGATAAATTGGGGGAGGCGGATAAAGAAAAACATAAACAAAATGGATTTTGGGACTTCAAAATAGCGTGGCGATAAGCGAGGTGGCAACGTTATCGAGAGGCGTTATAACGAGGTTTTACTGTATCATATGTATCATGTATCATACCTTATTCATATTAATTGAGAAAGTATGTTCTTTACTCTTTTAAGTTGAAAAAGTAATTATACATATATTTAAAGAATACAAGTCATGTCTTATGTACATACAGTACAGGCCTGTCCAAAGTTTAACACTAAGCTAACGAATTAGTATCAAATAGACAGCTCATCTCGACCCCTCGTTAGCTATATTTTGACAGCTATTTGACAGCTGATTTCTATCTCTCGGTTGGATTGTCTGCCACTAGCTATCCATATCTCGGAACCCGAGCTTTGACTTCTTTTGTTAGCCGAGTGTTAAACTCTTGACAGGTCTGTACTGTATATTTACTGTCACTCATTATATGTACTGGTACATAGATATACCACAGTGCAATATATCTTATACATTGATTCCATTTGTGGACATGATAGAATTTTTTACTGGGCTCTATACGTCTAAGGTACATGTGTATATATATTCCATTTTATTATAGTAGAAATGTTTGAAATATGAAAAAATAGTTTATATCCTTTATCATGAAATGCTATACTGTGTAAGAAGAAACATTTACGACGAAAAAAATGTTTGTGGTTTTTACGGTGACTCTTCTACCGCGAATATGTCTTCTCAGCGAAAAATTTCTTATTTCCTTGGCTCACTTTTCTTACAGTAGATACCCTGAACATTTCTTACAGCCAAAAAGTTTAGAAGATCAAAACCCCGGAAGTTTCCTACCACTATTGTTTCTTCTTATACAGTATACTACATGGTCCTTCTGTGGATCTGAACATTTTGCTTAGATAGAGCACAGCTCAATCTGCAGACATTGAGAGGTTTAACTTCACTGTTATTATGCCTTGTTAATAGTTGAAGATAGTTGAATTGGATATTTTTTTTAAGTTTTGAACATTATTAAGGCAGTAAATAGAGTACAGTCAAACATGTCTATCAAGGTCACCTGCTCTTTTATTGGTTCCCTTGGGTGGCCTTTATAGACATGTTTACAGGTTTGAATAATAAAAATAAAGAACAATTGGGATACAATTATACTGGCCTTTATAAGCAGATGACCCTTATATAGACATGGCCTTTAAGGAGGTTGGACTGTATGGATAAAAATACATAGAATCATAACAATTGTTTCATATAAGTAGTGAATTCCAGATTTTTATGATATTTATTTTATTTCCAGCTACATGAAGCAATTGACGATGGAGAAGACCAACGACGTCAACTTGCTACAACGAAAAAGAAACTACAAAAACTGGCCCTGGAGATGCAAGATACAAAGCTCCACCTAGAGGAACAAATGTCCAGAAATAATGATCTAGAACGCAAACAGAGAAGGTACAATTTGTATTTTACAAATCTCAGAATGTAGACTACATTAATCAAAATATCTAAATAAGTAACTTAAATAGTATAAGATATATAGCTCGGGGAACATTAACCTTCATAATAACACAAGTTTGGCCTTATTGTATTCTGTGTGACTTGAGAACGTTGTTGCCAACATAGTATCAACATAGATAGTGTTAACCCAAGTTGATCTGCCCATTTCCCTCAGAGTTATGGCCCTTTTGAACATAAGTGCAAATCAAAAAACAAACTGGTGGTTGTGGATCCTAATTCACTGAATTTGCTTGATCTTACCAGTGCTTGTTTTCATAGGCTATCAGTTTTCTTTCATACTGTGACTCAAGTAGACAAACTGGGCCTTGGTGGGCAAAAGTCTAAAATAGTGGCTTATGGATCACTGCACCTCATTGCCTAAATTCAAATACCAATTGAATGGATACTAAGTTTAGAAAATATGCTGAAACCCAAATACCAATTGAACGGATACTAAGTTTAGAAAATATGCTGAAACCCAAATACCAATTGAACAGCTACTAAGTTTAGAAAATATGCTAGATGGTTTCTGCCACCATTAGAGAACTGACTGCCTTGATACAAGTTTGAAAAAAAAATTAATGGGGAGTTGGGGGAACAAAATTTTTCATTTCATTCCACTTCATTTCAAGTGGACAAATGTCCAAACCCATGAATCTGTTTTTTAACTGACAATTTATATCACTTTAATTGAATTTATCAACAGATTTGATACAGAACATGCCAAACATCAAGAAGAAATCAGAGATGAAAAAATGTTGAGAGAGAAACTACAGCGAGAGAGGGATGGTCTGATTTCACAGAAATACTCTTTAGAACAAGATTTACAGGTACATGTATAAGGTCATAAGACATCATGAATAAAAACAAATATACTGATCCATGTCCGAATCAAAATCCAGAAACAAAGTGAAAACCTTGAAACTGACAAGTTAGGTTAGACACGTGAACTTCCACCAGGGAAGTGAGGCCGAGTGCTCCAGAAGAGTAAGTACCTCCTGTTTAGCTAGCTACACCACCACGTGTGTAATCAAAATTGAGTGAAAGGAACATGGAACTATGGGATGTCAAATATATCCAGGGCAATCCTGACCACAGAGACATCAAACTTATCAACAATACTGTTGTGACGGCCATAAAACTTTTTGAGGGCTTTGATAAGCCTAGGCTTGCAATATCCCTGGGTCAACAATTTATTTGTAAGCAGCTTGCTTTATTGTACAGTAAAACACATTTATAACGAAGCCTTAGAGACTCTATTTTTAACTTCTTTATGAAGCGACTTCGTTATATTGTTATATATAGACTTATATAGAAAATTGGTTGGGTCAAATAATTGACTTTTTTCTATCCATGTTTTCGTTTTAAGTGTTTTCATTATATTCCTGTTTTACTATATATAGTTCTGATAGTGGGAACAAGCTCTACCATAGCTATTATAAACAAATAAATTGCTTTCCTTTATAAGTTTGAAGTCTAAAATGTATTAGTACATCAAATGTTATTTGTTTAATATCATTGGGTTACTACATGAATGTTATTTTATGTAGAAATCATCTGTCATTGACAATGTATGGCAACGGGACCATACTATGTATAGTTCTTGATATCCAAGTATGGTCACTTATGTGCCACCCCAACCCCCACGACCAGAATCATCTGTCCATAACAATGCATGGCAACAGGACCATACTATGTATAGTTTCGGTATCCAAGTATAGTCACTTGTGTGCCACCCTACCCTCACAACCAAACTCGCTTAATACTGTAAACGTATTTATTTTGAGGTGTTCTAATTTTCACTTATTTCATTATCATCTGTTTTGCGAAAAAATTGAATCCTAGTGAAAATTATATTTGTTCATTGTGTTACAGTGCATATTACACGGATATGTCTTAATTTCTTATACCTCCAAAATAAATACACACAAAAATAAATATGTTTACAGTAACTGGTATTACATAAATAAAGCATTTGATTTACTACTCCTGCCAAAAAGTACATAGTTCTTTTATAGATATACATTAGCATATTAATCTATCTGTATTCCTATGTTTCTATTTCTGGTAGGAAAAATCACCATTAACTACTATTTTCTAAAAAATTCTTTCAAAAAGTAGTCTACCATACCAGTGTATTTTAGCAAATTTGTGAAAAATAGTACTTTAAAAGGACTATATTTTCGCAATTTTTTAAATTTTGCTACATATAATTTTTGATTTGTGGAAACCTAGAATATTTGATATGGTTTGAATTATGATATCAATATAATTTCTAAATTTATATTTATTTTTGAACTAATTTGATTTCAGAGAATCAAAGGTGATTTGCAGGTCCAGTCAGAAAAATCTGAGAGATTAGATAGAGAACTTCTGGATATGACATTGACAAGTTCAAAAGGTTCTGACCAAGAGGTGAGTTCAGTGTAAAATATGGATTTGACATTAATGAGTTCAAAAGGTTCTAAACAAGAGATGAGTTCAGTGTAAAATATGGATTTGACATTAATGAGTTCAAAAGGTTCTGAACAAGAGGTGAGTTTAGTGTAATATGTAGATTTGACATTAATGAGTTCAAAAGGTTCTAAACAAAAGGTGAGTTCAGTGTAGCATATGGATTTGACATTAATGAGTTCAAAAGGTTCTGAACAAGAGGTGAGTTCAGTGTAAAATATCTGTGGTTGACATACACTTGTTCAGATTAGATCTAGAATTTTTGGATGTGACTTACTCTAAATGTTAGTAAAGTGTGAGAGAATATTTTACTTGGTATTAATGGTAAGTAAAGCCAGTTAAATATTGTACTTGGTATAGTGTGATCAACAAATACATTTGGCATTTAAGTAACATTGTACAAATCCCAGTCAAATAACTATGAAAGTGCCTGTCAATGATATTCACTATCTGCAATGAGAGATTGAGAAATTCTACCAAAGTTTGTTATTCTTGTGGCTAAAAAACTGCTTGGTCACACTATATGCATGACAAGACCAGCAATGCCCTGACATACATTTCTGGTTTAGGTACATACTTTCTTTGATAATTTATACATTTTGTGATTCTCTGTTTTTCAGATAATGAATTTAAAGAAGTTGAAAAATGAACTAGATGCCAAAGTTAAAGATCAGGAAGAAGAATTAGATGACCAAGCTGGACAAATACAACAGCTAGAGCAGGTGATTATCGACATAGAATCAAGTCCTTTAGGTGGTCTATAGAATCAGGCCCTTTAGGTGGTCTATAGAAACAAGCCCTTTAGGTGGTCTATAGAATCAGGTCCTTAATGTGGTCTATAGAATCAGGTCCTTAATGTGGTCTATAGAATCAAGTCCTTTAGGTGGTCTATAAAATCAGGTCCTTAATGTGGTCTATAGAATCGGGTCCTTAAGGTGGTCTATAGAATCAGGTCCTTTAGGTGGTCTATAGAATCAGGTCCTTAATGTGGTCTATAGAATCAGGTCCTTAATGTGGTCTATAGAATCAAGTCCTTTAGGTGGTCTATAGAATCAAGTCCTTTAGGTGGTCTATAGAATCAGGTCCTTTAGGTGGTCTATGGAATCAGGTCCTTAATGTGGTCTATAGAATCAAGTCCTTTAGGTGGTCTAAAGAATCAAGTCCTTTAGGTGGTCTATAGAAACAAGTCCTTTAGGTGGTCTATAGAGACAGGTCCTTATGTGGGTCTATAAATCAGTCCTTAATGTGGTATAGAATCAAGTCCTTTAGGTGGTCTATAGAATCAAGTCCTTTAGGTGGTCTATAGAATCAGGTCCTTAATGTGGTCTATAGAATCAGGTCCTTAAGGTGGTCTATAGAATCAGGTCCTTTAGGTGGTCTATAGAATCAGGTCCTTTAGATGGTCTATAGAATCAGGTCCTTAATGTGGTCTATAGAATCAGGTCCTTAATGTGGTCTATAGAATCAAGTTCTTTAGGTGGTCTATGGAATCAGGTCCTTTAGGTGGTCTATGGAATCAGGTCCTTTAGGTGGTCTATGGAATCAGGTCCTTTAGGTGGTCTATGGAATCAGGTCCTTAATGTGGTCTATAGAATCAGGTCCTTAAGGTGGTCTATAGAATCAAGTCCTTTAGGTGGTCTATAGAATCAAGTCCTTTAGGTGGTCTATAGAATCAAGACTAGGGATCAAATCCGGTACCTCCCACACTATAGACGAGTGAGCTACCAACTGAGCTACCCAGATGGCTACACTATAAATGTCACCTTAGGGAACCAGTAAAAGTGGTCTTTATGGGCAGGTGATTCATACATACAGGTTTAAAAAACATGAATAAAGAGCAATTAGGATAAACTTTTAGTGGCTTTTGAAAGCAAATGGTCCGTATATGGAAGTGACCTTTAAGGCAGGATTGACTGTACACAGCTATGTCTGTGATATCACAAATGATTCAAGAAAAAATATTTGTAAATGTTCATAAATGACATTAAAATGACATCATTATTTTTGACAATTTTCTTATTTTCTTTTTCAGACCAAAATTAGATTAGAAATGAATTTAGAGAGAATAAGACAACAACATATGAAAGAATCTGAAGAGAAGGAAGAGGAGATGGAAGAACTTAGATATGCTACACAGAAAAGGGTAAGGAACCACTGTTATAATGACATCATCATCATTACTTTCCTACGTTCAGCACTATCAGTGCTTTGATTTAACCTTGTGAGTGAGAGGTGCTGTGATCTGTAAGCTTGGTTTTGACCACCACTGTTAAAATGATTATGTTCAAACATAGTTACCGAGAGGGGTAATGATCCATTAGCGCAGTTTAGACCACTAAGCTACCAAGGATTGTATGTAAATAAGATGCAAAATAAACATATTGAGACCTCTTCACTTCTGAAGGCAAAAAAGCCTAGGATTATTTAAAAAAAAAATTACAACTGTTTTCTATGAAATTTTGGGTAATTAACAAACACAAAGATAGCAGTTGAATTAAAAAATGTGACTATTTAATTTATGTTTATTATTGTCTTATTTATGTGAAAGTATGCTGCTGGCTACGGGTCTCTACCACAAGACTAAAAGATCCAGACCAGAAAGTCTGGCAGTAAATCACTTTATTTATATCTACTGTATACAACTCAACCACCACTAGCTCATTGCTTACTGCTCTGGAGCACCTGGTCTCACTTCCCTGTATCAATATTTTCCTTTGATTTTGGGATTGTGATTTAGACATGGACTGGTAAGTTTGTTTCATAAGACAAATGTGAATGAAATGGGATTTTCAACAAAATATCAAAAAGGACAGCCATGATGCTCCTCTTTTTTTGTGATTACACTAAGTTTGGAAATTAAAACAGTTGTTTAGTCAGTTGTATATTTATTTTGCAGTTAAAACATTTAGAAAATCAGATTGAAGAAGAATATGATGAAAAGAAGAAATTATTACAAGATAAACGAGAGCTAGAGAACCAGTTACAGGAACTAGGAGCCAGTCATTATCCATAGATAAAGGTTGGTTGACAAAATTGTCAGAGCTTAAACTTACAATCAACCTGTCTATAACGGCCACCCAAGGGAACCTAAAAATGGCTTTAATGGACAGGTGCCCTCATATACAGGTTCAAATAACTTCAAAAAGATCATATTGGATAAAACTTTATTTTTCTTTTAAAAACTGGTGACCCTAAAATAGAGGTGGTCTTTAAGGCAGGTTTGACTATACTAAATACAAAAACACCTGCTACATCTGCTACAAGGATCACCTCAATTTTAAGACCACCTGTCAATTAAGACTACTGTTTTTAATGTCCTTTTGCTTCATATTTCTATATAGAAAGACCACATGTATATTAAGCACATATTTCTTATGCCATATAGTGGTCTTTATATACAGGATTTTACCTTGGATTTTGAAAATATCTAAGAAATAACTGGAGACATTATTGGTTGTCCTTGGGCATATGGGGTATTTGAGCTCTTTTATTCATTGTGAATTTCAAGAGCACCAATGTATATTAATTTGAGTAATTTTGGCCAAATTTTTGGCAATAACTCAAGGACTTTTTGAGACATTTTAATGAAAGCCCCTATATGTTTTACTGATTTGAACAATTAGAGAAAAAGATAACATGCAGTCATAATAATACATGTATTTACATTTGTGATGTTTTAATGTATTAAACTTTATTAAAACCAGATGGCAGTTATAGGAGTATAAATGCCATTGCTAATGTGACGTCACTCATCTCTTCCTTTCGCTATAAGCGTGACATCATTGATTGGCTGTTCCAGCGATTGGAAATACTTGTCGTACACGACAGTGTTTTTTAAAGTTTTTTAAGGATTAAATACCAAAAGAAGATTTTCAAAAAATGGAAATGTAATATAACCATTGAACTGTCTAGAAATGGTGTTTATAGTGCTACAACTGCCATTGCAACGTGCAAAACGTCAAACAAACTATAATGCGCCAACCGTGTTATTCAGTTTGCATTGCAGGGCAATGGCAGTTATAACACTATAAACGCCATTTCTAGACAGTTCAATGGTTAAATAATACATAGAAGGATATTTTGAATGTTTGACATAGCTATTGTTATGTTTTCTTTCTCTTTATTTATGAAATGATATTCATGCTATATGTATTTTACACAATACAGAGGGAGAGAAACGAGTGAGAAGGGATTTGAGAAAAACCAAAGCTTTACTCAGAGATGCAGAGACAGTTATCTCACGTTTGAAGGGTTCAGAGGCAACAAAGGCCATAATTAGGGAGCTCAGAAATAAAGTAAGATTTTGTTTTGTACCCAATCATAGAAGTCAAGTCTTATAATCTTTTTGTATCTTAGAATAAACCTGAAAGTCCATTACTCCACTCTACTTTTATGAGCTTGCAGTCTCGGGACTTTTACTATGAGGAATTAACGTTTTGCCAATTATGCCTTTTATGTTCCCACACTGTCCAACATCACGGTACCAACCAGCACTACAGCAACTAATGACAACTATTGTCAGTGAGGTCATTAAATGACACAATTCAGGCTGAGTTTTCATTCTTTTTGTGTTTAATTCAAACATGCCAGGCCTTTGTCAGAACATTGTGAGCGTGGCCGGTGATCTGTCAATTGACAGTTTTCCTGATACAAAATCTTGTGTTTTGAGAAAAGAAGGTACATAAGTCAAGGTCACAAGGTCAAGTCTTAGTAATAACAACTTGGCAATGTTTGGGATGGGTTTAGGAGTTGGGGTATATGTCTCTCTAAAGACTGCTCTAGTTTTCAGTTTTATACAATCACTCCATTTCAGAAAAAATGACTGTAAAACGAAATTTCCATGTGCATGTAATTTCCAGGCAATTTGTAAGTTAGAAAAAATTGTGAAATTAATGTGCGCAAAAATAAAATTGACCAAATTAAAACAGTTTACAGGTCAACACATGATAAAGAAACACCAGGTGATTTTAATTACATACATATGATATTAAATCATTTGATCACAAAAGGATACCGAGAACATTTCATGCTGCCAAATGAATTTGATAGAAATCTCGTGAAAATAAAAAAAGTTTTACAGTTTAAATACATGTACATTTGATTATATAATACAGCTAGAAGATGCAGAATTCACGGCAGCAGCTGCTACAAAAGCTAAGAAGACCATGGAGCTAGAAATACAAGATCTACAACAACAACTTGATGATATCTTCAGGGCTAAAACAGAAGTAAGTCTTTCTCCAAGGATTCATTTTCTCTAAAAGTATAATATACAGCCCTCTATATAAGGGCCACCTGTTTATAAAAGTCAGTAGAATTTTATTCCAATTGTTCTTTATTCATATGATTTGATCCTGTATATAAAGACCACCTGACCATAAAGGCCACTTGCCGATAAAGACCACTTTTACAGGTTTTCTTGGTTGGCCTTAATAGACAGGTTTGACTGTATGTGTGTGTATCTAAGCTTAAAGGCACATGTACATAATACACTGCCTTCCATAAATAACTATACAAAACTATGAAACCACATTTTACAAAACTTGTTGCAAATAATCCACATTGATAGGAAATGTGCATATAATTCACCTAAGTTGGTTTTCAAATTTTCCTAGAGTTATGGCACTTTCACTGAAAACTACCTACTGATGGGGGATAATGTTCAATTCACTGAATTTCTTTGTTTTAATTCTAGGCAGAGAACAAAGTGATGTCGTTGTTGAGAGAGAAAGCAGAATTACAGAGTCAGATAGAGGAAGGTGATGAGGATATGAATGATGTCATGAAGAAATATAAAGCTGTTGTACAACAGGTATATACGCAAAATTATATGTCTTTGTTTCCATTCCTGGTAACCAAAATCGCCATTGGCGAGCAATTTCTGAGAAATTCTTTCAAAAAATAACCTATTATAGCAAATTTGTGAAAACACTTTAAAAAGAACTGTATTTTCACACAGTTTGGAAATTTTGCAACTAATTTTTTTTCCAAATTTGTGAGAACCTTGGCATGTAAACCCCTGAACCTTGTTAGAATGTACCTCTTGATACCATTACCACATCCCTTGATGAGTTTGTGTTCTACCTGAAAAGTGTGAAACATAACAGGCATGAGTAATCTTTGTAGAGGTGAACAATATGACTGGTATACCAGTAAACTGGCCCAGGTTAAATAAACCGGTTAACTGTGGTACACTTTCAGAAATACTGTTACTTCAGTAATTCCTGTTTATATTAATTTACAGAAATTGACGATCTATGAAACAACAAAGTTATATCATTCAGAATCATACAAAATTCATTTACAATTATTTACCATAATATATGATAATAACAGAGTTATGAATGAATTGATATTGTATACCATGTGGCTTTTAGGTATGACTGCATTATGATATGAGCCAACATGGCTGACATGGTTTTATTCAGTGATTTAGTCAAATTATATATATGCTCCATTATCCATGGTTCAAACCTCCGTATTTGTCAGAATACCATGATATACTGTCGTATGGCTACCAATTAATATTTTTTTTATTGTACCAAACACTACATACTATAAAGGGGATTATTTTCGCGGGGTGAAATCTGGCATTTCATGTGGATGTAATTTTCGTGTAACCAATATAAGTGGGCATATATTCTATATGTAATGATGTTTTAACCTGTATGGTAGACATTTTTGCATGGGTAAAATTTCACTTATTTCAGGTAAAAAAAATTACCACGAAATAAGTGAAAATTTTACCCACATGAAAAATGAAACCTACATATATGATAATAGTGACATAGAAATTGTGATGCTTAGATGTGTGTTATCATCATTATTATTGTATAGTCTGTCAGCAATATTGTGGCAGAGTGTTTATAAGCATTGAAGAGTCTATATAATGTAAATAGCCTAAGATAGGGATATATAAATGCGGAGTTGACAAATGTACGCATCAAGGCGTGAATATACCTATACGACAACACAGTTTTAATTAACTATTGGTGTATAATGAACTCGCCGCATTTTATAAACACTCTGCCACAATATCGCTGATGGACTATAGATGTAGATTATGCTTCTGTCCTGGAAGGGGGCTAAATTTATGAGAAATTTTGACTGGAATTTGTTTTCTAACCACTCCATCTCTTGTTATTTAGTACTGACAATTTTTTTCTTCTCTTTGCAGCAAACGTTAGATCAAACAACTATGTCGGAACAGTCCAAACAAATAGAGGATTTGATATCTGAAAATGACAACATAAAATCTCAGGTGAGCCACACACACACAAACACACACACACACCCATGCATGAACGCACACACACACTTTCTCTCTCTTTCTAGAGGATTTGATATCTGAAAATGACAACATAAAATCTCAGGTGAGCCACACACACACAAACACACACACACCCATGCATGAACGCACACACACACTTTCTCTCTCTTTCTAGAGGATTTGATATCTGAAAATGACAACATAAAATCTCAGGTGAGTCAGAAACAGAGAGAGAGAGAGTTGAGTAATGGTGTTTAACGTCCCAGTCAAGAATATTTCACCTATATCGAGACATCACCAGCTATAGGCAAAGGTGCAAAAATTTTGTTGTGCATTGCGCTTATGGCATTATACATTACACAGAGTTCTTTATTGTGGCAAGCCTACCATGACATGGGACCTCGTTTTTTTTTAAGTTTTCATCCGAAAGAACCTTGACTTTCGTTTTGTAATGCTGAGTGCCAAAGAACAGTCACTACCCACTTTCAAGTCTTAAGTCAGACATGGTTGGGGTTCGAACCCATGATCTTCCACTTACTGAGAGAGAGAGAGAGAGAGATATTGCTTCTATAAGTCAACATTTGATTTCATTTTTCTGCAGGATACAATGCTAGTATGTTAAATTATGACATTGTATATTTATTTGTATATTTTGATAAAATTGTAATATAGTCCCAGTAATTTCATATCCAATAGAAGTAACATTCAAAACTTTTAAAGGGATATCATTTAGACATTGGTAAAGTCCATGTTTACGCCCAAGTCAAGATTCTTTCACTTATATTGAGGCAGTCAGTTTATGGTATAGAAACTGGAATACCTGTGGGAAAATAATAAATACCCTTTTGCAAATAAACTCACAAACTTTCTGAAATGATGATCTGGCAGAGTTGGATTCTTTTCTAAATGATGACAAGCACTGTGTTCTGAAAGTAGGCACTTTGACCACTTAGCCACTAAAGTCCCAGTCATAAACTTTTCAGACAATGATAGTAATAAGTAAATTGTTTTTTGATGTACTAATAAATAAAAAATATGGGTAAAACTGTTGACAAGTCCATATTTGATGCATTGCTTACTGGTAAATAAATGTTGCATTGTGATATTTGTTTTGATGTCATTGTACCATGATTATCGAGTAAAGACTTGTAAGAGAAACACATGTTTCGTTCTCTGTGAATCCGACCTGCTAGTTCAGTATACATGTAATTATCAACAATAACAACTTTTCATTTTTCAATAGGTTGTAGATTTGCAGATGAAGCTACAGGGATATGAAGATCATTTCGTAGACAAACAGAATGTAGTACGATTAGAAAACAGGATACGAGATATAGAATCTCGACTAGAACTGGAACAAACACAAAAACATAGACTAGAGGTTAGCTTGATATTTCACTTAAATTGATATGCTGTAAACCTGTATATAAAGACCTAACATAGAAATTAAAAAATATGGAATTTTGTAGACAGGTGATCTGTATATAGAGGTACATGTTGGTTGAAAAATGAAGCATTGGGAATTTAAAAGACTTGACTTTATGGATAGATAATATTTATATAGAATTGAGTTGAGCAGTGGTGTTTAATGTCACAGTCAAGAATATTTCACTTATATCAAGATGTTGCCAGCTATAGGTGTAGGTGCAAAAATTTTGTCGGTGTGTTGCGCTGGTAGCATTATACAGCAGGGTTCTTTATCATGCCAAGCCTACCGTGACATATGAACCTTGTTTATTTTTTAGTTCCCATTTAAAGAACCATGACTTTCAGTTTGTAATGCTGAGTGCTTGGCAAAAGAACAGTCACTACCCACTTTCAAGTCTTAGGTCAGACCAAGTTGGGGTTCAAACCCACTACCTCTCACTTACGGACAAGCACTCTACCTACTGATCTACTGCAGTGGTGTAATATTTATATAGAGGTGGACACTATAATGTGTTTTAATGTATCATTGATGTATCACCATTGCTCAATATCTACTCAACACAGTTCAAATAACAATATTTTCTATATTAGAGTTATTTCTGCTTGTCATTGGTTTAAACAATTATTTGGTAAATTCAATTTCACATGTTCCACTTTCAAAGATGTGATAGCAAAGTCAAACTTGCCTTAAAGGCCACCTCTACATAAGGGTCACCTGCTTTTAAATGCTAGGAAATTTTTATCCTAAATTCTCTTTATTCATTTTATTGTATAAGAAGAAACAGTTGTTTGGAAAAATTAATCATGATTTTCACGGTTACTCTGGTATTGTGAATATATCTCCTAAGCAAAAATTGCTTATTTCCCTTGGTACACCTTCTTTTCAGTCGAAACCATGAAATTTCTTATCACAGAATAGTTAAGAAGATCAAAACCGCAAAAATTTCCTACCACTAATGTTTTTTTCTTAAACAGTATATGAACTTGCATATAAGGCCACTATAACTGGTTCTCTTAGGTGGCCTTTATAAACAGGCTTGGTTGTAGTGTAATTTCTAAAACAAAAAACTAGGTGAGGTGTATGATTAACTACTTTTGTATTTGACACATAGGTTCAGCTTAGTAGACAGAAAGAACAGCTGGATAAGGTAACAGAAGAAAAGGAGACAACAAAGAGTGCTAAAATACAGGTAGATGATGTGTTAAAGAGAACTCAACGTCAGCTACGAGAACTGAGAGACGAATTCTCCGAGGTCCAGAAGAAAGAAATGGAAGCATCTCATAAAGCCAAAGAAATGGTAGGTTCCTGGAGGCTTGAATATCGATCCTTGCCACCTGTTTCAGGAACATTTCTTAACTAAGATTTTCCTTAACTTAAATTTAGCAAATTTTGGTAATTTCTTTTTAAGAACTACTGATAAATGTATATTTTTTAAAAACTAAATGTAAATGTTTTAGGCTTGAAATGATTTTTTCAAAATGACACCTTAAATTCCTCAATTCTTAAAATTAACAAAATTATAAAGATTTGAAATTATACCAGATTTAAATTAAGAAAAATCTACTTAAGGAATGATTGTGAAACTGTGGTCTGATCCAAGAATAAACCTATGTTACTGTTGTCATTTGTAAAAGAGAAAATACAGTATAACCTTGTTTCATTGCCACCATTTGTTCAGTCAAAATTTAGTGTTATAAAGGGGTTTGGTAATAATAAATGGAGAGTGACTTATTATGAACAACATGGGGGAAAAGGATTATGGAACTTCAAAATTGTGTGGCAGTAGTCGGTGTGGCAAAGTTATCAAGGGACATTTTAAACAGGATTTATTGTTCTTTGGTGATAAACAAGGTGACAAAGTTATTGAGGGCATTATAATGAGGTTTTACTGTGACGATATGTCAGATAGCAAGGTTATTAATGGACAGGCATTATAATGAGGTTTTACTGTGACGATATGTCAGATAGCAAGGTTATTAATGGACAGGCATTATAATGAGGTTTTACTGTGACGATATGTCAGATAGCAAGGTTATTAATGGACAGGCATTATAATGAGGTTTTACTGTGACGATATGTCAGATAGCAAGGTTATTAATGGACAGGCATTATAATGAGGTTTTACTGTGACGATATGTCAGATAGCAAGGTTATTAATGGAC
Source organism: Anadara kagoshimensis (assembly GCA_021292105.1). Taxonomy (NCBI): domain Eukaryota; kingdom Metazoa; phylum Mollusca; class Bivalvia; order Arcoida; family Arcidae; genus Anadara; species Anadara kagoshimensis. The sequence goes on from CM037874.1 coordinate 20,728,798, forward strand.
AGGCATTATAATGAGGTTTTACTGTGACGATATGTCAGATAGCAAGGTTATTAATGGACAGGCATTATAATGAGGTTTTACTGTGACGATATGTCAGATAGCAAGGTTATTAATGGACAGGCATTATAATGAGGTTTTACTGTGACGATATGTCAGATAGCAAGGTTATTAATGGACAGGCATTATAATGTTATAAGCGAGATAACAAAGTTTTCAAGGGAGGGGCATTTTAATGAAGTTTTACTGTGGTGATAAGTGAGGTGACAAAGTTATCAAGAAAGGGGAATTATAGCAACATTTTACTGTGACGATATGTCAGATAGCAAGGTTATTAATGGACAGGCATTATAATGTTATAAGCGAGATAACAAAGTTTTCGAGGGAGGGGCATTTTAATGAGGTTTTACTGTGGTGATAAGTGAGGTGACAAAGTTAACAAGAAAGGGGCATTATAGCAAGATTTTACTGTGGTGATATGTCAGGTACCAAGATTATCAATGGGGGTGGGGGTGGGGTGGGGTGGTGTGTGTGTTATAATGAGGTTTTACTGTACCTTGATCAGTAGAAATCAGTGCATGCCATGATCTTTATTGTCCCTAAACATAGGTATACTTTTTTTCGCTTACTTAATGATTGTTGTTTGTTTTATGTGAAAACTAATACCCAGTGAAAATTGAATTATGCTTATTGTGTTATAGTGCTTATTAAAAAAATGTGAAAATTAAACTATGTGGAAATGTCAAAGTTCCCTATACCTTGAAGATAAATACATTTAGAGTATGTGTTTTTATTTTCAGGAAACGAGAGCATCAGAAATGGAGACAGATTTTATACAGAATCAGTCAGATTTAAAATTAGCTTTTAAGAGGATAGCAGATTTACAGGCAGCTTTAGAAGAAGGATTAGATGACAGTGATGACAGCTTATATTTAGATAGGTAAATAAGTTATATTGAGTACTAAAATGGTTGGTTCACTGGAAAACCAATCCAGGGATTTTTCTGGGTATCCACAGGGTCCGGTAAAAGGACCCATTTCCAATGCAAAAAGCATTGTTCTCAGTTTTGTAGTAAAAAAATTCCGAAATTGCCTACGATCATCAACATTAGGCATATAATATATATATAGCCCAAGAGCTAGTGGGGTTTGAAATATGTGTCAATGGCCAAAAGCTTTGAAGGTTGTTTCTGATAGAAAAATGTCTGTAGTTTTCGAATTTGGGCGTCTTGTGAATGAACTCGTTTCCGATTTTTTTTCAGACGCGAGTTTTTACACTAGAATCGCATTTTTCAGCCGGTTTTTCGGTAATTTGATAATTCTGCATTATGGACGCGATATGGCCTTAAAATGTCTTATTACTGATGCGGTTATCAAGAATTATGATCATTGTTGACATTTAAGTTAAAAACTTCTTGATACATTTCAGATTTTTTTTAAAATAACTATTTTAGGAAAAAAATAGACCAAAAATTTTGCGTTTTTAATATTTTGCCCTCTTTTATGTCTTATAAAAAAATAATAAAAGCATTTAAGTGAAATGTTTTACCATATTGTCACAGCCTAATGTGTTTTGCATTCAATAAAAGTAGCTGCATATCATTTGGTAGGAAATTGCGGCACCCACAGTGGAAAAACTTTCCCCTACCCCAAAAATTGCAAATTTCTCAAAAAATCGATCTTTACTACAAATTTTGCTATTAGTTGCCATACTGATTGTTATACCGTGTAAGCTTTAATACTTGGGTGACAACATTGAAGACCTCTAACTAAAAACTTCTTGTTAAGCATTCAATCTCAATTTTGTGGCCAATTTTAAACAACCGAGTTTTGCGTTTTTACTTAATCTTTATTCGTTAAAGTCTTGTAGCGCATTCAAAAAAAGCCTGATTATCAATATACTATTTTATTTAGAATCCCTGATGTGTGTGCTTTATTGTGCAAGTATAATGTGTAACAAAATCGTCACATTAACCCATTACCCACGATTTATTCTTCCCCTACCCCAATATGCTAACGATATGCGAATTCACGGGATATACTGTGTTAGTGCTCTTAGACAGGCTGGTTCAAAATAACTCGTATTCATTCAGAATTATAATTTCATTCATCATCAGTGTCTTCACTATCACTACTGTCGGATTCACGTACATCCTCATCTTCTCCCATGTCATCCTCTGTAAAAGTTGTACTGTCCATCTTCAGTCTTATATCTTTCGGAATCTGTTCACCTTCAAACCAGTGAATCGCATACTTGTTATTTTCTTTTTTCCATCCATTTTCTTGTGGAGTATTTAATGTAGGACAACTGCAATTGGCATGTTTCCAAAAATATGCAACATATTCTGTTCGGAGGATTTTCTGAACAAGAACACTTTTACAAGGAGGTAGTGAACTCGGATCGGCTCCTTTGAGCTTTTCTAATGGGTCAGTTTGATTTGTTGGAGCGTATTTCTCTCTGAAAATGGCAAATCGTGCCTCATTTACTGTTTTAATGTTTTTTTTGCCATACATTTCACAGACAAAAGATTCCATTACCTTCATATCTCTTTCATTAACTCTTTGATTTGTTCCAATATTTGAGAAAACGCTTCTGAAAGTTGCACTTTTTTCAACGATATTATAAGGCCTAATTTTACCTTTTCTAAGAAATGCTGCAGTATAATCACATCCAGTGAAAGCATGGATAGCTGGAAGAACTTGGCACATTTCGATCCCAATTTCATTGGACAGTTTTGTTAGATCAATAAATCGCCTAGTATTGGTGCCGTCAGTGCCTGAATCCATCCATATGTTTGCATGTATTTGGTGACAATGATACAATAAAATAACCATTACATCCGTGTCATTTGCTCTAACCACTACGTTAGGAGAATCGGACCTTGAGGCAATGTATTGCACATGTAAGGTGATCCTGGTATCTGCCTCCTCGTGGGTACAGGCAAGATTGGACACTTCACTGCACACTACTGTTGCATCATTTTCGCAATAGAATTGATGGCAGTGGTCCTCTGTTGCATAATATAATGTATGGCCTGCAAGAATGTCAGCATAGTTATCATTCTTCCATTCTTGTAGCAAAAACGATAGTAATGACCTCTTGAAATTAGCAGATTTCAAAGCTGAACGGAAATCATGAGGTCGCTTTTGTTTTGGGCCCATTACTACAATATCTGGTCCACTGCTCTCTCCTCGCATATCTCTTTCAATATCTTTGATGGATGGATGGACATATGTGTCACAAACAAAGTGTATTTCTTTTGCCAGTTTACATAATAGCTTGAGAATGGTTTTGGCTACACCTTCAAAAGTATCTGGTAGGTTTGACAGCAACTGTATAAGGAACATGGCATCAACGACATAAGCATCAATTTGATTTGCAGCTGGAGGATCAGAATGAGCCTTGCTCTCTAACATTTTCATAAGTATTGATTTGTCGGTTTTATTCATATTCCCGTCAATTTGTGCAAGAGCTGGCGGCACGGGAGTGAGAGGATATTCAAAAACTTTCTGCAAGTTTATATCTGTTGTCGTTGCCAAAAACAAAAGCCTACCAAATAGATCACGTGAACACTGTAGCTGTATGATTTTCTTTGCTTTCACCTCAACCCGAACCTTAAGTGCCAAAGATGCAAAAGTGCGCAATTTGTTTCTTGTAATAGGTTTTTCAAATCTAGAGGGATCTGCAAAACAGCCATTTCTAAAGTCGTGAAAAGATTGCTCGCCATATTTTACACAACTAAGTATCTCATTTTTCACATCATCTTTGACTCTGTTACCAGTTGATATGCACAGGAGATCCTCATTTCTTATCTCTGTATCAAACGGATTCTTAGTTGCTTTAATACAGTCGATCAAACTACTTACATCTTTATTATCTCTCTGAATTCGCGACGGCTTGAGCTCTTGATTCACATCCCCCTTTTTCCGGATTCCAGTTTTTGAGAGAAGAGCACCAACGATAGCACTGCGGACACTTCGTGTAATCATCCATCTTCGCCTGGCCGTATATGACTGGCTGAATGCAGAAATGCCAGTTAGACGAGATGCAGCATCAGCATTGATTGTCTGCTCAAGTGTCATGTCCACTGGAATTCTGGAAAATGATTTATTCGAGCGTCTTATAGACAAACCACCATTCTCAAGCATTGCTCTTGCTTGTGGATGACTTATATCAATGTTAAGTAAATTTAAGTGATAGCGTGTCATCCATCTTGCATAGTTTGGTCTATTAGCTGCAAAAAATACTGGACACATTTTTCCTAAGCAGTAAGTAAATAAAGGTAGATCGTTAGTTCGACAAGATCTACTGAAAAGTAACAGAAGTTCAACTAATTCAATATACATAAACCAATACTGTGCTGTTGATCCATGGTTTCCAGTTCTTGTGTCATTGGAAAAGGCTTCATACATATCAAAAATAGATTTTAAATTTTCTTGCTCTAGAACGTTTTGCATTTCTTCTGAAGAAGTATTTGTAATGAATTGTTCTAACTGCTCGTATAAAGATTCAGATATCTGACCATGCTCTTCCAGAAAAGACCGAAAATGGAGAATACGGAAAGAAAGAGATAATATAGTATGCATTCTCTGACATCTGTTATAATGCTTCCCTTTTATGAACCCATTTAGAGACCCTTCTGCCAGAACTTTGGTCTCGGTTAGCACATATGGTCCGCCAGAGCCCTCAATTAAGTGACCAAGAGCGCCAAAATATGCCAACATTATATGGAAAGGACCAAAACATATGAAAATATTGTCGTACTTTGGTGATTCTTCCGATTGTATCTGCATCGCTGGTTTAGCTATGGCAAGATCATAGTGGACAATTGCTGTGTTATCAGAACATTCCCGTGCCACAATCTGCGATCGACGTAATGTTTCCGACACCACATCTAATCGGGTCGGTGGCAAACTTATATTGTCCATATAGCCTATCACTTGCTCTGGTAGATGATCTACTGTGATTAGAGAATTCCATCCTGACCACATGGGTATATTAGAAAATAAATGGTGACAAATCACCCATGTTAAATCCCTTTTTCTGGTCTCATTTAAATTAGAGGGGTCCGAAATTGCTTTTACGGGATATTGAAATTTTGTTATTTTTGGACGCTTTCTGTAAGATTCTAAAATAGGGTCCTCAATATCTAAAGAGCGTTTACGTTTCAATGACTTTGTTTGTGTAGTGGATACTTGTGGAATTCCTAGAGAGTCCCCCATTGAATGTTGTTCGTCGGGAGTGTTCTGGTAACATATTCCAACTGTGTCGTGCAAAGTTCCGCTTCCAGACAAAGTCTCGGTGTTTTCATCATAATTATCCCAAGCCGTTCCGGTTGACAAGTTTGGAATTTTCAGTAATCCATCAGGAGTTAGCTGATTCCTGTCTGATATTGTCATTGCAAGTTCAGTTTCAAGTGTCTCCGCAACATGGTAACTTATTGAGTGCCCTAAATGATTTAGTACTTCAATAATTTTCCTACTACCAGTCATACTTTTAAAACCCAGTCCAAGACATAAATGTTTTGATGGCTTTATTTCGCCATTGGTTACAGCAAACAAAGCATCATCTGCTGCTGAACTGATGCATCTATTCATTCTTTCAGAAGGTTCTTTTGTTGAAGACCCTGTATATAGAGTTTTAAAAAACTGCATAAGTATGTCTGGGGGGTTAGCTTGGCCTTTCTGTATTTCATTTACAGTCAATGGGTTCTGTAATTGGGGACATGTCTTTGACATTTCTAATATTGTATTTCGCAACTGGTATGCAGCTTCAGTGACTTTGGAATTTAATAAAAACGTATTATGGAAACCTATAATCTGATCTGTATCTAGAAAGCTTGGATATAATATTTTGCCTTGTCGTTTACCTATTTTACTCATGCAAATATCATCTTTGAAGTGATTTAGAAGTTTTACTTCTAAAGTCTGGATGGTATATGAGGAGCAATCAAGACCAATGTCCATCAGCATTGTAGTGTAATATTCATACAAGGAGGCAATTGTTACAGCTTGACCTTGTGCTATAACGTTTTTATTTATGTATTCGGTCAACCATTTAAATGCTTTTTCGTGTCCTAGCCTAATGTTGCCATATTCTGTCTTAGCAGACCCGGGTATACACCTCTCAGAAAGATTTAAGTAATGTTTTCGGCAGCTATGGTGATATTTAACCTCTTTAGCAACAAAATCTATATCACAAACTCTGGCAATCATATCTGTATCACCCAGAACCATTGCAGCATTTTTTATTTTTTCTCCCGCTTCCAAACTTTCACAATTGCCTAACTGTTCCCTTTTCTTACCCTTCGTCAGGAGGCCACAAAAACAAACATACGGGAAGAAAAATACCGGAGGAGGAAGTTTCGTCCGATAAATGTTCAGTGTGGGATCTTAAAGTGTAAGAAACTTCTTCTACTTCTACAGTGGAAAAAGACTCTAGTTCTTTTTTTGAGACAGCAGTGAAGTTCTTGTAACACATTCTGTGATAACCATTGGTTTTAGGATCAAAGTTTTGAGGAAGATCTTGACAAATTTGTTATATTTGTGGGATTTTGTTTTCGAAAGACGATATTCAGCAACTTTTGCCACTTTACTCCATGTTGTTTCATCAAAAGGTTTAATTTCTATATCTTGGAAACGTTTATCGACATGAAGGCAACAAACAAGATTTGTTTCATCTGTGCTATCGCCCTGTAATATCTGTTTCCCCTTAGATGTATCCAGCCGTGTGCTGGCCATTTTGCAACACTTCTAATTGAAATGACAATGAGTTATCACAAACAAATCGCAAAATATTATTTACAGTGATTTTAATTCAGTCACGGAATCAAATAGAATTAACAAACAGATTACTTATCTGCGTCAAAACTTCATTGATTCTATTGTGAACACGGATTCTTTTTAAAAACAAATATTAAATAAAATCAACTTGTTCACACGAAATATAAACGGTAACAAAACAATAGAAAAAAGGGGTGAATAGTTTTTTCTTACTTATCATAAACAACAACCATATGAAAGTATCTATAATTGCAACCACGTGTGATTTGCAATGACAGAAAACGTAACACAAACGCTTTGCGCAGCGCCATCTGCCGAGTCATACAAAAGGGCGTGGCACTATCATTGCTTAATAATACAAAAAATCAAAGCATTGAATAAACAAGCTAACAGCGTAATTTACTATATGTTTCAAGTACAAATTTACGTTATAACACTCTACCGTGTTTAAAATCTCACTGCCTGAGAACGCACAAGTGTAAAATCAATATCTCGCGAACTCGCTTATTTATTGCATATGGGGTAGGGGGAAGAATAAATTGTGGTGAAAGGGTTTGTGTGACGATTGTGTTATACATTATACTTGCACAATAAAGCACAAACATCAGGGATTCTAAATAAAATAGTATATTGATAATCAGGCTTTTTTTGAATGCGCTACAAGACTTTAACGAATAAAGATTAAGTAAAAACGCAAAACTCGGTTGTTTAAAATTGGCCACAAAATTGAGATTGAATGCTTAACAAGAAGTTTTTAGTTAGAGGTCTTCAATGTTGTCACCCAAGTATTAAAGCTTACACGGTATAACAATCAGTATGGCAACTAATAGCAAAATTTGTAGTAAAGATCGATTTTTTGAGAAATTTGCAATTTTTGGGGTAGGGGAAAGTTTTTCCACTGTGGGTGCCGCAATTTCCTACCAAATGATATGCAGCTACTTTTATTGAATGCAAAACACATTAGGCTGTGACAATATGGTAAAACATTTCACTTAAATGCTTTTATTATTTTTTTATAAGACATAAAAGAGGGCAAAATATTAAAAACGCAAAATTTTTGGTCTATTTTTTTCCTAAAATAGTTATTTTAAAAAAAAATCTGAAATGTATCAAGAAGTTTTTAACTTAAATGTCAACAATGATCATAATTCTTGATAACCGCATCAGTAATAAGACATTTTAAGGCCATATCGCGTCCATAATGCAGAATTATCAAATTACCGAAAAACCGGCTGAAAAATGCGATTCTAGTGTAAAAACTCGCGTCTGAAAAAAAATCGGAAACGAGTTCATTCACAAGACGCCCAAATTCGAAAACTACAGACATTTTTCTATCAGAAACAACCTTCAAAGCTTTTGGCCATTGACACATATTTCAAACCCCACTAGCTCTTGGGCTAATATAGGCGACAATAGTTATCCTGATCTGATAAAGATTTTGCTTGATATTAAACTGCATTTTATGCTGCTCCCTGCTTCATAGTGAAAGGGAAACCCAAATCCTCTACTTATTCTACGGCAGATGCTACCACTTCCCTGACTGAAAAAATATCCAATGAACATGAACATGTGGATGAATGTCCAACTGCAGGTACCAGTAGCACTTCTGCCGAAATAGACCCACATACAGAGACAAATACGACAGAGCTACATGTATTTTGCTGTGAGCATTAATATAACTTATCCAAAATACCAGTATTAAAGTGGTCTACAGTTTCTAATATGTTGTTGTGATTTTAAGAAAATCATGTGTGATTTTCCCCGAAATCAAGCATTTGTGAAGCGTTTTCCCCCAATTTCGTCCCAAGGTCCTTTTCACAAGAAGGCCAGAAAAATCACTACAGTGTGTGTATTAGAATATTGTAGATATTGATATTGTAATCATTTTGGTATATACAATTGTAGAAGGATGTCATGGTTTCAAAGGTCAGAGTCATTTGTTTAGGACAAGTAATATATGATATGCAAACAACTTGGTATTTGGGCATAAATACTTAAGGAAAATTTTGATGTACCGGTAATTGAATATTTAACTTCTGCAGGAGTTATTAGACATATCATTAGGTGAGCATTAAGGCCCATTGACTTCTTGTTTATCCATATATATGCATGTTAACTCAATGGTGACTAACATAACATTATGGTGAACTCCATTTCTTCATTTTTATGTTAATTCATAATTATTCTCTTATTATTTGAAGTGATGAAGATACAGATGAAGATGATGATTTTTTAACCAATCACAACATTAGTGCTAATTCACCTCGACTACGTACCTCATCGGGAGCTAGTGGTAGTTCTAAAAGTACATCTAGTCCTAGGTTATCAAGAGTAAAAGAATACAGTGAGTATATTTAACCAATCACAATGTTAGTGCTAATTCACCTCGACTACGTACCTCATCGGGAGCTAGTGGTAGTTCTAAAAGTACATCTAGTCCTAGGTTATCAAGAGTAAAAGAATACAGTGAGTATATTTAACCAATCACAACATTAGTGCTAATTCACCTCGACTACGTACCTCATCGGGAGCTAGTGGTAGTTCTAAAAGTACATCTAGTCTTAGGTTATCAAGAGTAAAAGAATACAGTGAGTATATTTAACCAATCACAACATTAGTGCTAATTCACCTCGACTACGTACCTCATCGGGAGCTAGCGGTAGTTCTAAAAGTACATCTAGTCCTAGGTTATCAAGAGTAAAAGAATACAGTGAGTATATTTAACCAATCACAACATTAGTGCTAATTCACCTCGACTACGTACCTCATCGGGAGCTAGTGGTAGTTCTAAAAGTACATCTAGTCCTAGGTTATCAAGAGTAAAAGAATACAGTAAGTATATTTAACCAATCACAACATTAGTGCTAATTCACCTCGACTACGTACCTCATCGGGAGCTAGTGGTAGTTCTAAAAGTACATCTAGTCTTAGGTTATCAAGAGTAAAAGAATACAGTGAGTATATTTAACCAATCACAATGTTAGTGCTAATTCACCTCGACTACGTACCTCATCGGGAGCTAGTGGTAGTTCTAAAAGTACATCTAGTCCTAGGTTATCAAGAGTAAAAGAATACAGTAAGTATATTTAACCAATCACAACATTAGTGCTAATTCACCTCGACTACGTACCTCATCGGGAGCTAGTGGTAGTTCTAAAAGTACATCTAGTCCTAGGTTATCAAGAGTAAAAGAATACATTGAGTATATTTAACCAATCACAACATTAGTGCTAATTCACCTCGACTACGTACCTCATCGGGAGCTAGTGGTAGTTCTAAAAGTACATCTAGTCCTAGGTTATCAAGAGTAAAAGAATACATTGAGTATATTTAACCAATCACAACATTAGTGCTAATTCACCTCGACTACGTACCTCATCGGGAGCTAGTGGTAGTTCTAAAAGTACATCTAGTCCTAGGTTATCAAGAGTAAAAGAATACATTGAGTATATTTAACCAATCACAACATTAGTGCTAATTCACCTCGACTACGTACCTCATCGGGAGCTAGTGGTAGTTCTAAAAGTACATCTAGTCCTAGGTTATCAAGAGTGAAAGAATACAGTGAGTATATTTAACCAATCACAACATTAGTGCTAATTCACCTCGACTACGTACCTCATCGGGAGCTAGCGGTAGTTCTAAAAGTACATCTAGTCCTAGGTTATCAAGAGTAAAAGAATACAGTGAGTATATTTAACCAATCACAACATTAGTGCTAATTCACCTCGATTGCGTACCTCATCGGAGCTAGCGGTAGTTCTAAAAGTACATCTAGTCCTAGGTTATCAAGAGTAAAAGAATACAGTGAGTATATTTAACCAATCACAACATTAGTGCTAATTCACCTCGACTACGTACCTCATCGGGAGCTAGTGGTAGTTCTAAAAGTACATCTAGTCCTAGGTTATCAAGAGTAAAAGAATACAGTGAGTATATTTAACCAATCACAATGTTAGTGCTAATTCACCTCGACTACGTACCTCATCGGGAGCTAGTGGTAGTTCTAAAAGTACATCTAGTCCTAGGTTATCAAGAGTAAAAGAATACAGTGAGTATATTTAACCAATCACAACATTAGTGCTAATTCACCTCGACTACGTACCTCATCGGGAGCTAGTGGTAGTTCTAAAAGTACATCTAGTCCTAGGTTATCAAGAGTAAAAGAATACAGTGAGTATATTTAACCAATCACAACATTAGTGCTAATTCACCTCGACTACGTACCTCATCGGGAGCTAGTGGTAGTTCTAAAAGTACATCTAGTCCTAGGTTATCAAGAGTAAAAGAATACAGTGAGTATATTTAACCAATCACAACATTAGTGCTAATTCACCTCGACTACGTACCTCATCGGGAGCTAGTGGTAGTTCTAAAAGTACATCTAGTCCTAGGTTATCAAGAGTAAAAGAATACAGTGAGTATATTTAACTAATCACAATGTTAGTGCTAATTCACCTCGACTACGTACCTCATCGGGAGCTAGTGGTAGTTCTAAAAGTACATCTAGTCCTAGGTTATCAAGAGTAAAAGAATACAGTGAGTATATTTAACCAATCACAACATTAGTGCTAATTCACCTCGACTGCGTACCTCATCGGGAGCTAGTGGTAGTTCTAAAAGTACATCTAGTCCTAGGTTATCAAGAGTAAAAGAATACAGTGAGTATATTTAACTAATCACAATGTTAGTGCTAATTCACCTCGACTACGTACCTCATCGGGAGCTAGTGGTAGTTCTAAAAGTACATCTAGTCCTAGGTTATCAAGAGTAAAAGAATACAGTGAGTATATTTAACCAATCACAATGTTAGTGCTAATTCACCTCGACTACGTACCTCATCGGGAGCTAGTGGTAGTTCTAAAAGTACATCTAGTCCTAGGTTATCAAGAGTAAAAGAATACAGTGAGTATATTTAACCAATCACAACATTAGTGCTAATTCACCTCGACTACGTACCTCATCGGGAGCTAGTGGTAGTTCTAAAAGTACATCTAGTCCTAGGTTATCAAGAGTAAAAGAATACAGTGAGTATATTTAACCAATCACAATGTTAGTGCTAATTCACCTCGACTACGTACCTCATCGGGAGCTAGCGGTAGTTCTAAAAGTACATCTAGTCCTAGGTTATCAAGAGTAAAAGAATACAGTGAGTATATTTAACCAATCACAACATTAGTGCTAATTCACCTCGACTGCGTACCTCATCGGGAGCTAGCGGTAGTTCTAAAAGTACATCTAGTCCTAGGTTATCAAGAGTAAAAGAATACAGTGAGTTTATTTAACCAATCACAACATTAGTGCTAATTCACCTCGACTACGTACCTCATCGGGAGCTAGCGGTAGTTCTAAAAGTACATCTAGTCCTAGGTTATCAAGAGTAAAAGAATACAGTGAGTATATTTAACCAATCACAATGTTAGTGCTAATTCACCTCGACTACGTACCTCATCGGGAGCTAGTGGTAGTTCTAAAAGTACATCTAGTCCTAGGTTATCAAGAGTAAAAGAATACAGTGAGTATATTTAACCAATCACAATGTTAGTGCTAATTCACCTCCACTACGTTCCTCATCGGGAGCTAGCGGTTGTTCTAAAAGTACATCTAGTCCTAGGTTATCAAGAGTAAAAGAATACAGTGAGTATATTTAACCAATCACAATAATGGTTTTCATTTACCTCAACTAGTTTCCTAAGATTGAGAGTTGGTGGTACTGAAAAAAAGAATGTCTTGTGAGCAAAAATAAATATTTGGTTCTTCATCAGAAACGATTAGATCTACAGCAAAAATAAAAATTTGGTTCTTCATCAGAAACGATTAGATCTACAGCAAAAATAAAAATTTGGTTCTTCATCAGAAACGATTAGATCTACAGCAAAAATAAAAATTTGGTTCTTCATCAGAAACAATTAGATCTACTTGTTACTTGAAATTGGTGGAATGCCAGCCACACCGACAATGTTTGGACATTGGCATGCTTGAATTACACACAAAAAGAATGAAAACTCTTCCGGAAGTGTGTCATTTAATGACATCACTGACACTAGTATGTCATTAGTTGGCATGAAGCTGCTTTGGTACCATGATGGTTACTTATTGGTGGTATAGTGTTTTATGTCCTGGACAAGATTATATCACCCATACTGAGCTGAACACTTCTGAAATAGTGGAAAACTATTGATCAGCTAGAAAACTGACAATCTTTTTTGTACTGGAATCTCTCCAAAGTGGTACTTAAATTTAGGCAGTGATAGGAACTGTTTTAGACCTCTCAACCACAGACACCCACTTAACCAGTTGGAAACCCTCAAGATTGGAAAGCTGTTCCTGTTTCTCCAGTGTGTTGTCCTGTCTCATCTGTCCATACAGACTTTAATTTTTTTAGAGCAATAGGTATTATTGTCAAACTCGTGAGCTATATGTTGTCAAATGACAGCTCTTGTTCAATCTTTGGCTTTTATGTATAGATACAGAAAATTTTATGTTATGCCCTTGGTGTTAATATCACCATCAATTTTTTTTTCATGGACAAAGGTGAAGGTTTTATTCTGGACTAAATATAGTGTGGTCCATATGCTATTCTCCTAGCAGCTCATGTTGATTAATTTAAATTGACTATATGTCTTTTATTTTCAGGTGAAACATGACAGAAGTAATAGGCTTAGGTTTTATTTAATTATTAAATTGTGGGCCAAGTGCAACAGACAGTTTCTTCTATTCATTGAAGAGTTACAGTGATCAAGAATCCAGACAAGCTTGTCACCGCATCGCATCTAAATGTGTCGTTACTTTTGGAGCAGTGGAGCATAGCTGCATATCGTCTCCAATTATGTGACTGTTTATATAGCAGTGTGACTGATTATAAGTGGCAAGACCGTGTGATTGTTCGTAAACGATTGTTATTTTGACTGAATTTGTTTGTTATTGTGTTACATTGGTTCATCTGATTTACAAATGTTTCCGTTGCTGTTTCATGTGTCTAATTGTTTGTTGTTGACATGTGTAACGCTGACACCATTGTGTTTACATGAAACGCAATACTACAATTACATTGTAAAGAGCAAACTTTCTAAAAAGCATGATGGTGCTCTTTCAAATATTTTGACATTTCAAATAAATTCACAAATTTACAATTTAAATTCAAAAGTGGCTAAAATATGGCCAAAGAACAATATTTTGACATTTATAATGGAATTGTATTTATTAACCTCGTGAATTTATCATACAAATCAATTACCAAACTTAATTCATTAATCAGAAATTTACAAGAGGCAAGCTGAGAAACGAAATGTTGCAGTGTCATATATAATAAAGAATTTAGTTGAGATGTTTTAGAAGTCATCTGGAGAACCAGTGTGCACACATATGAGAGTATATGTGTATGTTTTCTAAGAACAAAATTTAAACATACAAAGTCTCGGGATTCATAGAACCCTTGTTATAGACAGTATATGGATGAAAAAGAAAGTTTTTATATCTTTAATGTGCAGCTAGCTATGTGTAAAGTATATGAATTGATATAGCATCTACAATGTACATGTAATGGATCAATTATAAAAACAAATTACAAACAAATAACAAATAATCATTTTGTACCAGAAAAATATACTCATTATAGCAGTCCTCAAAGTGAGTTTCAAAATAAAGTGGCCAGCTGGCCTTTAATTTCAATTTTCAGGTTGCCAGTGGAAGTTCCAAGTGGTCAGGCAACCTTTTTTTCCAAATGAAGGAAAAATAGGCATTTTTTTGGTATGGAGAACAAAAATGCACATTTTTAAAACTGACTTACAATCACTTACATACATCAGTGTTATTAATAACAATAATGATGACGTAAAGTGTCTATTACATTGCCTGAAATGGCAAAGTATCATGAAAATTTAGTAACCCAGAAATAATATCTGTTCTCAGGTCACTTAAGTTCAAATTTAAAGTGGACAAGTTGGCCACCATTTACAAATTTTAGGTCGCCAGACACAATTCCAGGTCGATTTGGCCACCATTTTCGTAGACAATATTGAGGGCTGTATAGTGATTATAATGAAATACGATAAGTTATTTACAGTAAAACTTTGATTTATCACAACCATTTGTTGAGTCAAATATTGGCATTGTAAAGAGTTGAGTAATGGTGTTTAACATCCCAGTCAAGAATATTTCACTTATATCAAAACGTCGGCTTTATAAAGGGATTTGTCAATTAATTGGGAAAGACTTATAAAGAAAAACATTGAACAAAGGGATTTAGCTAGGTGGTTTAATTATGGAGAGGCTTTATAACAAGGTTTTACTGTGCATACTTGGTGATATGTTGTACTGCAAAATATAAAGATTATATAATATTTATAACAGTTATATAACTGCTAAGTAAATGGAGAACATTGAAGTAACATTGACAAATCATAGAAATTTCAGGTATATTGAATTATATTAACATACAATTAATAAATATTATTATGTTATATATGGACTCTGAAGGTCAAACATTACAGTCAAACCTGTCTAAAAAGTCAAGCTATGGGAATCAGTAAAAATGGCCTTTATGGGCAGGTGTCCCTTTTATACAGAATCAGGTAAGAGCAATTGGACTAAAATTTCATTGTTCTTTGAAAGCAGGTGGCTGTTTTACACAGGTGGCTTTTAAGGCAAGTTTGACTGTATGAAATTCAATTACAAATTTTGAAAGTCCCTTAAATCATTAAAATATGTTAATGTGATTTAATGGTACAGTGGTAAATTTATTTTACATGTATATGAAATTATTTTATATGGCATATACACATACATATGGTCAAATCTACAAAAGTAATAACCCAAAATGTTTAACCTTGCTTGCCCTTTGACCTTAAATTTGACCCTGCTTTGACCTTTCATAATAATGTTAAATTACGCTATCTTAATGTGTCTCATTATGTCAAAACCTGTAACAGAATTTCATACCGATACACATCTAGAAAATCATTACATAAACCAGATGGTGACATCATATATGTTTAAAAAATTATAAAATTGTTCACTGCCATCATCTAATTTTCACTTTCATGCTTTTAGAATTACGACTTTAGACACTTTTTCATTGCTTATGAATTTCATTTATTTGAAAAGTTTCATAAGTTTTGTCCATTGAAGCTCAGTATTTTCAAGAAAATTGTAACAGTTTAATAAATTGTTAAAGTCATTATTCAGTTTATAAAGTACTGCAGCGATGAAAGCAAGAATTTATTATGGGGAACTTTATTTTCATTTCTAAAATTACTGAATTGGTTTATGATTTTCCTTCCACTGTCAAAATTGAAGACATTCTGAAGACCTGTTTATTTCAGTAGGAAAAAATTGGGACATTTTTAGCTGTTTGTTCTTCAGAATTTCAGCCAAGCCACCCTTGCCTTCTATGTTAGTTTTTATGACAGACCTTTGAAATGTGAGAGAATTTGAACATGGCTTATTAAACTGGTTGCATGGATTTTGGATTTTGATGACTTAAAACTGATATTGATAATACAAAGGATTTATTGGGTTGTACATCCCAGTCAAGACTATTTCACTTATATTGAGATGTCACCAGCTATAGGTAATGTGACAGAAATTTTTTTATCTTTATAGTGGACTCTGGGCATTGTGCAGGGAGGGTTCCTTAACGTTCCACGCCTACCGTGACACAGGGGCATTAGTTTTCAGGTCTCTGCAGAAAGACCTACTAACAAAACAAGGTGAAAGTTTTTAAAATAATTTTTTTACAGTAAACCAAGAAAATGAAATTTTATCACACAAAAATATTTTTGTCACATATATCACATATAAGTATAACTTAAGGACTGTACAGTGTATTGGGTATACATGTGTGTATTAATCATGCACCAGAAAATAATTATAAAACCATACAGTATTGTGAATATTTATTATTATATATAAATAAAATTATACACAAATTACCAGTATATACATGTATACTTTGTTTCACAAATAACACATATTTTATAATGTTTAAGAAGAAATATTCGTGGAGAAAAAATATTTGCAATTTTCAGGGTGACTGTGAATATATCTCATTAAGGTCTCTTTTTAAACTGCGAGACTGGTTTGAATCATCCACAATGCCACACTTTGTGACAGATAATGCATCATTGTTAGATACAATATTACGGTAAGCAAAAACATAAGTCTGTAACCATGGCAACAGAGACTTATAAGATATGTATCCTCTATATCAAATTAAAGCATTTATCCCTGAATCCATTACAAAAGATTTTTTCCTGAATCAGTTAAAAATTCTATTCTAATTATGATAAGATTTCACACCCTGAATTAGTTAATAATTATATGATTATAAGGTTCACATATATGTATAAATTTTTGTCAAAAAAAACCCAAAAATTTTTTGATTGAATTATACATTTATTTTCCTCTTTTTTGTGTGTACAATGTATTTACTTTCAGGGTACTTTGAAAACAAATCTATTTATTTCTAGTTAAAATTCGTCCAACTTGCATTTTGATTTGAATCATTTTCAATTTCACATTTAGTCACAATATTGCATCTACAATTGAGAAACAATGTACCACATTTAATTAATTGGCATTGGCAGAAAGTCTGACTTGTGGTAAAGGATCATTGTTAAAAGTTATAGCATTCAATTTGTGTCACTGTCAGAGATAAAGTGGAGTGAAATAGAGCAATATTGTGTTATTAAGCTGTCAGAGGTTCTATCACAGGTGGTCAGTTCTGGGACAAGAGTATCTAGAGAAAACCACTGGGACAGTGGGAGAAACAGGAGTACACAGTTCAAACCACTGATATGTGGCAAGTAAACTGATTTACTTTCCCCATAAGTACTGTAAAACATGAAATTTCGTGTGCATGTTATTTTCACGTGATTCGCAAGTTCATAAATAATCGCGAAAATAAGATGCACGAAAATAAATTTGATCAAATAAATATGAATGGACTTTTACATGAGGGGCTCACGATGGGACCGGGCTCACAACGGGATATCGCGAAAATTTCATGCCACGAAATGACTGATACAAATATCGCGAAAATATCATGCCGCGAAAATAAAGTGTTTTACAGTATCTGTCCTTATATCAAGGTGGTCAGTCTTGGAATGGTAGAGAAAAAAGGTGGTCAGTTCTGGGATAGAAAACCACTGATCTTTGACCGACATACTTTTTCATAAGTAGTAGCCCTTAATGGAATTCCAACCTAGGTGACAAGAGGGAATGAGATCAGTTGGCTTACATTTTAGTCCACATTGGTACTGAGAGCCCTCTCTGGGTATAGGTCAAGGTTACATGAGGGAATGAGATCAGTTGGCTTGCATTTTAGTCCACACTGGTACCAAGAGCCCTCTCTGGGTATAGGTCAAGGTTACATATCGTAAAAGTATTACATATATATTTAGTATGTACAGATTTTAGAGCTAAAGAGCTGAGACATGGACTTAAATTAGCATACAATACTGCTTACATAATGGGGTTTGCCACTGTACCATGTGCAGAGCACTTATTTCCAAAGGATATGGAATGAGGAATGATGACGTTTTCCTGTAAAAATGACGTTATTCTGGAAATTTGTGACATTAACATTTTCCAAAACGCTAAGAAGTATAGTTCACGTGGTACAGCAGCGAACCCCATTATAACTACACAGACTGAAATTTTGGCTTTGCGCAATGTATATTGAGCTGTCGCCCCTGTGCTAAAATTTAAGAAAATATTATTGTATGGAAGTCACATGGTACAATGATAAACCTTATTCATTATAAAAAGTTATATGTCAATATTAAATTAATTAAATTATTACACAAATTTATTTATACTTTAGTTATGTTCTGTCAAATTTATTGTACTTGGTATAACATCATTCATTTTTATATGCCATAACACTTCATCTTTGCTTCATCTTCAGTTACTATGGCAACAAATTTGTTTTATCTGATTAACTTTTTAATAAATCAAGATATAAAAAAATGACATGCAGTAAATTATTATTATTTTGTTTTTAATATTACAGTTAAACTAATCTTGCTTACTTCTAGTTGTAAGCATCTTCTGTTGCAGCCACAGATGGCCTTCTCTTTTTCAAACTCAACAGAGGTGTCTTTATTGTGCACCGAGACACGGGACTTCGTCCTCGTTTGAGATGAAAATATTTGACCACTCGATTGGAATTTCCTTATCTCTGTCTGAAACAAGTACTAGATCTGACCAGTTGTGATTGATTCTATTTCTTACACCTTATTCATTTAAAAATCTATTAAAAGTTCTAGGGTAGCATGTAGCCTGTCTCAACTATAGGATGAGAAAAGAAGATCCAACATGGGTAAAAACAAGGGGTATCCATGACACAGGGGTGAGAAAATGTGATCACTATCTCTTAAAGACTACAATAATGAACCCTGCTGTATAATGCCATCAGGGCAATGCACAGGTAAAATTTCTATAGTTGGTGACATCTCGATATAAGTGAAATATTTTTGGCTGGGACATTAAACACTATAACTGATCTCAACTCTTAAAGACTTGTGTGGAATTATTTGGAAAATGTTCATGTCACAAAGTACATGAATAATGACATTTTTTCAGGAAATTTTATCCGTCATCCAGTGTTAATATTTTTCAAAATGCTAGCACCAACATATGGTGTGTTTGCAAACCTTATTTGACGAAATCTTCAGATCATATGTTCAGTTTAAGACTGATTCTTTTGTGCTGATTGAAATGTATTGGACTATTGGAATTTTAGGCTTCACTCAAGATTCTTTCATTTATTTATGTCTCGCCTTTTATGCAATTTGAGACAGCCCATTATACTTTGCAAGTTCATAAAGACATTGGAAAATTACCTTATTCCTTATATTTACAATATTTATAAAAAATAATTTTATTGCCGTCTCACATTTTCCATGTTAATTTGAAAACAATTTTGAAATGCGCTGTTGGCGACCTTCTCATGAAAATGGATCATCTCCTGTCAGTTAACAAGAGCATTTGACATCTGACGTCAGTGCGTGGAGCAATGTCTCTATGAAGTTGCAAAGTATAGTCGATGTCAAATACTTTATTGAAGCAAAGATATTGGAATTGTAAATATATTGGAGGTTAGTCCATGGATGATGGAGGAAATCAAGAGTGCTGTAAGAAAACCAGACTTTTGGTAGGCTAACTGACAAATTATCTCACACTAGGATGTCTTGAGTTGGAATTAAACCTAGGCAATGGACGTTCCAGTGATCCTCAAGTACACTCTGTGCTGATTGAACATAATTTTACATTCCTAACAATATTATTTCTTATATTGAAACATCACCATCTATTAGCGTATAGGCAAACAACTTTGACCTGTCTGCTTAACCTTACATTGAAATATTTATCACAAACAAAGTACATCTATGTATAGGGAGACACGTGTATATTCTGTATACATTATGAGATATACTCTCCTCAGAGAGTAAACTTTTGAACTGTGTATGTATTAACTTGGATCTTAACACTACCCATTTATTGAATGGACCCTCCTATATGACTATTCCTAATGAAAGGTCAAACGGACAGGTCAGTGTTGTTTAATTATAAATGTTAAAGCAACAGACAAAACATTGATGGAACTATCAACTCTTTATATCAAAGCCCACCTACACTGGTTCTATGTCAAAGTTTCAGAAATAATATCAAGCACTGGTAGAAAAATTTAAGGTTTCTTGTTTTATAAGATCCAAAGGTCATGGGTTCGAATCCCGACAAGGTTATGTTGTGACCTTCAGCAAATTCATTCATTTCACATTGCTGCAGAATTGGTATCAAGATAATAAGGATCAATAATGATCTAGTGGGACTGGAAACTTGGCAACTGATGTCTTGGACTTGGTGTCAAGATAATGATCTAGTGGGCCTGGAACGTTGGCAACTGATGCCTTTGACTTGGTGTCAAGATAATGATCTAGTGGGACTGGAAACTTGGCAACTGATGCCTTTGACTTGGTGTCAATATAATGATCTAGTGGGCCTGGAACGTTGGCAACTGATGCCTTTGACTTGGTGTCAATATAATGATCTAGTGGGCCTGGAACGTTGGCAACTGATGTCTTGGACTTGGTGTCAAGATAATGATCTAGTGGGACTGGAAACTTGGCAACTGATGTCTTGGACTTGGTGTCAAGATAATGATCTTGTGGGACTGGAACCTTAGCAACTGATGCCTTGGACTTGATGTCAAGATAATGATCTAGTGGGACTGGAACCTTGGCAACTGATGCCTTTGACTTGGTGTCAAGATAATGATCTAGTAGGACTGGAACCTTGGCAACTGATGCCTTTGACTTGGTGTCAAGATAATGATCTAGTAGGACTGGAACCTTGGCAACTGATGCCTTTGACTTGATGTCAAGATAATGATCTAGTGGGACTGGAAACTTGGCAACTGATGTCTTGGACTTGGTGTCAAGATAATGATCTTGTGGGACTGGAACCTTAGCAACTGATGCCTTTGACTTGATGTCAAGATAATGATCTTGTGGGACTGGAAACTTGGCAACTGATGCCTTTGACTTGATGTCAAGATAATGATCTAGTGGGACTGGAACCTTGGCAACTGATGCCTTTGACTTGGTGTCAAGATAATGATCTAGTGGGACTGGAACCTTGGCAACTGATGTCTTGGACTTGATGTCAAGATAATGATCTTGTGGGACTGGAACCTTAGCAACTGATGCCTTTGACTTGATGTCAAGATAATGATCTAGTGGGACTGGAACCTTGGCAACTGATGCCTTTGACTTGGTGTCAAGATAATGATCTAGTGGGACTGGAAACTTGGCAACTGATGTCTTGGACTTGGTGTCAAGATAATGATCTTGTGGGACTGGAACCTTGGCAACTGATGTCTTGGACTTGGTGTCAAGATAATGATCTAGTGGGACTGGAAACTTGGCAACTGATGTCTTGGACTTGATGTCAAGATAATGATCTTGTGGGACTGGAACCTTGGCAACTGATGTCTTGGACTTGATGTCAAGATAATGATCTTGTGGGACTGGAACCTTGGCAACTGATGTCTTGGACTTGATGTCAAGATAATGATCTAGTGGGACTGGAACCTTGGCAACTGATGTCTTGGACTTGATGTCAAGATAATGATCTAGTGGGACTGGAACCTTGGCAACTGATGTCTTGGACTTGATGTCAAGATAATGATCTAGTGGGACTGGAACCTTAGCAACTGATGCCTTGGACTTGGTGTCAAAATAATGATCTAGTGGGACTGGAACCTTAGCAACTGATGCCTTGGACTTGGTGTCAAGATAATGATCTAGTGGCACTGGACCTACTTTGATGACCATGGTATTAAATGTCCTACTTTGATGACCATGGTATTGAATGCCCTACTTTGATGACCATGGTATTGAATGCCCTACTTTGATGACCATGGTATTAAATGTCCTACTTTGATGACAATGGTATTAAATGTCCTACTTTGATGACCATGGTATTGAATGCCCTACTTTGATGACCATGGTATTGAATGCCCTACTTTGATGACCATGGTATTAAATGTCCTACTTTGATGACCATGGTATTAAATGTCCTACTTTGATGACCATGGTATTGAATGCCCTACTTTGATGACCATGGTATTGAATGTCCTACTTTGATGACCATGGTATTGAATGTCCTACTTTGATGACCATGGTATTAAATGTCCTACTTTGATGACCATGGTATTGAATGCCCTACTTTGATGACCATGGTATTGAATGCCCTACTTTGATGACCATGGTATTAAATGTCCTAGTTTGATGACCATGGTATTAAATGTCCTAGTTTGATGACCATGGTATTGAATGCCCTACTTTGATGACCATGGTATTGAATGCCCTACTTTGATGACCATGGTATTGAATGTCCTACTTTGATGACCATGGTATTGAATGCCCTACTTTGATGACCATGGTATTGAATGTCCTACTTTGATGACCATGGTATTGAATGCCCTACTTTGATGACCATGGTATTAAATGTCCTACTTTGATGACCATGGTATTAAATGCTCTACTTTGATGACCATGGTATTGAATGTCCTACTTTGACGACCATGGTATTGAATGCCCTACTTTGATGACCATGGTATTAAATGTCCTACTTTGATGACCACGGTATTGAATGCCCTACTTTGATGACCATGGTATTAAATGTCCTACTTTGATGACCATGGTATTGAATGCCCTACTTTGATGACCATGGTATTAAATGTCCTACTTTGATGACCATGGTATTGAATGCCCTACTTTGATGACCATGGTATTAAAGTCCTAGTTTGATGACCATGGTATTGAATGCCCTACTTTGATGACCATGGTATTAAATGTCCTACTTTGATGACCATGGTATTGAATGTCCTACTTTGATGACCATGGTATTGAATGTCCTACTTTGATGACCATGGTATTGAATGTCCTACTTTGATGACCATGGTATTAAAAGCCCTACTTTGATGACAATGGTATTAAATGCTCTACTTTGATGACCATGGTATTAAATGCTCTACTTTGATGACCATGGTATTGAATGCCCTACTTTGATGACCATGGTATTGAATGCCCTACTTTGATGACCATGGTATTAAATGTCCTACTTTGATGACCATGGTATTGAATGTCCTACTTTGATGACCATGGTATTGAATGCCCTACTTTGATGACCATGGTATTGAATGTCCTACTTTGATGACCATGGTATTGAATGCCCTACTTTGATGACCATGGTATTGACTGTCCTACTTTGATGACCATGGTATTAAATGCTCTACTTTGATGACCATGGTATAGTAAATCTGCTGAGATAACACAAACTTTAACATTGTCATTAATGACTATGTCATTAGAAAAGTTACACCTATAGTATGATACAAGTTCTCCCTAACATAAACATTCATACCAGAAAATCTCTTCTTTAACAGGTGATGGGGTGTCGTGGGCAAATGATTTAGGAGTTAGCCTTTGCTACAAATTACCCTCATCACAGTTTATTAAACAACGGTCGAACACAAGTGAGAAAGGATTATATTAA
The DNA here is from genome assembly GCA_021292105.1 of Anadara kagoshimensis. Classification (NCBI taxonomy): domain Eukaryota; kingdom Metazoa; phylum Mollusca; class Bivalvia; order Arcoida; family Arcidae; genus Anadara; species Anadara kagoshimensis. Next base: position 20,752,641 of record CM037874.1, read on the forward strand.
GGCATGATCTAGGCCCTGGCACAAATGTTGACTCGAGTAACATGTAGACATGTGTTTTGTACTCCATGCTGGCCAGAGCGGAATGTGACCATCATGACTGCAAAGTATTTTTAAAAACCAACAATATAATTATACAATCATTATTTATTTCCTTCAAATTCATACTAGTATTATCATAAACATAACAGGCTTTTAACAGCATCATATTTTCATTCAACTGTATAGGCAAACAACATTGACCTGTCTACCTGACCTTTAGATATTTATTATGGAATTGCATATTTATGAATAGGGAACACAGGTGTTAATTTCGTCTATATTACAGAAAAACATGCACAATTTATGTATTTACTGCAAATAATTACCCCACCAGGCATTAGATGTAACCTCCCATATGAATAGTCCTAACAAAAGGTCAAGTGGACAGGTCAATGTTGTTGTCAGTGTATATATATATATATAATATATATATATATAATATATATATATATGATCATGATTCCTAAGTACATCTCAAGGTAAAACTTGATGAAAATAATGCTGCGATATTAGGATACAAATCACAATGATAAAAAAAAATAAAATGTAATTGTATACAGCTATATACTAGCACTCTAAAGATAATAATTAAAACTTGTATATACAAATATATGAAAAGACAAGAATTGTCTCAAGATGTCTTAACAACAGATTGATGTTTGTACCTCTAGTCCATTAAAAACACTTTTAGTATTTGTACATCTAAAAAATAGGCAACTAGGGGAAGGGGACATACTGGTCTAACAGGGTTCGTACAGACATTTGGACTCCAAATTTAAGGACTTTTTAGGGTCTCATTTGCAAATTTAGGGCCTAATCAGATGGACAATTTTATAAGAGAAACATTGGTGCAAAGACAATTAAATCAATAAAACAATTACTTACATGGTCATAGTAACGACACTTGAAGTGGGGGTTGATTTTGGGTGTTCGGGAGGGCCAGGTACCTTTAAATCGCTCATTTCAATGTAACTTATTTATTTATTTTGATCAGTCTATTTACAACTACTTAATATAAACACCTAATTGGCAAAATCCAAGGGCTTTTTAGGGCCTTCAGGATAAATTCAAGGGCTTTTTAGGGTCAGACTTGTTTTTAGGGTCTTTTTAGGGCAAACCTCAAAATTTAAGGACTTTTCCGTCTAAAGTGCAGGCTTGCAGATAACAGTACCTCTCACTGTTTGGTTAGATTCCAACCTGGGGTATAATCATAGATAATAGAGAAAACCAGAATATCCAGCGAAAAACATCAACCATCAGCAAGTTAACTGACAAATGAGTGATGAGCGAAAACCACTGATCATCAGCAAGTGAACTGACAAACGAGTGATGAGCGAAAACCACTGATCATCAGCAAGTTAACTGACAAATGAGTGATGTGCGAAAACCACTGATCATCAGCAAGTGAACTGACAAACGAGTGATGAGCGAAAACCACTGATCATCAGCAAGTTAACTGACAAATGAGTGATGAGCGAAAACCACTGATCATCAGCAAGTGAACTGACAAACGAGTGATGAGCGAAAACCACTGATCATCAGCAAGTTAACTGACAAATGAGTGATGAGCGAAAACCACTGATCATCAGCAAGTGAACTGACAAACGAGTGATGAGCGAAAACCACTGATCATCAGCAAGTTAACTGACAAATGAGTGATGAGCGAAAACCACTGATCATCAGCAAGTTAACTGACAAACGAGTGATGAGCGAAAACCACTGATCATCAGCAAGTTAACTGACAAATGAGTGATGAGCGAAAACCACTGATCATCAGCAAGTGAACTGACAAACTATCTCATACTAGGATCTGTCCCAACCTTCCAAGTGGGATTTAAACATAGGCATTGAGAGGCACTGTGATCCGTAATTGTACATTTTAGACACGCGGCCACCAAGGCCCAAAAAGCAAGATAGAGATCCTAGGTTGATTGATAGTGAAAAAAGCTACTCTTATAATAGGTCCAACACCAATTACTATTTCTATATTTAAACAGCTTCTCATTGAAAAAGTGTAAGCAAATTTGTGAAAGCATTATAATAAGGATGATAAATACAATTCTGTGTTGCTTTATATTGGTGTAATACAGTTGGATTCAAATTTATATATTAATCTTCCATGATCTTTCCTTAAAACCTGTTAAACTTAACATAACAAAACTTAGTTTTAAAACAATTTAAATGGCAAGCAAACTAACAAACTTTCTCATACTAGGATCGGTGTTACTGTATATTAGTGTAATACAGTTTGATTCAAATTCATATGACAAATCTACCATGATCTTTCGTTAAAAGCTGCTAAAAGTTCAGATATATATTGTTTTAAAACAATCTAAGTCACAAACATTACCCATGAATCTTTGCAAATTTAAACCAATATAAAAAACAAAATGGTTCCATCTGCCAGTCTTTATACTTTGTTTTCAATGTTAAACTAGAACTGTCTCTTGAGTCAAATACCCCGCCCCAAACATTTACAAGGGTTTAATGTTTTCCTGTGACCTTGACCTTTCCAATATGACCTTGAATCAAGGTCATGACACACCTTTGGACCAGTGAAGTTTTACGACAGTTGCCCAAAGCAATTATGAGGTATGGCCCGAACACCATTTAACACAGACAGGCAGACAAATGGGCGGACAGACACTGACATGGTGATTCCTATATACGCCCCTAAAACTAGTTTGCAGGGGGTATAATAAACACATATATAATGGGATAACTTAACCATATTGCATGCTTTGTTTTTGTCTCTCTATTGTTTATTACACACAAACATGTTTTCAAATTCATTTTATTAACCTTGAGCCCGAACATCATTATGATAAACACAGTCAAGTCTTGAATGCGACATACACAAATTCAACACTACTTTTAATTAAAATCATCAACAGTGAACCTTTCCAATATTTTCATACAATCTAAAACAATATGAGGTCAACCTTAAACACCAGACCACAAAATTACCCATCAGAATATCTATTTCTTCACGAACTACTGCATTTCTCAAATATCATCCCTGGAAACTGTCCAATTCTGATATTTGTTCCGTTTGTGCCTTCCTCATTAGTTACAAATGTAAAATTAACTCCATCAACAGCGACAAAATGCATCCCATTTGTGCCGTAAAAACTTGCCGGGCCCTTCATTAACATATCTAAGGTATAGACTTTCTCTTTCTGTATCCTAAGGGGTGGAGTAAGTTCTATTTCATATTCTTTCACAGCACCGTCAGTGTTTATGGTAACGTTTTTGTAGAATAACTGGTGATCCCCATCTTCAAACACCCTGAATTCAATTCGGTATTGTCCAGCTTTTTGATGGCTTCCAAATATAAGTATTTTCTGTAATATAATGTCCTCACTACTTATAAAGGCTAAACAGTCTTTATTATCTCTCTGGTAAGCTTTACCACTCATGACACTCCGAAATCGTTTCACAATATTCCGCTGATGTAAGGGAACAATACTTTGCGGGTTTCTTGGCCTTTCACGCTCATGGATACTTATCACCAAGTTATTTTGCTGATTGGTGGCTCCTGCTGCTGATGCCGAGGCTGTGGGTTCTTGTGAGGCAGGAGCAGACGATGCTGTCCCTTGAGGTGCAGACGTAGCTTGCATCAGCCCTTGTGCAGAAGATGAAGATGCAGATGCAGTAGCAGACGGCTCCTGGTATGACGGTGCATTTGACACTTGACTTTGAGATTGACGCAATAAAAATGATCTAAACAAAGCTATAACTTTTTCTTGAGGCAGTATCCCAGATTTAGAAACTGTTTCACTGAAGTAGGTTACATCCATCTGTGAAAAGTCAACTGAATTCAGTAAATTTCCTAAAACCTTCCTCTGATTGTCACCAATCACTGGTAAATTCTGACGCTGACATTCTTTCTCTGACCACTTCACCAATGCTTCAAATATTCGCTCTGGTGGTAAGTTTAATTTATTCGCATTCAAAATTTCTTCAATCAAACTTGCGCTTAAATCTGTAAAACTTGCGCTTTGAATTGACGTTGCAGAGTATCGGAAAAAATAATCCAAACAAGCCTGCTTGGTTTCTTGATCTCCATACATCTCAGAATGTGCCAAGATCCAGCAAACATTTTCATGTGTCATACGTGTTTTCATGAGCCGAACACATCTCTCTACAAGGCCCTCTACGCCATACTTTTTAGCAGCATACAATATGTTGTAAGCATCATCTATCTCCATTCTGGTATCTTCATAATAGATATATCTACAATAAAAACAACATCTTATAATATTTACAATCACTAATTTTTTTTTCCTTCATAAACTAATTGGCAAGAATAATGTTTACATTTCAGTAAACTAGCATGACTTGGCAATCTCTTGTCAAGTCTGATTTTGGGCAGGGCTATGGGTGATGACAGGATGAAATGACATCAAAAAGTCGTGACTAGACATCCTGAAAGCATCAATTGTGCTGTTCCATTCACTGACAAATCCAGCAGATGAGAAATGAAAACCAGTGTTTTACAGTATTAAATGTTTGGCTTTTTGTAAATCTTAGCAGAAATGTCAAGGATTAATATTGTAAATATAAGAAACAACTTTTAATTTAGTGTGGTTCATGGGGTATAAACAAGATTTTGGAAGTGGAAATTCTATCATAAATTGCTTTGCAATTTTATGAGAATTTCCACTTCCAAAATCTTGTTTATACAAGTAAACCCCAACAAATAGAGCTATTTCTAAAATTAATTATTCATATTAGTTCTTCAATGTTCTTACAAGTTTACAAATGAAAGATGCATAACACACGTGCACTCACTTTATATAAATAAAACATGAACACTTTCATTTCTTTCAATGTTGATGCGTTGTAGCAGCAAGTTTCATGAAATAGTGCTTCATAATTTTAGAGAATTTGCGGAGACAAGAATTTGTATGGACAGATTGAAATTGAATTTAACATCCCCTTTTGAAAAAAGTTGTAACCTTAAAACTTTTGCCATTCAGACTCTAAGATGTAATTTATAAATACTCTAGTATTCAGTTTTCTATATCTACATTCAATGTGATTTATTATTGCTTATAAATGATATGTCAAGTGCAAGCATGTTATTCATTAGGGGAGTTTAGTTTAGTTAGTTTAGTTATGGTGTTTAGCATTCAAGTCAAGAATATTTCACTTATATTGAGATATCGCCTGCTATAGGGAAGGTGCAGAAATTTTGCCTGTGTGTGCTAATGGCATTATACTGCAGGGTTTTTTTATCATGCTATGCCCACCGTGACACAGGAACTCATTTATTTTAAGTTCCCATCCAAAAGAACCGTGACTTTCATTTCATAATGCCGAGTGCTTGCCGAAAGAACAGTCCCTACCTACTTTCAAGTCTTTGGTCAGACTGGGTCAGGGTTCAAACTCATGACCTCCCACTTATGGAGAGAGCACTCAACCAACTTAGCTACCACAGCGGTGCTTTGTGGGTTTATGTCAGGTGCACCAAATAATTTTATTTATGACCCCATAGATAGAAAAAAATTACAATCATTCCTTAATTAGAGGAGATATGGATGCATAACTTTTGAGTTTTTCTTATTAATTACATAGAGCCTAAGTGGCCAAGTGGTCTAAAGTGTGCACTTATGGATCACAGCCTTTCTCGCCAACAAGGTTAGAATCCAACTCTGTACAAATCCTTGTTTGATTAAATCAGTCAGTTGCCTTTGAAAATTTCAGTGATTTTTTTCTGGGCACTCCAGTTTCCTCCACTATCCTTAAATGACCGTCCTCAATATAAGTAAAAGCATCTTAACCGAGGCATAAAACTCCATTACTCCACTTCTCTCTCCCTTGTAAATAGTTGAAAGTCATTCTAACAAGTTGTGCTATAATTACCCTATATATGCAATGTCTAAATAAATAAGTTCAATGTACACAGTGGTTTGTTTTACTCAGGGTTCAGTTTAGACAGGTATTCAGTTTAACCCAGGGCTTATTTTACACAGGCATATTTAACAAACAATATTCACATGTCCTAAAAATGACTGCACTTCAGTTTAGACAGGTTATGGGTTAGGACAGAATTCCGTTTGGACAAGTTTCCAGATTACACAGATTAATGTAACAAACAATATTTACATGTTCTTACAAATTAGTCTAGTTTGGACAGGTTTTGGGTTTGGGCAGATTTTCAGTTTACTCAGAATTTAGTTTGGACAAGTTTTGGGTTTGGAATAGACAGGTTTTCAGTTTACCCAGAATTCAGTTTGGACAGGTCTTCAGTTTATCCCAAATTTGGTTTGGACAGGTCTTCAGTTTAACCCAAATTCAGTTTGGAAAGGTCTTCAGTTTACCCCAAATTCAGTTTGGACAGGTTCTTCAGTTTACCACAAATTCAGTTTGGACACCCCGAATTCAGTTTGGACAGGTTCTTCAGTTTACCACAAATTCAGTTTGGACAGGTCTTCAGTTTACCGAGGGTTTGATTTTTATGCGTTCTACTATATAAACTTACTGCAACAATTTCTTAAATGTTTCAGGGTCAATATCTGGAACTTCAATGTTCTGTGTAGAGTTTGCTAGTGGTCCTGACAACATGGCATAGAATACTGCACTTCTACTGATTAAAACATACTTGTGTGCTGCTATAACCTCCTTGGCAGGTCCGACGGCAAATGTTACATCGCAGTCTATTTTATTTTCATACATGTACTTATTACACTGTAATACAGCTTTGTTTTTCCTCCAATCACCATCATCTGTGTTGTCTGGTGCAGCAGCCATATTTGTATCACCTAGTTACGACTGTAAAACAAAATATAATAAATAAATAATCACTAATGATGAACAAATTCTAAATTCTCCTCAACAATTTCCCTATTTAAGACCCCACAGTCCATGTTTGAATTAATTAAATACTTCAAGTCTGATACAAAATATCAAAGGTCTAGATAGGTCCATAAGCTGTTAATGATTTCACATTAATTTATAGGGGCCCAATGGTTTCCGTATTTCCCAATTTGAGACACAACAACCAAGATTTGTGCAAATTTAAACATGTCATAAGAATGCTAGCTAGATATAAAATATATTTGGTGTAGTACTTATACTTTTTACAGCCTACTTTTTAACCAGAATTTTTTTTTTTTTTAATATTTCCGCCTTTGTAGGGTCTCAATAGGACATTTTCTCTTTAACCCTCTTGTCTACCAGCAGCCTGCCATACAGACATATATGTGCTTTCAACAGAATTGACAACGCTTAGATAAAAGACGAAGATATACTTATAATCTCTTTGTAAAATAAACAAGGACAAACAAGAGGCTCATGGGCCTGATACGCTCACCTGATAACTGATGGCTAGCTGATAGATTTAAAGAAAACATAAATACTAAACCCCATGACTTTTTTCTTTACATCATGATAACCGTTGTATCAATACCTACAACATTCCAATATACATGCCTACACAAAAAGTTTATAGTTTTCAAGATAATAAACCATTTCAGTATCGTTTCACATCTGTGACCTTGACCTTTGAACCCATGACCTTTTTCTATACATCAAAATCATTGTTGTATTGATACCTACAACATTCTAATATACATGCCTATACAAAAAGTTTATAGTTTTCGAGATAATTAAACATTTCAGTATTGTTTGGCATATGTGACCTTGACCTTTGAACCCATGACCTTTTCTACACATCAAAATGATCGTTGTATCAATACCTACAACATTCTAATATACATGCCTATACAAAAAGTTATAGTTTTCGAGATAATTAACCATTTCGGTATTGTTTCACATCTGTGACCTTGACCTTTCAACCAATGACCTTTTTCTATACATCAAAATGATCGTTGTATTGATACCTACAACATTCTAATATACATGTCTATACAAAAAGTTTATAGTTTTCAAGATAATTAACCATTTTGGTATTGTTTCACATCTGTGACCTTGACCTTTGAATCCATGACCTTTTGCTATACATCAAAATGATCGTTGTATCAATTCCTACAACATTCTAATATACATGCCAATACAAAAAGTTTATAGTTTGTGAGATAATTAACCATTTTGGTATTGTTTCACATCTGTGACCTTGACCTTTGAACCCATGACCTTTTTCTATACATCAAAATGATCGTTGTATCAATACCTACAACATTCTAATATACATTTCTATACAAAAAGTTTATAGTTTTCGAGATAATTAACCATTTCGGTTTTGTTTCGCATCTGTGACCTTGACCTTTGAACCCATGACCTTTTTCTATACATCAAAATGATCGTTGTATCAATACCTACAACATTCTAATATACATGCCTATACGAAAAGTTTATAGTTTTCGAGATAATTAACCATTTCAGTATTGTTTCACATCTACTTTGACCTTTGAACCAATGACCTTAATCTATACATCAAAATGATCGTTGTATCAATATCTACAACATTCTAATATACATGCCTATACAAAAAGTTTATAGTTTTCGAGATAATTAACCATTTCGGTATTGTTTCACATCTGTGACCTTGACCTTTGAACCCATGACCTTTTTCTTTACATCAAAATGATCATTGTATCAATACCTACAACATTCTAATATACATGCCTATACAAAATGTTTATAGTTTTCCAGATAATTAACCATTTCGGTATTGTTTCGCATCTGTGACCTTGACCTTTGAACCCATGACCTTTTTCTATACATCAAAATGATCGTTGGATCAATAAAAAAAATTAGGTCAAGACCTTCACAATTGACCTTGACCTCATTTTGAAGATACTAACAAGAAGATGTCAAAACTGAAAACCCCATGTCATTATCTGGTCAAATAGTCAAGTTATAACAATTTGAAGCTATTTTACGATTTTTTCAAAATTAAACGCAAAAACGCGTAACCTATTTTTTATCCGAATTTCACAAAATGAACAAACTATAGGCTTAAGACCCTAGAGAAGCAAAATATCACATCATATCATTTCTCCAATCAGTACTTTCGGAGAAGAAGATTTTTTAAGATTTTTGCACCCCTAGGTCACCTTGACCTAGTTATGGTAGCCATGGCAACGCCACGAACAAATCTGAATTGCACCGGCCCAAATATATTTATTACCAAGTTTCATTAAAAACTGTCCAGTAGTTTCAGAGGAGAAGTCGAAAATAGGTGTTCACGACGCATGCATGCACACACACACACGCACGCACATACATACGCTGCGCTATGCCATAAGCTCACATGACCTTTGGTCAGGTGAGCTAAAAATGCAAAATGTTGACTATCGAGATTATAATCTACAATTAACTAATGACATCATATGACTAAACGCATCTGATGTCATATTCTATTGTTGACATTATATCATTTTGCATTGTGAACTTCAATTTGTGCATTGCCAATGTTGCGCTGAAAATTAATTTGGCAGCAAGAGGGTTAATTTGTGCAAAACTACAAACCCTTCATGTAGACATGATTATTGCCATATACATGTATCATAAAATTGAGCCCAGTAGTTTTGGATGAAAAGATTAAATTGTAAAGTTTACACACAATGGACAACACAAGTCAAACAGAGACTGATCGCAATAGCTCCATCATCCGAGTGTTTGACTCAGATGTGAGGTAATTAAGAACTATAACAAAATGACAATTTAATGATTCATTATATGGTAATTAAGATTACAAAGGCTAATATATCGATATTGGGATCAAAACTTATAATTAAACAAACAGCTCATTAATACAATATTAAGTACCCAAGAAATCACTGCAGTAGATCAACAAACAAATTTTGCATGCATATGCAATACTACAAACAGAAAATCAGAGTAATGTAAATGTGACAAAAATAAAGGATAGACAGATTATGTCATTTTGTTAAATATACGTCACCAAGACAAACACCACTAAGTTTGTTTTTAATTTTAATTCCCATAAACATTAAAATTAACAATATGCCATGTTCCCTATCCGTTCACTCTCACTCATACAACTACTATGTAACATGAATATATACATGACATTGAATGAGAAGAGAACTGATACCTCATAAATGACGTATTTATGACGTAGTGTTTGTCACGTGACTACTATTTTCTTAAATATACGTCACCAAGACAAACACCACTAAGTTTGTTTTTAATTTTAATTCCCTAAAACATTAAAATTAACAATAAGCCAAAATAATGAGAAATAATAACGATGCGATCGCTTTCCTAGCAAATGAGCACAAAACAAAAAGGGATAAAAATTTGAGAAATACCATTCGGGCTACTTATTCGTGATTTAATATTTCAAGCGTGAAATCTGACGGTGTCTGGGAATGGACGTAATGGGTGAAGAAAACCTTGGAGCTTTTTCATCTACCTAATTTCCGCACTATCTCCGGGTTGATATTTTTAGCTATAGCGGTAGTAGCCCCCGTAGGGCATAACGATTTTGCGCTGTATCCATGTCCTCCTATACCTGCCAACTTTAATGACTCGTCAAGAATCATGGCGATGGAAGATGCTTGAAGGGCATTATACGGAGCCCGAAGCAATAAGAAAACTGGTCCACCCTGAGACCTGAACCCATTCGTCCATATTATGTAGTCCTGTAACGTCCGGACAGGACAAAGCTTCTCCTCGGTAGTGCGGGGTAATTCCACCTCAAATCCTGTCCTTGATGTGTCGTTTTTTATGCCAAAGAACGTTATCTTGGCACAAGTTTCGTAAAATTCCACCTGATTGACACGAAAACTAAACTTAAATTCATCGTCCTCATGTGAATAAAATACGCCGTTAGGTGCTATATCAGACGGCCTTAGCATCAAAGTCAATGCTAGCAAGGTAATGCTTTTTAACCGCAACGCCTTAACGTCTAATTTTTCATTCACTGACCAACCCATAAACAGACTGTGAAAATTCTGTACAGGTATGACCTTAGATCTCATCATAGGTTCCCTGGTTCCCGATCAGGCATGACCTTAGATCTCATCATAGGTTCCCTGCTCCCCGATTTGACTAAACCTGTAACTAACAGTTTTAACTCCAGAGAAGCAACAAGGTTTGCGCATCCTGTTGCCGTATATAAATGAGCAATGGCAGCAAGAGCCGTTCTAAGTACAAAATTGGACCTGGATGAAGCATCTGCCACATTGCAGAGAAAGTCTGCTAAATAGCGTGGATGATTTGGTGGGAACTCGCATTCTGCTTCGGTGCAAAACGGAAATAACCTTTTGATCATGTTATCATAAGACGTGACCACCCTTTGGTTAACAGTTCTTTCCCCCATACACTCTCCAAGCGAATATTCGTCACTTTCAGTCCTGACATGGCTCCGGAAGTACGCCCATGGCTCGAAAAACTCTTGGGCTGTTCAGTATTTTCATGAGAGGAGACACTGACATTTGAACCAACTGATGGTACCATATTTGTGTTTTCCACATTGGCGCTATTATTGTCACGTAAGCTCGCTGTGCTTCATCCAGCGCGCGTGGTATCAAACAAAACGGAGCGTTTACAAAGTTGTACTCACAACCTCAATTGCTCTGAGCCAGTGCGTCTACTGCCTCGGACAGAGGTTCCCAGTACTGGCTGTTGAAGCGATTCACCTGAGCATTTTGACAATTTGCAAAACGGTCTATTGTGTGACGACCGAACAACTTGTTTATGTAACCAAATACTGCAGGATGCATCATCCAATTGTGCTTGTCAGGTGTTCTGGAGAAATAATCGGCTTGACTGTTCTAAGCTCCTGCGATATGCGCACAGCGTAGCATGATTCTATGTTCTACCGCTTTTGTCCAGATTGCGAATGCCAATTCCGATAACTTTGGGCTCGGGCCCCCCCCCCTATGATTAACATAAGTCATAGCGGACACGTTGTCTGTTAGTATTTGTACGGATAATCCACGCAGCAACTTCGCAAAAGCTTTGCCTTTGATGGCTATTAAAATCGCCAACATCTCTCGTTTGTTCATCTGAGGTGAGCGACTCGGTAGTTCCAGTCACCTGATGCGATATGACTCCCGCACTTAGCGCCCAATCCAGTTCCGCTCGCGTCTGTCACTACCTGAGCTAGTATATTTTCTGGACATATCTCGCGCGAGTTCCAATAATCTACTGAAGTTAACCACCACTGGAGTTCCTGGATAACTCCCTGTGTAAAAAGCAATGTGTGGTCCCAAGATTTACGGTCACTAAGCAATCTGTATGATTTTCTAAGAAAAAGTTTGCCTGGGGTGACGGCCCAGGCCACCGAAATGCACTGTCCTAGTACTTTAGCTAGCTGTCTAGAAGATGCCTGTCCTTGACAAGCACTTAACGAATAGCTCGTTTAAGCTTAGAAACACGCACCGACTCAACTTTGATGATGACTTTACCGTCAAAACTACAAATCGTGTAACCGATATATTGAATAAGCTGAGATGGCAACAAATTTGATTTTTCAAAATTAATAGCAAACCCTAACTCGATCAAAGTATGTAAAAATTTATCTTTATGGTTACTAATGCTTAATTTATTCGCAGCAAGTAAAAAAATCATCCACAAATACTGTAACTCTCAAACCAATCGCATGCAAATACGTGATCGCGTGTCTCAAAATCTTATTAAAATAATATGGAGAGCAGCATAAACCAAACACTAAAATATTCCATACATAATAAACTCCATTCCACTTAAAACCTAAATATTTTCTGAATGTTTCACAAACCGGTATTGGATAAAACAGTCTTTAATGTCAGCGGAAATAAATCTATCTCCAGGTTCAATTAATTTAACAGCGCCCCTTATGTCTTCGTTCCTGTACCTCGGAACGTTACAGTGTTCATTTACTTTACGTAGGTCAGTAATTAAACAAAGTTTATTGTTCTTTTTAGGCACTACCCCCAATGGGCTAACACAAATTGGTTTTTGAATGCAAGGCGTTATGTATCCATGTAATAACAGTCTATCTAGTTCTTTATTCACAAAATGACTTTGTTTTTCACCAAAAATATGGTTGTCCAACTCAAAAGGTTGAACCTCTCTTTCAAATAGAATAGTTACACCGTTTGTTATCCACTGTATAATGTGATCAGGGGCACCAATTTTTTTCCATGCATTTAAACTCCGTGTAAGATTAGACATGCACATTAATGACACATAGTAATTCACAAAATGTATATAAGGAATGTACAAAAACTAGATAACAATTATAATAACTAATCGTCCAGAGTATTTGACTTGACGTCGTCCCTTTGGTTACCACCACGCCTAGATAATGGAGTTGGCATGAAGCGTGCTGGTATGCTGACGTAAATGCCCTGCGTGACGGTTGCGAAGGGCGACTGGCAGCCGATGACGTGGCCGCGGATCTTAAGGTTTCAAGTGAATCTGAATTTAGACCAGAAGTGTTTTTTTTGTAGGGCTCGAAATATTCTCGACGTGGATGTATCAAATTGTCCATTTACCAGAATGGTAGCATATTCGTCCTGTAAATATTTACACCGAGCTTGACAAATCAGAAACAACTGATCTAATGTCTCTTGTGAAATGGTCGATCTTGGTTCAATGGTTGAAAGCAATTTTGCTGCAGTTTCACTAAAACGACTACACTTTGTAAGAATGTTCAATATTGGGACATCTGAACGCTTGATTCCTTGACGGGATTTGTTAAGCTTTAGATCCGATGGGAACTTGATTCGTGCCAAACTGTTCTTAAACGCAGCAAAATCCCCTTGGATATCAACAATAGACCCTGTGGCAGTAGGTGTTGTGGAATCGGGGGCCAACACGTGGCTACCACATGGGTTGTCTGATGACACGATTGTGGTGAAATTAATGGATTGGAGGACAAACTGAGTATTTGTATTGCCAAATCCAACTTACGTTCAAGATCGCTGATTCTGTTGTTTACAGAGTCTTTAAAATCTTCTAATTTATCCTCCATTTAGTAAATATTTTGTTAGTGCACACAAGCACATCCTCCCTCTTGAGTGAAAGAGAAGAGAACTAAACGAGAAGAGAACTGATACGTCATTTATGACGTAGTGTTTGTCACGTGACTACTATTAAACATCATGTTTCTATGACGTACAATAAAGTGTTGCCAAGTGTGCCTGTAGTCAAATTACCAGATTTGCAGTCATTTCCTATTGTTTTAATTTGTATTATTTATTTATTTTAAAGTTGACCAGAAGCCTGTATAAAATAAAAATATTTTTCACCAAAAAATGTTTTGTGGCTAAACAAGGTATCATATTGCGATCCTGAACTGGAGACCCACCCCCCCCCCCTTAATTTATACGCCAAACAGAACGGGAGAAATTCTCCTGTTTGGGGTAAACCCTCTCCTTTTGGGCAAGAGTCCCAACCTTTCCGGAAATAGCTCCGAGAGAATACATTGTATGCTCTATTTGCAAATAATTTACGACCAACAGGTTCTGTTGGCTGGGATGACTAAAAAATAATGTTATAGTATGGAAAATGAGAAATTTAACAAGACTGTTGTTCATTTACCGTCGATAAAATGCCTAACTTGTGCTTCTCTTGTCGTTGTCCTTCCTGAGTAATCTTAAATGTTCATAAAATACAGAATTATACATAAAATGAAGCGACTGTGAATCAATAATTGTTGAAGTAGAATATCTTCAAATTATTTCCAAAAACAATCAACATATATTTTTTTAGTTTTTAAAATGGACTGAAAAATACGACAGGCTATGCAAGGATTTTATAAAAATTTAATCGGCTATTAAAGTTCGTTTCAGTTCTGATTAAGAAATAATCTGTAAAATAGCTTTAACTTTCGTTTTATCCCGTAAAACCAGCGGAGAACAAATCATTGGTATATCCATCTCTCGTTACAACTCTCCCTCCTTACAGAGTACTCGGAGTTGGTATGTGCAGTTGCTGATAAATTTTCGCCGATAGTTCGAATTTATCGTTGAGTTTCAAATTTCAGTTGATAACCACCATGTTTTCTTCCGTTTACCGTCCACCAACTTCAACTTGGGTGTGCACTTTTCATGAAATTCTCCAAAATTGTATTGTGACATGGGAACTCGTGATTAATCTCTCACTATACTATCTAGCCTCCATTAACTAACTTTTTTGTTAATGATACAAAAATGAAACAATCGTAAAAGAATCTAGAGAGTGTTTATGGAAAACAAATACAAGTGTTATACATTTGATGGAAAACCGATCTTAAATCGTGTTTAATTGCAAAAAAGATCTAAAAATGTATTTATGTTTTTGATCAAAATAATCTACTATTTGACCCAAATATGACAAATTTCTTTTATTTATACTTTAAAACACTAAACTGGTGTATTTATAGCCATTCATATAGTTATATGTACATGTATATTATAAAATACAGGTATAAAAAATATATGATGATAACATTTGTTATTGATACGTACAGGGCAATAACCACTTTGTTTTTTATGGGTGCTTGTGCATAAGGTGAACTTCATACATCGATTGATTCATATTAAATCAAATTTAGAAAAAGGAGAATTAAATCTCAATTTTATTGATTTTGAAATGATAATATATTTTATTTTATGAGATTCATAAAAATATTATTAAAAAAAACTATGGTATTAATGGATGATTGATCTTGGATAGTATTGAACTATATACGTGGTAAGAACACAAAAAACAGAAACAAAATGATAGAAACAGGAATGAATCGTTTTCAATGTGGGTGCCAATTGCTTTGATTTTGGGACAAACTGGGAGGTTGGGGATTGGAAATGATTGGGAAATGAAATCAGGCATTCATTTTGTAAAGTTTAGTCTTTAAACTACACAAACATTCTGGAACTTGAGCCCATAACCTTTGAATGTTGAGTCTACATCCTTAACCCTTTTACAACTTGGCCTCATGTCTCCAAATAAAAGTTATGATATATATACATATTTGTAGTTTTTCACCATTCCTTACAAAATATAATATACAATAGATACATGATAAATAAGTTATGTTTCTACAATACCTATAATACCCTTTTGGTTAGGCACATGCCACATTTTAAGATTGTATAATTTATAAAATAAGATTTGATAAATCTAATTTTTCTATAATATAAAAACCTACCTTAAAGACCACCTCTATATAACAGCCACTGGCTCTCAATGGCCAGTAAAATTTTACCCCAATAGCTCTTTATTCATGTTATTTGAACCTGAATATAATGACCACCTTCCCATTTTAGGACCACTTTTACAGGTTTCCTAGGGTGGTCTCTATAGACAGATTAGACTATGACTCAAAATATTAAGTTGATTTGCAATTGAGACCAATATTACACATGTTACATCCTTAAGTGAGTATTAATTTTTAAAATTTTTGTTCCATCTCAATTTCTTTTTGAAACAATATACAGTTGTTATTATTTCTAGTTTTCTTTGTAAATTAAGTATACTATAGGCAAACAACATTGACCTGTCTGCTTGACCTTTAATTTAAATATTTATCATGGACCAGCACATTTATGTATAGGGAATTCAGGGTTATTGTCGTATTGACATTTCACTGACCACACCCACAATGTTCCGACACTGGCCGCCATCATGGTACCAAAGCAGCATCAAGGTAACTTATGATGCACTAGTGTCAGTGACGTCATTAAACGGCACAATTCAGGCCAAGTTTTCATTCTTTTTGCATCTAATTCAAGCATGTCGGATCTTTGTCGGAACATTGTGGGCGTGGCCAGCGATACGTCAATTGGGTGGAACATCATACTCATATTGGTACATGTATTCCTAATGAAAGGTCATACGGCCAGTTCATATTGTTTATTTATAAGTATACTTGTTTTTAATTGCAGGCTAAACGATCACAGTGACACTAGGAGTACCTGTTATAATAGACAGTAATATTCATATGAGAATAAACAGATATTGTTGAAGATATTGTGTTATAAAGCAAAGTATCAAAATGGCAAGCAATGGTGACGACATACACTATCTTGATGATGATATTAATAACTGTGACTTATATTATTATGTCAGACGGCCAATAGACGAACAAGGAAGAAAAATCCATGTTGTGAAAAACGTTCTAGAAAGAAAAAAAGATACTTTTATCAAGAAACATACAATTGTTGGTCAGTGTATCCGTATCCAGAAAATGATACCTCATATTTTTTATTGTTTACTTAGGTAAGTATATAAGCTTTATTAAAAATCACAGGGCTCTCACTCTAACCCTTTTGTAAATGGGGCCTGACCCCTTGCAATTGTGAAAATTAGCTCATAATGGCCAAAATTGTGAAAAAATAATATACTCAGGGTTTGCACAGACCTTGAAAGTCCTTGAGTTGGTGATTTGCCTGGAAAAGTCCTGGAAAACCAAATGTCCTTAAAAAGTCTTGGAAAAGTAATTGAATTTTGTCTGTCTTAACCTGTACGAACCCAAATACTGGTTTTAAAGCTGAAGTTTCTAAAATTGGGAAAATTGGCAAAGTGTTTGCAAACAAGAGGCCCATGGGCCTGATACGCTCACCTGATAACTAATGGCTAGCTGATAGATTTAAAGAAAACATAAATACTAAACCCCAATGACTTTTTTCTTTACATCATGATAACCATTGTATCAATACCTACAACATTCTAATATACATGCCTATACAAAAAATTAATAGTTTTCCAGATAATTATCCATTTTGGTATTGTTTCACATCTGTGACCTTGACCTTTGAATCCATGACCTTTTTCTATACATCAAAATGATCGTTGTATCAATACCTACAACATTCTAATATACATGCCTATACAAAAAGTTTATAGTTTTCGAGATAATTAACCATTTCGGTATTGTTTTGCATCTGTGACCTTGACCTATGAACCCATGACCTTTTTCTATACATCAAAATGATCGTTGTATCAATACCTACAACATTCTAATATACATGCCAATACAAAAAGTTTATAGTTTTCGAGATAATTAACCATTTCGGTATTGTTTTGCATCTGTGACCTTGACCTTTGAACCCATGACCTTTTTCTATACATCAAAATGATCGTTGTATCAATACCTACAACATTCTAATATACATGCCTATACAAAACGTTTATAGATTTTGAGATAATTAACCATTTCAGTATTGTTTCACATCTGTGACCTTGACCTTTGAACCCATGACCTTTTTGTATACATCAAAATGATCGTTGTATCAATACCTACAACATTCTAATATACATGCCTATACAAAAAGTTTATAGTTTTCGAGATAATTAACCATTTCGGTATTGTTTCACATCTGTGACCTTGACCTTTGAACCCATGACCTTTTTCTATACATCAAAATGATCGTTGTATCAATATCTACAACATTCTAATATACATGCCTATACAAAAAGTTTACAGTTTTCGAGATAATTAATTATTTCAGTATTGCTTCACATCTGTGACCTTGACCTTTGCACCCATGACCTTTTCTATACATCAAAATGATCGTTGTATCAATACCTACAACATTCTAATATACATGCCAATACAAAAAGTTTATAGATTTCGAGATAATTAACCATTTCAGTATTGTTTTGCATCTGTGACCTTGACCTTTGAATCCATGACCTTTTTCTATACATCAAAATGATCATTGTATCAGTACCTACAACATTCTAATATACATGCCTAAACAAAAAGTGTATAGATTTCAAAATAATTAACCATTTCGGTATTGTTTCCCATCTGTGACCTTGACCTTTGAACCCATGACCTTTTTCTATACATCAAAATGATCGTTGTATCAATACCTACAACATTCTAATATACATGCCTATACAAAAAGTTTATAGTTTTCAAGATAATCAACCATTTTTGTATTGTTTCGCATCTGTGACCTTGACCTTTGAACCCATGACCTTTTTGTATACATCAAAATGATCGTTGTATCAATACCTACAACATTCTAATATACATGCCTATACAAAAAGTTTATAGTTTTCGAGATAATTAACCATTTCGGTATTGTTTCACATCTGTGACCTTGACCTTTGAACCCATGACCTTTTCTATACATCAAAATGATCGTTGTATCAATATCTACAACATTCTCATATACATGCCTATACAAAAAGTTTACAGTTTTCGAGATAATTAATTATTTCAGTATTGCTTCACATCTGTGACCTTGACCTTTGCACCCATGACCTTTTCTATACATCAAAATGATCGTTGTATCAATACCTACAACATTCTAATATACATGCCAATACAAAAAGTTTATAGATTTCGAGATAATTAACCATTTCAGTATTGTTTTGCATCTGTGACCTTGACCTTTGAATCCATGACCTTTTCTATACATCAAAATGATCATTGTATCAGTACCTACAACATTCTAATATACATGCCTAAACAAAAATTTATAGATTTCAAAATAATTAACCATTTCGGTATTGTTTCCCATCTGTGACCTTGACCTTTGAACCCATGACCTTTTTCTATACATCAAAATGATCGTTGTATCAATACCTACAACATTCTAATATACATGCCTATACAAAAAGTTTATAATTTTCAAGATAATCAACCATTTTTGTATTGTTTCGCATCTGTGACCTTGACCTTTGAACCCATGACCTTTTTCTATACATCAAAATGATCGTTGTATCGATACCTACAACATTCTAATATACATGCCTATATAAAAAGTTTATAGTTTTTGAGATAATAATTATAATCAGAGGTAAAAAAAAATTAGGTCACGACCTTTACAATTGACCTTGACCTCATTTTGAAGATACTTACAAGAAGATGTCAAAACTTAAAACCCCATGTCATTATCTGGTCAAATAGTCAAGTTATAACAATTTGAAGCTATTTTACGATTTTTTCAAAATTAAACGCAAAAACGCGTAACCTATTTTTTATC
Source organism: Anadara kagoshimensis (assembly GCA_021292105.1). Classification (NCBI taxonomy): domain Eukaryota; kingdom Metazoa; phylum Mollusca; class Bivalvia; order Arcoida; family Arcidae; genus Anadara; species Anadara kagoshimensis. Next base: position 20,772,524 of record CM037874.1, read on the forward strand.
CGAGTTTCACAAAATGAACAAACTATAAGCTTAAGACCCACGAACAAATCTGAATTGCACTGGCCCATATATACTTCTGACAAAGTTTCATTAAAAACTGTCCAGTAGTTTCAGAGGAGAAGTCGAAAATAGGTGTTAACGACGCACACACGCACATACACATGCTGCGCTATGCCATAAGCTCACATGACCTTCGGTCAGGTGAGCTAAAAACGTAAGATTTTGAATTGTGAATGGGGCAGAATTTTTAATCCAAAAACAACCCAACTAGAGCCAAGAATTATGACTTTACATTAACTTTATCTCAAACAATACTTTATTCAAGAAAAAATACTTACATAGGATCAGAATCTGATCATCAGACAGCATATAGACATTGCCTATTTTAGTTTTCTCCTAAAGATAGATTTCATGTGATGTCACACTGTCCACTTTACAGATTAAGTGTTTGACTGTAATAATTGATCGGATTTGCATTATCGTTTTTATATTTTTTTATTTATAGGTATGTTTACAGGAATCTGGACAACATTGAATGTCATCAATTTTCACCAGATGAGATTGATGAACTGTTAAAAGGGGCGAAGTTTTATGACGTTGGATGTCTCGTAAACAAGATAGTCAACTTCTTAAACCAGAACTTAGTACAGGAAATACAACCTAAATCATTATTTTGGCTGCTAGATCATTACTTCTTGAACAGAACTAATGACGATACAGCTGAAACTAACTGGTTATCATGTGTGGAAAATCTGTCTTCTCAAACCATGACTGTGGAAGAGTTAAATCGAGCAGAAAGCTTAAGCTACCTTGAAAAAGATTGCTTAGATAGCTTACTAAGCTCAGCACGATTTGATTGGACGGTTGAACAGAAATTTCAATTGGTATGTGCATGGACTAGGCGTCACTTGGACATTTATGGCATTCCGTTTAATTCTCATAATATTGCTCTCTTTCTTGGGCACACAATCGACAGAATCGACATCAATTCATTGGGATGTCGCTCATTCATGAACACAGTGTATAACACAAATTTCCTATCACACGATCAATGTGTAGAATATCTCGCTCGCATAATGGGAAGAAGACCTGGAACCACCAATGTAGACCAGCCACGACCCATTATTGCTACCTTTCAAAGATTTGATCCAACACATATTTTAAGTGGCAAGCGCTATGGTCCAAGACAAGACAGGCCACCTAGAAGAGATGTACAGACAAGTCAGCAAAATCGTGAAGAAGAAAGAAGAGCAGCAGAATCGAGAGATAGGGAAGCAATTTCGGGAAGAGAACCTAACAGACCTCAACCACAGAACAGAATTCTTCATCCTGTTTATATAGAAACCCCAAGAATAACGGATAGAGATGACCACGCTGATTCCCTGTCATTTATGTTTTCCCATGATGCAGTTTTAAACCAAATCGAGATATTTGGAAGCGATGGCAGAAGAGATGGTCATTATCGTATTGAATTGAAAATTGTTGAAGGAGGCAATACACAAAATGCTGCATATGAAAGAACGTATGAACTTCACACCGATGGTGTTAGGAAGACTTACCCCCATACTATATCACAGCCTATAAATATCACTAAAAATGTGATATACACTATCTATATGGTCATGATTGGTCCCACATCATACTTTGGTGTATATGGGAATGTGGAGGTAGAACCAGTCAATGCTGGTAACATGATTGTGTTGTTTATTCCAAATGAGATTGGATGTAATGGTACTAACAATGTTATGGGCCAGTTTGCTAGTATTACTTTAGAAAAAATCAGAGCTTTACCTAGTAGAAACTAGAACAACTGTCACTGGAGCTGACTTATACCTCACATAGATTCTGTTATTGGGCCATGACCCTTGCCCTTTGTGCCTAAATTTGGTATGTGATTCATTATTAGGAACCAGCATATATGCGGGTGCCCTATAGTAATCACCTTGTCCGTCTGGCTGTCTGTCTGTCTGTCCGTTTCGCTTTCCGCACGATATATTGAGAAAGAATTTTGTGGAATTTTTATGAATCTTGTTTGTGATAATTGGTACATAAGTCCCTCGCTCAAGTTCGATGTTTGACAAATTCCGTGCATATTTAATGAGGCTACTGCAATCTGATTGGCTGAATGTTTTCTGCACGATATCTTCTAAAGGAATGATGGAATTTTGATGAAACTTGCTTGTGATACTAAGTATATAAGTCCTTGGCTCAAGTTTAATGTTTGACAAATTCCGTGCATATTTAATGAGGCTGCTGCAATCTGATTGGCTGAATGTTTTCCGCATGATGTCTTCTAAAGGAATGATGGGATTTCGATGAAACCTGCTTGTGATACTAAGTATATAAGTCCTTCGCTCAAGTTCAATGTTTGACAAATTCCGTGCATATTTAATGAGGCTGCTGCAATCTGATTGGCTGAATGTTTTCCGCACGATATCTTCTAAAGGAATGATGGGATTTTGATGAAACCTGCTTGTGATACTCAGTATATAAGTCCTTCGCTCAAGTTCGATGTTTGTCAAGTTCCATGCGTATTTAATGAGGCTGCTGCAATCTGATTGGCTGAATGTTTTCCACATGATATCTTAAGAAGGAATGATGGGATTTTGATGAAACTTGCTTGTGTTACTTAGTACATAAGTCCTTCGCTCAAGTTCGATGTTCGACAAATTCCGTGCATATTTAATGAGGCTGCTGCAATCTGATTGGCTGAATGTTTTCCGCATGATATCTTTAGAAGGAATGGTGCGGTTTTGATAAAACTTGCTTGTGATTCTTGGTACATAAGTCCCTCACTAAATTTGGTGTTCAACATATTCCATGCATATTTAATGAGCTTGCATACCATGTGATTTGCTGAATGTTTTAAGCATGTTATCTTCTGAAGAAATGGTGGGATTTTGATGAAACTTGCTTGTGATAGTCCTTACCTTATGGTTCTCACTCGGTATCTGTAGTAACCCCTTGTCTGTCTGTCCATCCATCCATCTGTTTGTCTGTCTATCCATTTTGTTTGCGGGGCCCTTCCTCGAAATTGGTCTAGTCTTATGTTGGTTTACATTTGTGGCAAGTTTGATCAAAATTCATCCAGAGATGGAGGATATGGAGCAAACATGATATTTGGACAGACAGCAAGAGGGGCAGACAGACACTGTGATTCTTATATACCTCCTAAATTTCATTTGCAGGGGGATTAGAACAAAACTAAATGAATACTCCATCCAACATTTTACTTTCTGAAATTCAGGGTTATTTTTCCCCATGTTGAAAAAGAACTGGTACCAAATTTCAAATTTTCATCATTTATAATTCTAATCTAGGACACATTTATTTCATATTTGCAAAAACAATACACATTTTAAATTGGCAATAAAATATGCAGTATTTATCGGCAAGGTATCAGTGTTCATTTTAGAAGAGGACCATGGGGCCATTGATCCCTTATTTTAACAAATTACCCCATTGTTAAGGCTTTAGGGTCTCTCTCTCCCTCTTCCTCTCTCCCTCTCTCTTTCTCTCCAGATCTAACCTCTTAATTTCACCAGTCATGTCACCATTTTGTGATAATATTGGATATGAGTCTTCTTCAGGATGGAAAGGGAATTTCCTTTAATTTATTAAGTGAATCTGATGTGTCGGAGAAGTACATTGTAGAAAGTTTTGAACTCCATGGCAACAAAAGGTTTTCTTTTGTACATATAAAGACTATTTGATTGGGTTCGCCACAGTACCCGGTGATACACTCTGACATTTGTGCGGAACACTTATTTCCAATGGATATTGAATAGCATGCAATAATGTTTTCCCGCAAAAACAACATTATTCTGGGAATTGTGATGTCGACGTTTTTTCCAAAACATTCCGCACAAACGTTAAGGGGTATTGATCACATGGTACAGCGGCGAACCCCATTTAGGTCATTTAAGTGACTTGTTAGATTGATTTATGGATGCAGTTTTAATTTTGTATTAACTAACACAATTTATAAGATTTACAGCCAATTATAACCCTCTTGCTGCCAATTTAATTTTCAAAACACTATTGACTGTGCTGAATTGATTTTCAAAACACTGTTGACAGTGCTGAATTGAATTTCAAAACACTGGGGACTGTGCTGAATTGAATTTCAAAACATCATTAACAGTGTTAAATTGAAGGTCACAATGCGAATTGATAGAATGTTAACAAAGATTATGACATCGCACACGTTGGTAATCATATGTTAATAGTAATGGTAGATTTTAATCTCAATAGGCAACATTTTGCATTTTTGTTTACTTTGCAAAAACATTATAATGTATTGCTTAGTCTTTTAACCAAGAGTTGTTAATTCTATTGAAAGGACATATGTGTCCATGTGGCAGGCTGTCAGTAGAAGACACATGTATCTGTGTTACAGGCTGTCATTAGAGGACACACATGTCCATTTGTTGGGCTGTCATTAGAGGACTCATATGTGTCCGTGTGGCAGGCAGCCAGAAAAAGACACATGTATCTGTGTTACAGGCTGTCATTAGAGGACACACATGTCCATTTGTTGGGCTGTCATTAGAGGACTCATATGTGTCCGTGTGGCAGGCAGCCAGAAAAAGACACATGTATCTGTGTTACAGGCTGTCATTAGAGGACACACATGTCCATTTGTTGGGCTGTCATTAGAGGACTCATATGTGTCCGTGTGGCAGGCAGCCAGAAAAAGACACATGTATCTGTGTTACAGGCTGTCATTAGAGGACTCATATGTCCATTTGTCAGGAAGTGGACATATAGGTCCCTTTGGCAGGTTATTGGTAGAGGACACACATGTCCATTTGTTAGACTGTCAGTAGAGGACACATATGTGTCCTTGTGGCAGGCAGCCAGTAGTGGACACATTTGTCCATTTTGCAGCAAGAGGGTTAAATGGCCGATGTATAGCCAATTTAATCTGTCTTGGTAGTGCCAATTTTTGACATATTTTATTTTGACCTATATTATAGTTGATTTTGACCAATATTATTGTTATTTTTTATCACCAGTATTTTTTAAGTATTATAACAGTATAAAGCCAGTTTTAATGTTTCCCTTAAATGACCTTGACTCAGCTGTTCAAAACTCTGTTAGATTCACAAACCAGTTATTGAAATTTCAAAATGTTATTATAATGAAAAAATATAATTATGACTTAAATTAATTCTTTTTGATAATAGGAATTGTATTTATTATTTATTCACAAGCAGTTAAAAAAAGCCTAATACACCAAATGTTAAATCTAAAAATATAGTTAGTGGGGTCATCCTGACCAAGGCTTTGAGAAATCTGAGCCATGTTTTAAAAAATTGGAGTCAACATGATAATATAAGAGTTAAAACTGGATTTATTCAAAACTCAAACCAAGACTAAATAGATGGGCCAGAATTGGCCCAAAAGCATTATTTTTGTGGGACAAAGTTATAATTTTTGGGCCAATGGTGCAACGACCCCTTCTAGATTGAACACTGATACACTAAGATGCAAATTTTCACCAACCAACTAGTGAAGCTAACAGAAGTTTGAATAACTGAGCCCAGATTGACTGTAAATACATGCTTTAATGATTTGTTTGACACACTTTTACATACTTTATATTTGCAATGTTTTGTTTATAAAACTATGTTTGACACTTGTTGCATTCATATAAGCTATGGGTATCATTGATCAATTATTTGTTTGGCTGTTCCATTTACTGGATATACACCCACAAGTGACAAATTTTTCAATAGCTTTGTTTTGTAATGTATTTCTCAATGAATTTTTAAGTTTTTAGTTATTTTGATATTGTTTTAATATTTAAGAAAACATTTAGTCCAAAGATGTTTAGTTTACCCAATAAGCAAACAACAATGACCTGTCTATTTGACCTTTCATTAGGAATATTCATATACTTCGTCTTGGGTGTTAATTTTTTCTCCATTATAGTGGGATAATCCACTATAACATCTAGAACCAAAAGCAGTAGGTTTATAATATTCACCTCATCAAAGACCATTTATTGTAAATCAATTTATCTTAATCATTTGAATGTAATGCTTGATTTTGGTGTGTATGTTTGTTATATCCCCCGCTTTCCAAAGAGGGGTGATATTAAATTCATGTTTCCATCCATCGGTCCTTCCTTCCTGTCCGTGCAAATTCTCCAAAACTATGAAGCACTATTACATGAAACATGGTGCAAATCAAAGCATCAACATTGATAGGAGATGCCAATGACCCAAGTTGGTTTGCTCATTTTCCGGGGAGTTATTGCCCTTTGAACATTGGTTTGCTCATTTTCTTGGGAGTTATTGCCTTTTGAACATTGGTTTGCTCATTTTCCTGAGAGTAATTGCTCATTGAACATTAGTCCAAATTACAAAAAGAACCTGGGTCGTAATTCACTGAATTAACTTGTTTATTCACAATCTGTTTGAAGTCATTGTTACATTTAGCCAGGATTACCTCCCTTTTTTAGTTATATCCATCATCATTTACATGTTTAAGCCAATGAAAATAAACTTGTTATAAAGGCAGTTTGATAATGGAAAATTTAGTTATTTGATCTCAAATATTTCATTGACCGATTTACACACCATGCACATAATTGGAAAGTTATTTGATCTCAAATATTTCATTGACCGATTTACACACCATGCACATAATTGGAAAGTTATTTGATCTCAAATATTTCATTGACCGATTTACACACCATGCACAAGGTTCGGAAGGGTTTCATTGACAAATCATTGAGAATCATTTTATTGGAACTATAACTGATACTGTATAAGAAGAAACATTTACAAGGGAAAAATATTAATGATTTTCACGGTGACAATTGTACCACAAATATATATAATCTTCTCAGCGAATTTTTTTTATTTCCCTTGGTACATTTGGCATATAGTCAGAACCATGAATATTTTTGTGAAGTAGTTTAGAAGAATAAAACCATGAAAGTTTCCTACCGCTAAGTATAGGTTAGATGGTATTAAGCTCCGCCCATCAAATCCATGAAGGAATTGCTTATTACCATTTACTAACTGGCTTGGAGCATTTCATTGGTTTACTCTGTAAGTGGGCGGTACAACTCCATTTCAGACGATGGTGCAATTTAAAAAGAAAAGAAGCTGGAAAGTTGTCACTCATTAATTTCAGTTGCTTATGGCTAACTGGACTATGACGGGCAAAATTTGGGAATTTTACCCTTATTTACAGACATTTTAAATGATGACGATGCCATTTTGAGCCGATTGTTTGATATACATTTGTACTAACACAGGCTATTGTTTGTCCAAATTCATGCACACCGGTCAAGCAAGATACACAGAACCACAGACTTTTGAAGAATTAAACGTGAATAAATTTCACAAAGTTAGTGGAAATTATGCTGGAACACATATGGTGTTGTACCCAACTGTCTGTATGGACTGATTGGTTTAATATCGGTCCACAAGATTAGAGATTTATTTGGAACCTTTTATGCTTCCTTTTGATTAAGCGATGTTATATTTATCAACCTTGGATTTTTTTATGTAGCTGATGTAACTTGAAGGAAGGATGGATGCTGCAACCCCCCATACGCTTACTCAGATTGCATCAGGCGTTTAATGACATATTGAGGGTGGTGTTACCAGATTTTTCAGCCAATCGTAAGTTAGTAATTATCATCGCGATGATAGCATTTAGAACCTTTTAATCATGATTAACTCAAGGGTAATCCTAAATTCTGATTGGTTTACAACCCGGAGAGCCTACAATCGCTGTATAATGTTTCTTTTTATACAGTACATATTTTTGAGACTTGCCAATTAAATAATCTGTTAATCCTCAGGGTTAGACTATCTAATAAAGTATTTAGTAGAACTATGACAACTCAAGATTTCTTCAGTAGTATCATTGCTTGAATAAATTCATTGTACATTTTAACTTTTAGAATTTGAATATTTAACCATCCTATTAACACAAAGTCCCATACATTTTTTAAATGCAATCGCTGACTAAATTGTAAGATAATTTAATGTTACTGTAAACAGGGTATTTTCATGTGGTGTAAATTTTGGCTATTTTTGAAAATTGAAAAAAAAAATTATGAAAAATTTAAACTGCAAACATAACTGTATTTACGGTAATAAATTCATCATGTAAAATATAATTCATTTTTATGAAATGCTCAGACAACATAAAATGTTATTGTGTTTGTAAGTTAAGATTATGATCTCATCTAAACAAGAAGTATGCACAATCATATGTCTTTCCACGCCATCCACCCTTTAGTGGTAAGATATGGTAAAGTGTAAAAATAAGTGTAAAACAAAAGCAAAACATCTGTTTCACAAAGAAAATTGCTATCGGTGAATTTGAGCATTACTAGCCCTTCTGGGTTTCTAGTTATCAATGCAGCACTTCTCAGGTGGAGCATTTGGTCTGCTGAACTCTTGTTTTTATAACATGTACATGATAAACATATATAGAAGTTGTAATGACAAACATTAAGTACAGGAAATATATTTTGTGATAATTTGAATTTGTTACTATGGTAACCAAATTAATTTATTTTTCTATTTGTTTCAAATAGTATTTTTTCATACAAAATATGATAGAATTTTATATATACGAATTATTTTATTACTGGATATGTTTTAGAGATATTGACTGATTGATTTTGTATTTGCAAAATGACAGAAATATAGATTTTTAATAAAATAAATTATTATGTATTTTAGAGGTAATGTGCTTATTTTCATATTTTGCCGTTGTTCATTAAGAATGAAGAAGAAAAATAAGTTAGAAACTGAATACTGCTTTTTTCACCATAAAATTGCATGATATTGTATAAGAGTGTATTTATATTTGTAAAACCTGTCTTAAAGAAAATCAATACCACTGTGGTAGCTCATTTGGTAGAGTGCTAGCTCCATAAGTGGAGGGTCATGGGTTCAAACCCAGACCGGATCTGACCCAAGACTTGAATAATGGGTAGCGCCAAGCACCTGGTATTAATTGTTCTTGCAGTTTTAATGGTGGGGTTCAAGTCCAGATTTTTACCAGTAAAACCACAATAACAGTATTTAATTAAAGTTAATGCCAATTTTACAACTTCTTTCTTTAGAAATCTTTTGGTCTATTAGCCTGGATAAATAAAAATACTATACTGTTTACCAACATTTATTGGTATGCAATTAACTTTTGCATATGTTTCAGGAGGACAGAAAATGTTTTTGAAAATGGTATCACTTATACATCACGTAAAAGTTTATATCATGAATGTCAACAGTTTCAAAATTTTTTGGTTAGTAAATTAATGTTTTGCTGACCATGCCCACAATGTTCGGACACTGGCCGCCATCATTAAATGTCACAATTCAGGCAAAATTTTCATTGTTTTCAACATGTCGGGCCTTTGTCGAACATTGTGGGCGTGACCAGCGATCCGTCAATTGCAAAAGTGAATATCTATGAATAAAAACTGGTTTACAGTAATCTGAACAAAATGGTTGATTAAAAGTTTGTTTTAAACATATTGTAGATAGCTCATTTGTATTGTTTAAATTGCTATAAATCTATGTATATATTGTAATTTGTAATTGTTTTTCTATGAGTATTTTGTGTAAAAACAATTTTTTAAGGCTTAAAAAAATTAAATTTTATCCATAATTACCGGTAAGCAAAAAACAAAAAAATATATTTTTAAAGAATCCCCTGGAGTATGTGTTATACTGTAGTATATACTAATTATATGCTTATTTTATATGTACACTGCCATTCATAAATAACATTACAAGTTTATATTTGTCATACAGGTTTATATGATCAACATAAACATCATGTAAAATTTTATTCATAAAATTAAAATATTGAAGTTTTTGCAGTAGTTGAAGGTGCAATTGTAACTTTATAATTTAAATGTATACAGAACAAGAAAGGTTTTTTTAAAATGTGGGAATAAAATTAATATACTTTTCAATTTAAAATCCTCACTTTTAGCAGAATATAAATGATGTTCATGTAAAATTTTATTCATAAAATTAAAATATTGATGTTTTTGCAGTAGTTGAAGGTGCAATTATAACTTTATAATATAAATGTTAACAGAACATGAAAGTTTTTTTTATATACAGGAATAAATATACTTTTTAGCTCACCTGAGCCAAAGGCTGTTTTTCATGAAAATTAGACGAAAAATAGGTTACGCGTTTTTTGCGTAATGTTACGTAATTTTTAAAATGAGACATTTATTGTTATAACTTCATAATGGCTAAAGATAATTGTATGGAGTTTTCACTGTTGTCTTGCCTTGCAATTTTCTTCCAATTGATGTCAAGGTCGAAGGTCAAGGTCATGTCCCAGTTTTTGACCTTTGATAAAAAATGCTATTTTTTTAACATTTCTTGTGATAATGCATAGGATTTTCTATTTGTAGGTATTGACATGACGATCATTTTGATACATAGATCAGGTCATGGGTTCAAAGGTCAAGGTCACAGATGTCCAAGAATACCAAAATAGTTAATTATCTCAAAACTATAAACTTTTTGTATAGGCGTGTATATTGGAATATTGTAGGTATTGGCCTAACGATAATTTGACATATAAAGGTCATAGGTTCAAAGGTCAAGGTCATAGACGCGAACGGATACTTAAATGGTTAATTATCTCAAAAACTATAAACTTTTTGTATAGGCATGTATATTGGATATTGTAGGTATTGGCCTAACGATCATTTTGATATATGAATGAAGGTCATAAGTTCAAAGGTCAAGGTCATAGCTGCGAACGAATATTTAAATGGTTAATTATCTCAAAAACTATAAACTTTTTGTATTGGCATGTATATTGGAATATTGTAGGTATTGGCCTAATGCACATTTTAATATACAGATGTTTTAGCTGTTTATAAATAATATATTGTAGCCTGACTTTAAATATTTTATATATAGCATACTTATATAATAATTATTATAATTAATTTGCAAAAATACTTGCATATTATTGGCCCTTACTGCTGAAAATTTTGATATTCTCTTTTTTTAATGTCATTGACCATTGAACCTCTGCATAAGATATGTACTCTTCCTCAGGTGAGCGTTAAGGCCCATGGGCCTCTTGTTCAATTTAAAATCCTCACTTTTAGCAGAATATAAATGATGTTAAATTTTATTCATAAAATTAAAATATTGAAGTTATTGCAACAGTTGAACGCGAAATTGTAACTTAATTTAAATGTATACAGAACAAGAAAGGGTTTTTTAAAATGTGGGAATAAATATATTTTAATATAAAATCCTCACTTTTAGCAGAATATAAATGATGTTCTCAACAATTAAATTTTGTGAAGATGTTCAGTCTGTAATTTTATGACCAGTTTTAATTAAATTTAAACATGTATAATAATTTAGGGATGGCAGTGTAATTTTAATGTGTTAAGGAGTCTGTAGGGTTCATTAAAATGTCAAACATAGCCCTATTATATAGAATTTGTAGTTTCAAACAAAATTTTCACCGTTGACGAAGAGGTGCTCCTATCAAATGAGGGAACTACCTACAGCTTTATATATGAGTACATGTGCTTACTGAGTTGTTTTGTTGAAATAATATTATGCAAAGTACACGCTATGCAAGGATTTATTGATTCCAAACAACTGGGTCTTGAAGCTTAAAGTTTGAATCCATTTACATCAATAAATCATACATTTTCATAAATATAGTTTGTTATTTTTAAACAAATATATTAGCCAATGAGCAGGTGTTTTTAACCGGAGAAATTACATATTATACCAGTGGTTTTTTTTTCAGCACTAGACGACCATGCCGGAATACAATTTGTTATCAGAAGTAACAAGTTACTTGTACTAATATAAAACAAATTTTTGTCGAAGGATTGAAAAAATATCCAAAGGACAAAAATATATTTAAGGAGTAAACCTTTGTTTTTAAGAATTTTCAAATTTCAAAAATTAATTATTACAAAAATGACAACAATTTACATCAATTTTCTGTGAAAGAAAATAAATAAATAACAACAATGTACTTTTAGACTGAATGAATACAACAATATACTATGAAACATATATATATGACTTACAATAATGTTGCACAAGAGAATGAATTACAACAATGTATGTGTTGATTAATGGTGCTTGACGTCTTAGTCAAGAATATTTCACTTAAATCGAGACGTCGCCACCTATAGGCCAAGGTGCAGACATTTTGCTTGTGCGTTGTGCTGATGGCATTATACAGCAGGGTTCTTTATCGTTCCACGCCTACGTATATGGCAACATGGGACCTCGTTAATTATCAGTGTTCGTGTGAGTTCTTGGCGAAAGAACAGTCACTGCCAACTTTCAAGTCTTTCGGCAGACCCGGTCGGGGTTTGTACCCACGACCTACCACTTACCGAGCGACCACTCTAGCAACTGAGCTACTGCAGTTGTTATAGCAATGTACGAAGGCTGATGTATACCGGTATATTATTATGCGCCTTATATGAAAGGGTTTGGGATTTGTTGGACTTATTGTATTATTTTATGTCCTCAATGTCATTTTAAAGAAGGCCTTTTCTTGACCATGTAGAAAGTCCTTCATGTGACTGAAATTGGGTACCCATGGAGAAATGACCGTTTGCAGATTTGGAAGTAAAGATGAAAGTCTGACGGACGAGAAGAGGCGAATAATGCGGATGCTCAATTAGTTTAAAGACACAATCGTAAATGGCAGTCTTGGCAAAGGCGAACGTGTGAACAAGGATATTGTCCTGGGCGAATGTTCCACACACCATTGCTAAGTTAATGGCGTTTAACGTTCCAGTCAAGAATATTTCGCTTATATCGGGACGTCGCCAACTATAGACGAATGTGCAGAAATTTTGCCTGTCCGTTGCGCTGATGGCACTATAAAGCAGGGTTCCTTATCGTGCCAAGCCTACCGTGACACGGGACCTCGTTTATTTTAAGTTCCCATCCTAAAAACGTGAATTTCTTTCCGTAATGCCGAGTGTTGGGCGAAAAAACAGTCAGGACCACTTTCAGGTCTTTGGTCAGACCCGGTCGGGGATCGAACCCCCAACCTCCTACTTACGGACAAACGTGATGGGTTCATTTTTCTATTGTCAACTTTAATACACCTTTACATTTCTTACACCAGATATCAGACCTGGATACTCACGAAACTCGCACCAGTATACTAGTACATAGCCTTCATAAAGATATTTCAAATACAGATTTTCCCAATAAAAGAGTCATCATATAGAATTCTTCATTACTTCACAGCATTTAGCACTGGTATCATTTGATCAGTCTAAACCACTGATCCATAAACATCATTTTCTAATAATTAATACATTAATTGTTAATGTGTACTTATTTGTAAACTTTGTTGTTGTTATTGTGTTTGGTTATAATTATAATTTTCTAGCAAACGATCGGTATACCAATGGCCACAAACTGTACCATTGTTTGCTGATTTGTTTCTTTATTACTTATGAAACAGAATTTAGAGTTTATGCAGAACCGTATTAAATCTGGAAAGAAAAGACCCGCCAAATTCAACTCCACATACAGATATAAAGACGACTGTCTCTTAATTAATAATCCTTTTGGAGACTATCTGAATGTCTTATATCTAGTGAGCTTGAAATAAAAGACACGACTGATTCTTCAAGTTCTGCTTCATATTTAGACTCGTACCTGAATTATAACGTCCACGAAAGGCTACATTTGAAACTGTATGGCGAACGTGATGACTTCATTTTTCTATTGCCAGCATTCCTTTTCTATGCAGCAATATACCTGCTTTTCCTGTTTATGGTATATTTGTTTCACATTTAATACGCTGTGCTAGCGCTTGTACCCATTATGGAAACTTTAAATAAGGAAGCGAAAGTTGCTTACAATTTTTTTGACCCAGGGATATTGCAAACCCTCAAAAAGTTGTATGGCAGTTATCACAGTATTATTGATAAGTGTGATGCATCTATGTCCAGAATAATTGTCCTGGGTATATTTGACGTTCCAAAGTTCAATGTTCCCTTCCCCCAATTTTGATAACCCACGTGGCGAGTGTAGCTAGCTCAACATAAGGTGCTTACCCTTTCAGAACACCAATTTCACTTCCATGTTTACGTGTATTGCATAATTTGTCATTTTTGAAAGATTTTACTTTGCTTTTGGGATTGTGTTTTGGACATTGACAGGTATGTTTGAATTTGATAACAATGTACTACGAGAGAAAAATGGATAATAGCAATTGAAAATGAGAGAAATTTAATTGCAACGATGAACTATGAGAGACTATGAACAATGAGAGAAAATGGAATAACGATAATTTAATGAGAAAAACGAGAGATGACGTGAAAAAAGGACACCACTAATATTATATACAATTCTAACTTCATTGCCTTTGTTTAATCAATTTAAGTTATGGTGGTGCCGATTGTCGGTACTATCGAGAAAACACGACAGCAAACATGATTTGAACTATTCCTACAGCTGTAGAATAGGTCAAAGGTCAAAGTCACACAATAAAACAACAAAGATCTCCATATAAGCAATATATGGGCCATATATAAGAAAGTTCAAATTAAACAAGAAAAAAAAAATATTGTACATTTGGATGACAAAGATTCGAACTAGCAGCTTTATATACAGTGCAGACATGTCGAAATTTTAACACTGAGGCAGTGAAAAAAGAGCGAAACCTTGGCTGCCAGATCGATATATGGAAAGCTAATAAAATGGAAAGCTAAAAAAACTGCCAAGAGATGGATAGCAGTTGCCGAATCACGTATCGCCGGCCACGCCCACAATGTTACGACAAAGGCCCGGTGTGCTTTGATTACACACAAAAAGAATGAAAACTTGGCCTGAATTGTACCATTTAATGACGTCACTGACACTGGTACATCAATAGTTGCAGTGGCGCTGCTTTGGTACCGTGATGGCGGCAAGTGTCTGGACATAAAGGCGTGACCGGCGATACGTCAATAGCTAGCGAGGAGCCGAGATGAGCTAAAGACCAATTCGGCACTTATTCGTTAGCAATTTTGAAAATAAGACACTTTCTTCTACGCGCAGGCTAGCATATTTTTTTTTTTTTTACATGCGAAATGATTGAAAAAAATGCTTTAAGATATAGACACTAAATCAAATATATTGAAATATAGCAAATATAACCAAATCAATTATTTTTTGTAACTTGTTTTGTATCTTTTCTACTTTCACTTTACCTTTTGATTACATGGAATAACAGGTATAACTACCTGGCCGACATCCCCTGTTACAATTAGTTTATGTTAGGTGCTTTTTTGTCTCGTCATTAATTCTCTGATCCGTGTATTAAATCGCATTAAACGTTAAATTGGAACCTATTAATATACTTAAAAATTCTTAGCGCCTAATTTTCCATTTAATTGTTCGATTAATTTTATACGAGCTGTGAGTTGTTAGTAGCTATTGCGTGCATTTTATGAAAGCTTACTTGTTTTGATAATGCTTGCTGCTAAACATTTTTTATTGTCCAGAACTTTTAACTTTTCAAAAAAAAAAAAAAAAAAAAAAAACAATCTGCATCGAACCACTAATGAGCTAATAATAAAAATTATTAGCTTTTTCCTATTTAACGTTTAAAGTTCTTACAGAAAAAGTATTGATTACAATTGGAATTTTCCAAATTCAAAAATGCACAAACTGATATTAAATTATGTTGATTGCAACTGGTAAAGAACAAATGAATTAATATGCAAATGATTAAGTACAATGTATGCAGATGCTGACTTTGGGTAGGAATCTATTGAAAATACTACTGGCCGCAGTGATATTTTCACTAAAACTGGACAAGATAAAATCACAGATTCATTGAAAAAATATGTACATACCTGTCATACTTCACTATTCCGAGCATGCGTACATACGTATCGAGATGTCTATAATTAGAAAAGGGGAATACCGCAATCATAAGGTAACACGTTACTGATAATAGAAGCTTACATATATATATATATATATATATATATATATATATATATATATAATATATATATATATATTATATATGTGTGTGTGTGTGTGTGTGTGTGTGTGTGTTCCTGATAAATATATAATAGAATTAGTTTTAAGTATTTCTAAAGGACATTTTACAATTTAATGAACTAAAACTTTATAGTTTATTGGTAATAGTTAGGTCGTGAATTTTCTGATGATAACTTAATTCGAATAAATATAACACCTTGATCCAGTTTGTTAGAAGATTGAAGATCAGTGATTCACAGAAATTTAAAACATCAATAAAAATCAACATATCTTATTTTAAATCAATATTTTATAACAGCGTTGTTTGATTTGGCAAAATCTATCCATTTTCGAAATTTTCAAATTTAATCACGCAACATATTAGAAATTATGCAAAAAATCAAATTTCATCGGATCAAACATCGAACAGCTTGGCCCAGCTGTTGTTTTAAAGCACAATCGTACTAAGAGTGTAGTATGTTTTGTTTTCACACATTATTAAAGCATTGCACATCGAAATATTTCTAAATACTAACTTGATAAAATAGTAAATTTTATTTTTTAAAAATGATCAAAACACATGAATAATAATAATAATTTATTGCTCAAACACAGTTTACATAATTGGTTAAGGCAATACAAAATATTTAACAAAACAAACACCATACAAATTTAAATAAAGAAAAACATGTTATAGATAAAAGTGGATTTAAAATCATTGTGCAACTTCCGAAGGGTTTTGATTGTCTCATTTTCTAAGTTTGTGTTCTGATGTCAAGACTACAAGTTATGAAGTTTATGAATGTGTCTTATGGTATTTCTTCTGTTTCTTGAGAAACTGTACGCAATGTAACAACAAATATAATTATATAGTAAATGGTATTGCATCGTATTTAACTTCTACTCCGAATTCTGTTGTTGCAAAATAAATATAAGATGTAAGCTCATTGAAAAATAGACTGTTTATATATGATTTGGTTTGAGTAATCACAAGATGTTATTTTTGCTAATCTTTGCTGTAGGTTTGTGAGTCAAAACTCCGACATTCCTTTTAACATTCCTGAGACGATTTCATCAATATTTAATACAATACCAAAATAACCCGAACTTGTTATCAATTCCTAGAGCTTGTCACGATTGAAAAGCGAAAATTTTATGCCGTGACAACCATGCGGTCTCGAGTTGACAAGAGTTTCCTCTCTTTGTCTTCTTTTTATAAACGTCATGCAGCTTTCGTCGTTTTTCCCCGTATGTTGCAAAATTTTGGGCTTAAACTTTTTTCCAAAATATAACCAAAAAGAAAAAGGTGAAATTTTGCTATTGGATAAAATATGGAAGGTGGAGGATGAATTGATGGCTGAAAAAGTTAAATATGATCCTGCGAAATCACATTTCAATGAGGAAATTGAGTATATTTTCACCTCAAAATCGACTAAAGTCTTTTCACAACCAACTAGTCTCCCGATGTTTGCCGCTTTTCATGGGGTTAGCATGTGAATAAAAATCATAGCTTTTTGCATCGCGAAAACAAGTCCATGCCGTAATGTGGCCTGTTGTAACCGGTGTCTAATCTACTCTCCTTACTTTATATTAAAACTTTTCAATATCGATTTTGATATCGCTATGTAAATTATTTTAGCGCCATTTTTTGCGGCGATACCAAAAACAGGAGTGAGGGATTTTTTCATATTCTAATTAGTTTCTGTTACGGGTCATTAACACAATCTTCTTTGACTCTACGAAGATAGTCACTTCCAACCACGTGTATATTAATATCACCATCAGTGTTCCTGAAACTTATTTTTTTAAAGTTAATGTCTCTAAACATTTGCACAGTTGTTGATTTATCGTTATTATCTTATTCATATTTTCTGCTACAATGATTTGAAATATTGGTTAACACATGCCTCTTATTATAACCCGGTCACCAAATTCTTAACCTAAAGACAAAGTTGACCGACTTTTACAACACCAGAATTGTTCTTGCAAACCACCAGGTAGATTTGACAAGGTTCTTGCAGTCTTACTAATTATCCGTACACCCGATTTATAAATTAAATTAGTGACCATAATTTACCATTTATTACATATTAAAATTTTAATTTGTCAAAGTTAAGTATCACCGTTATGTTAAATCGTTATTAATGAATTTCAGTAAGATTTATGGTACAACTAGGAGAGAGAGAGAGAGAGAGAGAGAGAGAGAGAGAGAGAGAGAGAGAGCGTTGTCTCAAATCATGATTTGCACGCGAATTGTAGCAAGAATGCTATTTCGTACAAATGTCTGTCGATGTGAAAACAAATTTTTAGTACATGAGTAATATTTTAAATCAAATATATGAAAAACATATTCGTCCTTGTCAATCATGTGTAGTGTTGCGTATCAACATTATGCAAATTAGCTCAGTATTTTCCTGTCAAAAATGGTTTCGACCGAAATGTATGACTTAGACAAAGTAGCCATTGTTGAAATGTATGGAATATGGAGCAAAACTGAGAAAAGTTTCAAATAGAAATATTAAAAATTGATCATTGCAATGATTGTATAATAAATGTACGATTTCACTTTTGCAATAAAAAGTTTCATTTTAGAGAAATCTACAAAAAAAAAAAAAAAAAAAAAAAAAAAAAAAAAAACCGAGAATCTAAAGGATTGTAAATGGAGTTCAAAATTTGCGAAAAAGGAATATTGGATTAATTTATACCGTATACAAGAAGGATAATTCGCGTTATAAAATGGTATATATCGATCAGTTGTTAATGCAAAATAATTATGATTATCAATGTTCGGTTCACTTTTTGGTGGAAGAAAACTTGATTGTCCAAATAAATTAATATAATAAAATCGATGTGTTTTATCGATTGAAGAAAATCGATTTCAACTTCGGACTTTGATTTAGATTTCCTTTAGTGGATAAATTATGTATCGACTCATCACCCCAGAGGTGATGGTAATCAAAAACAAACATACTTATCCATGTCCGAATAACAATCCAAAAGCAAAGTAAAAACTTTGAAACTGACAAGTCAGGTGAGACATGTGACCTTCCACTAGGGAAGTGATGTCGGGTGCTTCGGGAGGGTTTATGACTGTTTAGCTAGTACAACCGCCAAGCGTGTAATCAAAATTGTGTGAAAGGAACATAGAACCATGAGACGTCAAACACATCCATGGCAATTCTGGACACAGAGACATCAACTTATGTGATAAGGGCACAATTAATTTAATCAAAGAGAAAACAAGCTCACCTACATATACCTTGTCAAAGTCAACAATCTGTCTGCCAAAGTCAACAATCTGTCTGCCAAAGTCAACAATCTGTCTGCCAAAGTCAACAATCTGTCTGCCAAAGTCAACAATCTGTCTGCCAAAGTCAACAATCTGTCTGCCAAAGTCAACAATCTGTCTGCCAAAGTCAACAATCTGTCTGCCAAAGTCAACAATCTGTCTGCCAAAGTCAACAATCTGTCTGTCAAAGTCAACAATCTGTCTGCCAAAGTCAACAATCTGTCTGTCAAAGTCAACAATCTGTCTGCCAAAGTCAACAATCTGTCTGTCAAAGTCAACAATCTGTCTGCCAAAGTCAACAATCTGTCTGCCAAAGTCAACAATCTGTCTGCCAAAGTCAACAATCTGTCTGCCAAAGTCAACAATCTGTCTGCCAAAGTCAACAATCTGTCTGCCAAAGTCAACAATCTGTCTGCCAAAGTCAACAATCTGTCTCGTTTGTGTTAACTATCGACCTATAACGTATACTTTTACACAGATAAACAAATCAAAGTCTTTTTAGCAATGAAGATGGACACAAATTTTTAAACTTCACGAGAAAAAAAAATCTATATAATTAGGTAGAAAAGGATGGATCTAGATATAAATATCTAGAACTGAACAAAGATTCTGGCGAGCATCAGATGGATTTCAAACAAAAATACTAAAGATGATGCCACCAGATTGTTTGATAGACGACATATTTGTTGTGTTTAGCAATATATGTTTCCAGGAAACAATTGTCATACGATTGGTTACAAACTAATCTCCAATGCTTAATTTCTTCATACGAATATGTGCAGATTGTTGTTAAATCTGGAGACATTCCACCCCACATATACTTATATTTATGATTCTATTATTTTTCCTTATATGGAACACATTATCAAAACAATTCCCATAACCATATGGATATGCTCACGTGATTTGGCCGCGTTTGACGTCACAAACGTAACCTTTTTTCCAAGTGTTAACATATGTTGGTTGGTAGGGCTTGATCTCTGTCATTGACACATAAAAATGATTGGATAAGAAGCCAAAGCTGTTCCAACAAAATGATTTACTGAACGGCTAATGGAAGTTAAGCAAGCAATTTAAATGCCATCCCGACAGAAAAACGCTAAAATGTTTCTTGTCTTTGGAAGATTGTAAATATAAGAAATGAAATTCGAATGTTTTTCTATCATGAGGTTACGGAGAGAACAAAATTAAACTTCAATTTCTTAAATATACATATAGATGACGTAGATTCTTTTAATAATATTAAATTTTGGAGACCATGTGAATGTCATGATTTATCCCAGTGAACTTGAATTAAAAGAAATGATTGATTCTTCAAGTTCTGTTTCATATTTGTACTTGTACCTCAGTGTTGTTACTCACTAAAAGACTATATTTTAAGTTTTATGACAAACTTGATGACTTCAGTTATTCGTTTGCCAGCTTCTCTTCTATTCAGCAATATAGTTTATGGTGTATTTGTTCGGCAGGTAAAACGATATGGTAGAGCTTTTTCCCACTAAGGGAACCCAATACAACGTAGCAAGGCGCTTACATGTACAAATAAATTATTGACTCGGGTCATAGGATTATTAAGACACTCAAAAAGTTTTATGGTCGTCATCATAATGTTGTTGATTAGTTTGTATGTAAAATTACATTTCACATATTTAACACCCCATAGCACGTGTAGCTTGTTAGACAGAAAGTGCTGAACCTTCAGGAACACCCTGCTATACTTCCCTGGTGGAAGTTCGCTAAATTGTTTTTACTTTGGTTTTTGGGATTGTGATTTGGACATTGATTGGTATGTTTGATGCGGACTTGTGAACGGTGTCGGTGTGTGTGAGGTTGCTTTTTTAATTATGATTTGAAGACGGTCCAGTATGTCTCTCTTTAATTAAGAAATTTCTCTTGAAATTAAGTGTCTTGCTCAAGGACACAACACACCTCCCGGTCCAGGGATCGAACCCACGACCTTCGAATCATGAGTCCAACGCCTTAACCACTAGGCCACGCGGTTCCACGCCTCCTGTATAGCTTGCTATATCCGACACGTGTGTAATCAAAATTTTTGGGAAAGGAACATGAAACTATGGGACGTCAAATATATCCAGGAAATCCTGGACACAGAGACATAAAACTTATCAATAGTACTGTGATGACGCCCTTGAAATTATAAATTTACGAAGCATGCCGCATAATATATCAGACATAGGGTAGGGATTTTGCTCTCATATACCATTTTTGGAATTGTATCATTCGATGCATTAAAAAAATAGTAAATGACATTGCCAAGAACCTGTCCTTTAGCTGTTTTGATTTGGTATATATGACATTGTCAAGAACCTGCCATTAGCTGTTTTGATTTGGTATATATGACATTGTCAAGAACCTGTCATTAAGCTGTTTTGATTTGGTAAATGACATTGTCAAGAACCCGTCATTAGCTGTTTTGATTTGGTATATCATATTGTCAAGAACCTGTCATTTAGCTGTTTTGATTTGATATATATGACATTACCAAGAACCTGTCATTTAGCTATTTTGATGATTTGGTATATCACATTGCCAAGAACCTGTCATTTAGCTGTTTTGATGATTTGGTATATGACATTGCCAAAAACCTGCATTTAGCTGTTTTGATTTGGTAAATGACATTGCTAAGAACCTGTCATTAAGCTGTTTTGATACGGTAAATGACATTGTCAAGAACCTGTCATTAAGCAGTTTTGATTTGGGTATGACATTGCCAAGAATCTGTTATTTGGCTGTTTTGATTTAGTATATATGACATTGCCAAGAACTTGTCATTTATCTGTTTTGATTTAGTATATGACATTGTCAAGAACCTGTCATTAAACTGTTAAAAATTACCTTTTTCTTACTTCACTACACCAATACTTAACCATGATATACTCAGAAATTTTCTAGCTGATGGGTTGAACAGAACTTATTTTCACTTTAATTTGCCAGCTTGGAGACTAATACTAATCCATGTCCGAATCACAATCCAGAAGCAAAGTAAAAACTTTGGAACTGACAAGTTATATATAATTAGATTAGACACGTAATGTCGAGTGCTTGGCGAAAAAACAGCCACTAACGACTTTTAAGTTTTGGGTCGGACCCAGTCGGGTATCGAACCCACGACCTCTCACTTATAGAGCGAGCACTCTACCAACTAACTACCGCAGATGTTTTTATTCCGTTTAAAAAAGTGAATTATAAATTGTGGGTAATAAGAATATTAACGGAATTAATATTCAGGGTGTTTATTTGGCGTAGCACCAAATCACGGGTATATATGATACGGTGTTTTAAATATCATTCTGTCGAGGTACCATAGCACGGACTAGACGTTTTTTTTGTATTCTTCATAAAAAAGAAAACTTCTTACTTAATTTAAAATTATTGTAATTGATTTCATTATGTAAATTGTCTGTATACATATATTTCCGTACAATAGCTCAGAGCTTTATGTAGGCAGTCTCTTTATGACATGGCTACAGTAATCATTCTATAAAGGATAGAACAGTGGTGTGGTTTATAAAGTTGTAATCGATAGTTTTTGTATAGTTTAAAATGAGAAATAAAACGTACCTTCTATGTGTGTGGCCGTCTTGCATCAAGGTGTGTTTTAGTCTAAATGTTTTAATATATATAAGAGTTTCAAAAGAACTGGTTTAAGCATTTAATCGTGACCAGTAAATGTGCTTCAGGAAGCCGATGCTATTGGAGTTACAGTATGATGTGTTACAAGTTATGTTTGAATATAATTAAATTTAAAGTCTAAATAAAAAAAAACATTTGTTTCATAGTTCACCCGTTATGATAGTGCTTTTTCTTCTTACGGAAACCTTTATACAAGTAATCAAACAGGTAACACATAAATTGCTTACTAATAGATGTTGCTGGACTAGGCTGATTAAAGTACCCAACAAGCTTTATGGCAGCCATCACAATATTTTTTATAAAGTATGATGCCCTTGTATCCAAAGTTATCCTGGATATATTTGACGTTTTTAGTTCTACGTTCCTTTCATTCTCAATTTTGATTTTTTACGTAGCGGATGTACCTAGCTAAACAAGAGGTGGTTACCCTCCTTTCATCCTCAATTTTGATTTTTTACGTAGCGGATGTACCTAGCTAAACAAGAGGTGGTTACCCTCCTTTCATCCTCAATTTTGATTTTTTACGTAGCGGATGTACCTAGCTAAACAAGAGGTGGTTACCCTCCTTTCATCCTCAATTTTGATTTTTTACGTAGCGGATGTACCTAGCTAAACCAGAGGTGGTTACCCTTCTTTCATCCTCAATTTTGATTTTTTACGTAGCGGATGTACCTAGCTAAACAAGAGGTGGTTACCCTCCTTTCATCGTCAATTTTGATTTTTACGTAGCGGATGTACCTAGCTAAACCAGAGGTGGTTACCCTTCTTTCATACCCAATTTTGATTTTTTACGTAGCGGATGTACCTAGCTGAACAAGAGGTGGTTACCCTCCTTTCATCCTCAATTTTGATTTTTACGTAGCGGATGTGCCTAGCTAAACAAGAGGTGGTTACCCTCCTTTCATCCTCAATTTTGATTTTTACGTAGCGGATGTACCTAGCTAAACAAGAGGTGGTTACCCTTCTTTCATCCTCAATTTTGATTCTTTACGTAGCGGATGTACCTAGCTAAACAAGAGGTGGTTACCCTCCTTTCATCCTCAATTTTGATTTTTTTAAGTAGCGGATGTACCTAGCTAAACAAGAGGTGGTTACCCTTCTTTCATCCTCAATTTTGATTTTTTTACGTAGCGGATGTGCCTAGCTAAACAAGAGGTGGTTACCCTCCTTTCATCCTCAATTTTGATTTTTTACGTAGCGGATGTACCTAGCTAAACAAGAGGTGGTTACCCTTCTTTCATCCTCAATTTTGATTCTTTACGTAGCGGATGTACCTAGCTAAACCAGAGGTGGTTACCCTCCTTTCATCCTCAATTTTGATTTTTTAAGTAGCGGATGTACCTAGCTAAACAGAGGTGGTTACCCTTCTTTCATCCTCAATTTTGATTTTTTTACGTAGCGGATGTGCCTAGCTAAACAAGAGGTGGTTACCCTCCTTTCATCCTCAATTTTGATTTTTACGTAGCGGATGTACCTAGCTAAACAAGAGGTGGTTACCCTCTTTCATCCTCAATTTTGATTCTTTACGTAGCGGATGTACCTAGCTAAACAGAGGTGGTTACCCTCCTTTCATCCTCAATTTTGATTTTTTTTAAGTAGCGGATGTACCTAACTAAACAAGAGGTGGTACCCTCCTTTCATCCTCAATTTTGATTTTTACGTAGCGGATGTGCCTAGCTAAACAAGAGGTGGTTACCCTCCTTTCATCCTCAATTTTGATTTTTTACGTAGCGCATGTACATAGCTAAACAAGAGGTTGCCAGTTTCAAAAATTTTAACTTTGCTTAATGGATTATGATTTGGTCATGGATTGGTATGTATGTGTTTTATTTGTATGATAAGTAATGAATAAGATATTTAAAAAAAAAACCTTCAAACTTGTTTTTATTAATGCAAATTTAGACAAACTTAACGCTAATGCACATAATGACGCATTACTGAAATCTCTAATGCAGGAATATTGATACATTAACACTTAATGGTGTTAATCTACCAGTATTTTAGACACCTGTGTAATGTTATTTTAATGCAATGTTTTAACAGCATTAAGTGGCATTAATGCTACACCATCGTCATTATGTTAGTATACAAATTTAAATTCATTATCCAATACATTTTACAATGGATATTGCAATGAACAACTAAGTACAATGAACGAAAAACAACAAACAATACACAAAAACTGAAGGGGGAAGAGAAAAAAAGAAACAATCTGTTCTTTAGACATTCTGTGCAACAATTCTGGTTTTAGGCTAATAAAGACTTTTTTATATTGAAACATGATATAAACTGGTCATAACTGACCATAACATTGTTTCAGACTGAATATCTCCATCAAATAAATTGTTTAAAACATCATTCTGCAAAACCTGAATGTTTTTCAGCTAAAAAGTACTTTTGCCTTAAAAAGATATGCGCATGTCTCCTTGTCAATATTCATTGGCCTGATTTTTCCATCTTGGACAGATAATTCTAACTGTTATTCAGAGCCTGTTAATACAAGGGGAAGTCAGAAAGTTCATAGAACAGCGTATTTAGCCAAGCGTAACACACATTTTCTTTACTTATTTAGACAACACAACAATCTGCCATTTTAAACATACATGTATAAAGTTTATTTGTCACAACATATTTGTGTAATTCTCAAAAGCATTCAAAGTTGGTGACCATCAAGCCATGAATGAAAATCAAAATGTAGAGTTAAGGGTAGTAATAAAGTTCCTCACAGTAGAGGGATCAAATGCCAAAGAAATTCACTGGTGAATCGCCGAGGTGTACGGTGATATTGGTCCTGCTGAATTTAAACGTGGGCGCACCTCACTGAAGGATGACCCACAGTCAGGTCAGCCAGCTGATGCCATCGGAAAGGAAATTGTCACAACTGTGGAGACTCTCGTCATGAATGATCGTTGAATTAGGATTGATGACATAGCTAGGGAGTGTGACATTGCACATGGAAGTGTATACACAGTTATCCACGAGCATCTTGAATGTCAAAAGTATCCACTAGATGGGTCCCCAGAAACCTTAATGTGCAGGATCACTTCAAAAGACTCCAGTCAAGTCGGGAGCTTCTTGGCATTTATAATGATAACCCGGAGGCTTCCAATTACGTCTAGTAACTGGTGATGAAACATGGATTCATCATTGGTACCCAGAAACCAAAAAAGAGTCCATGCAATGGAATCATCCTGGCTTACCCCAACCAAAGAAATACAAAACCCAACCATCAGCTGGCAAAGTCATGGCCACTGTGTTTTAGGATTCTAAGGGTGTTCTGTTAATCAATTATAAACCTGCTGGAATCTCTATCACTGGGGCTTACTATGCTGATCTAATGAAGCAGGTGAAAGCTGCTATAATATTAAAAAGGAGGGGAAAGTTGAACTGAGGGGTATTGCTTCTTCACAACGATGCTCCTGTGCACAAGTCAAGGATTGCACAAGCAGCAATTCGTGAATGCAAGTTTGAACAATTTAATCACCCACTCTACAGTCCCGATTTGGCACCCACTGATTACTTCCCATTTAGAAATTTGAAATCCCATTTACGGAGAATCAGATTTCCTGATGATGATAGCTTAAGGCTTCCACAGAGGCATGGTTTCAGGACCAAACCAAAGACTTCTATTTCAAAGGTATAGACAGTCTGAAAGAATAGTGGGCCAAGTGCATTGGGGTAAATGGGGACTATATTGAAAAATAATGATAAAATGTATGGTTTGTTGCGCCAATATATACCCCATTCTATGACCTTTTACCTCCCCTCGTAGCTATGCCACTACAGTTCCACAATATGTAGCTGTGAAAAACAAGTATAATGTGACCTTAATATTTGATCTTATTACACAATTTCTAGCATGGTTAGTTTTCAATTTTTTGGAAGGAGGAAAAAGAAAATCACACTCTCTCAAATGCCAGGGTTCAAACTTTGCGTTCTTTTTGGTAACTTTTATGTTGCCACCATAAGAAACTTCATTTTCATAAATAGGCAGCAGAGAGTTAGCCATTTCAAAAAATCGAGACTTTTTGACATGATTTTTAAGATGCTCTTCACTAAATCCAGAACAAAGATATTTATAATTAAGAACAAACCAAATTGCCAAAATGACAACAGTATTTAATTTTTTATCCCTATTAAGAATGGGAAAGACTGCACTTTTCAACAAAACATCATTCTGACAGTCATACATGTGGAAAATTACTGAGGTATTGCTAATTCCAATAGATGGTATTAAAAAATGTGTATACTCAGGATGCTTTTTCTTCTGAAGAAAAGAAAAAACTATTGTTTGTGCTACAAGTTGGCTTTCCACATCTGGAAATGCCAGGTATGAGACTGTCTCAAGACTGTCACTGCTTTTTTCCTCCACTGTTGACTTTCCACCCGGTGATTCTGGCAAATCCTCAAATACTTCTACTGGTAAATAACATCCATCAAGAACTATGTCCAAATTACCATGCCAAACTTTCAAGTTACCTGTTCAAGAGAGTAAAATAATATTCTAAACATTCAACAAAAATACTGAAATTACTGCTAAATGCATTTCATCAAATATAATACTAACATACCTGGCATTAAATAAAATCATACAAAATAAAGGTAAATGCACAAATTAAATCTTTGATCAAACAAGTGGAATGTGAATTTTAATAAGAAAACTAAAGTGCACTACTTAAACAACATTTATGACCACCCTTTGGACTATGGAGGTTATTCATGTGAAGCTAGTTTGAGGGAGGTTTAATAAAACAATATCAAAATGGACAGAATCTGTGAACCTCTGTTTTAACCACGTTGCAGCCAAATGCCAATGTATATATCTTGCATAAATGAAAGATTTATCTCTAAGAATAGGTGGTATGATATAGTTTTTCGAAATAATTTACCATTTTGGTATTGTTAATTTGTATCTCTGACCTTCACCTTTTAACCCATGACATTTATCTATACATCAAAATGGTCATTATAACAAATACTTACAACTTTCTAATATACATTCCTATACAAAAAGTTATTAGTTTTCAGGATAAGGATAATCTATCATTTTAGATTTATTTAAAATCTGTGACCTTGACCTTTAAACAAATGACCTTTACCAATAGATCAAAATTGCAATTACATCAATACCATCAATATTCTAATATACATGCCTATACAAACAGTTTATAGTTTTTGAGATCACTAACCATTTTGTTATTATTTTGCAGCTGTGACCTTGATCCCATGACCTTCATCTATATATCAAAATGATCGTTAAGTTAAGTTTCAAGATCATTAGCCATTTCAGAGTTTTTTTTGCATTTGTGACCTTGATCTTTAAACCAATCACCTTAATCTATATATCAAAATGATTGTTACATCAATACCAGGGCTCAAAGTTGCGACTAAATCAGGAGCCATGGCGACCAAATTTTTCCATTGGTGACCAAATTTTACTCATAAGTCGCTAATTTGGGGACTGCTTTTCGGGGGTTCAAATTTCTCAAACATGGCAGATTCCGTTTTTGTATTTGTGTTTTACATGACAAAATGTTTCCGGCACTCCTTGGCCGGCTTTGTGACTTATAGAGGGAATCTTTCTATGTGTATATATACAAAATGTCAAAAGTGTGCCGAATAGAACAGTTATCATGGCTGGGAAGTGGCTGTAGCTTTTTCAAGGCAAAAAGTAGGCGATATATCCATTGCCTGATGATTGATTGATAATAAATGCTTTATATTATACAGTGTACAAAGTGTTTTTAGATTATTTTTAGGATAAAATCACATTAATTATATTGCAAGTGCCAAAACTGCTAAAAGTCTCAATTGGTGCCTAAAAGTTTTAATTGGCGCCTAATATTTTCATATAAGGAGCCAGGCTGGCTCCTAGAATCAAAAAGTCACTTTGAGCCCTGAATACCAACAACATTCTAATATACATGCATTTACAAAAAAGTAAATAGTTTTTCATATAATTAATAAAAACAGAAAGGTAAAAAAAAAGGTCCTGACCTTCACAATTAACCTTGACCTCAATTTGAAGGTAATTACAAGAATATGTCAAAACTATGATCTGATTAAATAGTCAAGTTACAACAAAATTGAAGCTATTTTACGATTATTTCAAAATTAAACACAACTATTTTGTCTGAATTTTATGAAAAGAACAAAATATAGGCTTAAGACCCTAGAGAAGCCAAATATCACATCAGATTTTTTCCCTAATCCCCATTTCGGTGAAGAAGATTTTAAGTCAAGGCTAGGTCACATTGACCAAGGTATGGTAGCCATGCAATGCCATGAACAAATCTGAATTGCAACCCAGCCATATATACTTCTGACTAAGTTTTTATTAAATCTGTCTTGTAATTTCAGAGGAGAAGTCAAAAATATGTGTTAGTGACACATGCATGCACATATACACACTGCACTATACCATCAGTTCACATGAACTGTGGTCAGGTGGGCTAAAAATGTTATACCGGTAGTTTTCCAGATAATTAACCAACTGTGACCTTTGAACCCATGACTTTTATTTATATAAATGACTGTATATAAATAATTGTGATATCCATACAGGACTACAACATTCTTATATAAATGCCTAGATACAAAAAGTTGATACAGTAAAACATTTCAGTAAATTCCATGGTTCAATGTCATGACACAAACCTTTGAAATTTAATGAAATTTCTCCAATGCAGCTATGGTTTTCTAACCTGAACCTAGATTTCCAGAGTCAGTCATGTTGCTTCCAATATAGACCCCCGTTAAAACAATATTTGACAGAATTATATATCAATACCTATACTTGTGTCACCATAGGTGCAGTCCACAGACTTCTTGCAGCCACATGAACATTTCCGTATTCTGTTAGTATAATACTTGTCAATGGTATAGGATTTTGATACTCCCAGTTTTGAAAATAAATGTTCAGCATACCTTACTGCCAATTCACATTCATAGAAATTTTCCTCCTCTATGGACATAATGGCATTATGTTGATCTGTAATTAATAAATCAAAAATAATGGAAAATATGGTTTCACTGTTCAAACATCCAGGACCTTTTTCCACAGTTTGTGAAGTATATTTGTTACAGAAGAAAATACAATGTATTAAATGTTTTTCTGCTATAAAGACAACTTGAATGAGTTCATTAATGAATGGTCTCCTGTATTCAATTCATTAACATAAAGAGGCCCAAAAGGGCAGTAATGCTCAACTGGCAAAATTTGACCTAATTTGCATTTGGTAAAATTAGATCATTGAAAAATTTCTTGGAAAAACCTGTTATATACATGTATATGTCATTTCAAATTTGAAGAAAATTGGAGGAAAATTGAATGCAATCAATGTCTATTTTAAAGGTTTTGCTATTTATAGTAATAACGGTGACCATCTTAGATTTTATACATGTGTATGGTTATACGGGTATAAAATATACGTGGTAATAATATCCGCCAAAATAAATGGGGGGGGGGGGGGTTGGTTAATGTGCTGATTAGTCGGACTAGTACAGCGTCAGTGTATCATTACTCACTTTTATCAAGGAGATACTCCAGCAATCTCGATAATATTATTTCCATACGTCGATCTGATGGTGCTGATTCTGGTTTGTCAAAATATGATTCAACAATATTGAACCCTTTCTCAAACAACGTCCCAAAGCCAAATACCTTATCTCCAGGGTTATCATTTTCATCGGCATCGACGTCAGCTTGAGAAAATGCTTTCCCCTTTTTTCCATACCTCGCATACGCAGCATTGCATTGATTGATGGTTAAAGTGACGAGGGCCCCGAGTTTAGTCAAGCACAGATCTTCGAACGATGACTTCAAATCGTTATAATCTTCAGTTGCTTTAGCAAACCTTACAAACACTGATTCTGACATGGTGAAGTTATAGCGCTATCTGACTACTTGTAAACAAAACGCGTACCTTACGTGAAACATAACCCAACGATGACGCGGTGCAGGACGTAACCATGTCAAAACGTATCCTACCAGAACGTACTCATTTTGGAGGAAACGTATGGGATCCATTTTTACCAAAACGTAGCCATTTAAGGATTGTTTGTCATTTTGTGTAAATTTATTGAAGTATAACATCACGATGACGGAAAACAAATTGTATAAAATCGCACCAGGTATAATGACAAATTGTGAAGTAGTATGAGGTATAGTGCTACCTGACACATGTCACCAGGTATAGTGACAAAGTGTGAAGTAGTATGAGGTATAGTGCTATCTGACACATGTCACCGGGTATAGTGACAAAGTGTGAAGTAGTATGAGGTATAGTGCTACCTGACACATGTCATCAGGTATAGTGACAAAGTGTGAAGTAATATGAGGTATAGTGCTACCTGACACATGTCATCGAGTATAGTGACAACGTGTGAAGTACTATGAGGTATAGTGATATCTGACACATGTCATCAGGTATAGTGACAAAGTGTGAAGTAGTATGAGGTATAGTGCTACCTGACACATGTCATCAGTATAGTGACAAAGTGAAGTAGTATGAGGTATAGTGCTACCTGACACATGTCATCAGTATAGTGACAAAGTGTGAAGATACTATGAGGTATAGATATCTGACACATGTCATCAGGTATAGTGACAAAGTGTGAAGTAGTATGAGGTGGTATAGTGCTACCTGACACATGTCATCAGGTATAGTGACAAAGTGTGAAGTACTATGAGGTATAGTGATATCTGACACATGTCATCAGGTATAGTGACAAAGTGTGAAGTACTATGAGGTATAGTGCTACCTGACACATGTCATCAGGTATAGTGACAAAGTGTGAAGTTCTATGAGGTATAGTGCTACCTGACACATGTCATCAGGTATAGTGACAAAGTGTGAAGTACTATGAGGTATAGTGATATCTGACACATGTCATCAGGTATAGTGACAAAGTGTGAAGTACTATGAGGTATAGTGCTACCTGACACATGTCATCAAGTATAGTGACAAAGTGTGAAGTAGTATAAGGTAAAGTGCTACCTGACACATGTCATCGGGTATAGTGACAAAGTGTGAAGTACTATGAGCTAGAGTGCTACCTGACACATGCCATCAGGTATAGTGACAAAGTGTGAAGTACTATGAGGTATAGTGCTACCTGACACATGTCATCAAGTATAGTGACAAAGTGTGGAGTACTATGAGGTATAGTGCTACCTGACACATGTCATCAGGTATAGGGACAAAGTGTGAAGTACTATGAGCTATAGTGCTACCTGACACATGCCATCAGGTATAGTGGCAAAGTGTGAAGTACTATGAGGTATAGTGCTACCTGACACATGTCATCAGGTATAGTGACAAAGTGTGAAGTACTATGAGGTATAGTGCTATCTGAGATATATCATCAGGTATAGTGACAAAGTGTGAAGTACTATGAGGTATAGTGTATCTGACACATGTTACCAGGATAGTGACAAAGTGTGAAGTACTATGAGGTATAGTGCTACTGCACATGTGTCAGGTATAGTGACAAAGTGTGAAGTACTATGAGGTATAGTGCTATCGACACATGTCATCAGGTATAGTGACAAAGTGTGAAGTACTAAGAGGTATAGTGCTATCTGACACATGTCATCAGGTATAGTGAAAAGTGTGAAGTACTAAAGGTATAGTGCTATCGGACACATGTCCAGGTATAGTGACAAAGTGTGAAGTACTATGAGGTATTAGTGCTATCTGACACATGTCATCAGGTATAGTGAAAAGTGTGAAGTACTATGAGGTAGGGCTACTGACACATGTCATCAGTCTAGTGAAAAAGTGTGAAGTACTATGAGTATAGTGCTACCTGACACATGTCATCAGGTATAGTGACAAAGTGTGAAGTTCTATGAGGTATAGTGCTACCTGAACATGTCATCAGGTTAGTGAAAAGTGTGAAGTACTATGAGGTATAGTGCTATCTGACACATGTCATCAGGTATAGTAACAATGTGTGAAGTTACTATGAGGTATAGTGCTATCTAACACATGTCATCAGGTATATGACAAATTGTGAAGTACTATGGGTATAGTGATATCTAACACATGTCATCAGGTATAGTGACAAATGTGAAGTAGTATGAGGTATAGTGCTATCTGACACATGTCACTGGTATAGTGACAAAGTGTGAAGTACTACGAGGTATAGTGCTATCTGACACATGTCATCAGGTATAGTGACAAAGTGTGAAGTACTATGGGGTATAGTGATATCTGACACATGTCATCAGGTATAGTGACAAATTGTGAAGTAGTATGAGGTATAGTGCTATCTGACACATGTCACCTGGTATAGTGACAAAGTGTGAAGT
Organism: Anadara kagoshimensis; assembly: GCA_021292105.1. Lineage (NCBI taxonomy): Eukaryota > Metazoa > Mollusca > Bivalvia > Arcoida > Arcidae > Anadara > Anadara kagoshimensis. The sequence continues at coordinate 20,805,780 of CM037874.1, forward strand.
ACTATGAGGTATAATGCTATCTGACAAATGTCACCAGGTATAGTGCCAAAGTATAAAGTATTAAGAGGTTTAGTGCTATCTGACACGTCACCAGGTATAGTGACAAAGTGTGAAGTACATAAGGTATAGTGCTATCTGACACATGACATCAGGAATAGTGACAAAGTGTGAAGTACTATGAGGTATAGTGCTATCTGACAAATGTCATCAGGAATAGTGACAAATTGTGAGAACTATGGGTATAGTGATATCTGACACATGTCATCAGGTATAGTGACAAATTGTGAAGTATATGAGGTATAGTGCTATCTCAACATGTCACCGTGTATAGTAACAAAGTGTGAAGTAATGAGGTATAGTGCTATCTACACATGTCATCAAGTATAGGGACAAAGTGCGAAGTACTATATGAGGTATAGTGCTATCTGACACATGTCATCAGTATAGTGACAAAGTGTGGAGTACTATGAGGTATAGTGCTACCTGACACATGTCATCAGGTATAGGGACAAAGTGTGAAGTACTATGAGCTATAGTGCTACCTGACACATGTCATCAGGTATAGTGGCAAAGTGTGAAGTACTATGAGGTATAGTGCTACCTGACACATGTCATCAGGTAAGTGACAAAGTGTGAAGTACTATGAGGTATAGTGCTAACTGGCACATGTCATCAGGTATAGTGACAAAGTGTGAAGTACTATGAGGTATAGTGCTATCTGACACATGTCATCGGGTATAGTGACAAAGTGTGAAGTACTAAGAGGTATAGTGCTATCTGACACATGTCATCAGATATAGTGAAAAAGTGTGAAGTACTATAAGGTATAGTGCTATCGGACACATGTCACCAGGTATAGTGACAAAGTGTGAAGTACTATGAGGTATTGTGCTATCTGACACATGTCATCAGGTATAGTGAAAAAGTGTGAAGTACTATGAGGTATAGGGCTACCTGACACATGTCATCAGGTCTAGTGAAAAAGTGTGAAGTACTATGAGGTATAGTGCTACCTGACACATGTCATCAGGTCTAGTGACAAAGTGTGAAGTACTATGAGGTATTGTGCTATCTGACACATGTCATCAGGTATAGTAACAATGTGTGAAGTTCTATGAGGTATAGTGCTATCTGATACATGTTATCAGGAATAGTGACAAATTGTGAAGAACTATGGGGTATAGTGATATCTAACACATGTCATCAGGTATAGTGACAAATTGCGAAGTAGTATGAGGTATAGTGCTATCTGACACATGTCACCTGGTATAGTGACAAAGTGTGAAGTACTATGAGGTATAGTGCTATCTGACAAATGTCATCAGGAATAGTGACAAATTGTGAAGAACTATGGGGTATAGTGATATCTGACACATGTCATCAGGTATAGTGACAAATTGTGAAGTAGTATGAGGTATAGTGCTATCTGACACATGTCACCTGGTATAGTGACAAAGTGTGAAGTACTATGAGGTATAATGCTATCTGACAAATGTCACCAGGTATAGTGCCAAAGTATAAAGTATTAAGAGGTTTAGTGCTATCTGACACGTCACCAGGTATAGTGACAAAGTGTGAAGTACTATAATAAGGTATAGTGCTATCTGACACATGACATCAGGAATAGTGACAAAATGTGAAGTACTATGAGGTATAATGCTATCTGACAAATGTCATCAGGAATAGTGACAAATTGTGAAGAACTATGGGGTATAGTGATATCTGACACATGTCATCAGGTATAGTGACAAATTGTGAAGTAGTATGAGGTATAGTGCTATCTCACACATGTCACCGTGTATAGTAACAAAGTGTGAAGTACTATGAGGTATAGTGCTATTTAACACATGTCATCAAGTATAGTGACAATGTGTGAAGTACTAAGAGGTTTAGTGCTATCTGACACGTCACCAGGTATAGTGACAAAGTGTGAAGTACTAAGAGGTATAGTGCTATCTTACACATGTCATCAAGTATAGGGACAAAGTGCGAAGTACTATAATACGGTATAGTGCTATCTGACACATGTCATCAGATATAGTGACAAAGTGTGAAGTACTATGAGGTATAGTGCTATCTGACACATGTCATCAGATATAGTGACAACGTGTGAAGTACTATGAGGGATAGTGCTACCTGGCACATGTCATCAGGTCTAGTGACAAAGTGTGAAGTACTATGAGGTATAGTGATATCTAACACATGTCATCAAGTATAGTGACAAAGTGTGAAGTACTATGAGGTATAGTGCTATCTAACACATGTCATCAAGTATAGTGACAATATGTGAAGTACTATGAGGTATAGTGCTATCTGACACATGTCAGATAGGTAAAGTAACAAAGTGTGAAGTACTTTGAGGTATAGTGCTATCTGACACATGTCATCAGGTCTAGTGACAAAGTGTGAAGTACTATGAGGTATAGTGCTATCTAACACTTTGTCATCAAGTATAGTGAAAATTGTGAAGTACTATGAGGTATAGTTCTATCTGACACATGTCATGAGATATAGTAACAATATGTGAAGTTCTATGAGGTATAGTGCTATCTGATACATGACATCGGGTATAGTGAAAAAGTGTGAAGTTCTATGAGGTATAGTGCTATCTAAGACATGTCATCAGATATAGTAACAATGTGTGAAGTACTATGAGGTATAGTGCTATTTAACACATGTCATCAAGTATAGTGACAATGTGTGAAGTACTAAGAGGTTTAGTGCTATCTGACACGTCACCAGGTATAAAGACAAAGTGTGAAGTACTATGAGGTATAGTGCTATCTTACACATGTCATCAAGTATAGGGACAAAGTGCGAAGTACTATAATACGGTATAGTGCTATCTGACACATGTCATCAGATATAGTGACAAAGTGTGAAGTACTATGAGGTATAGTGCTATCTGACACATGTCATCAGATATAGTGACAAAGTGTGAAGTACTATGAGGGATAGTGCTACCTGACACATGTCATCAGGTCTAGTGACAAAGTGTGAAGTACTATGAGGTATAGTGATATCTAACACATGTCATCAAGTATAGTGACAAAGTGTGAAGTACTATGAGGTATAGTGCTATCTAACACATGTCATCAAGTATAGTGACAATATGTGAAGTACTATGAGGTATAGTGCTATCTGACACATGTCAGATAGGTAAAGTAACAAAGTGTGAAGTACTTTGAGGTATAGTGCTATCTGACACATGTCATCAGGTCTAGTGACAAAGTGTGAAGTACTATGAGGTATAGTGCTATCTAACACTTGTCATCAAGTATAGTGACAAATTGTGAAGTACTATGAGGTATAGTTCTATCTGACACATGTCATCAGATATAGTAACAATATGTGAAGTTCTATGAGGTATAGTGCTATCTGATACATGGCATCGGGTATAGTGAAAAAGTGTGAAGTTCTATGAGGTATAGAGCTATCTTACACATGTCATCAGGTATAGTGACAAAGTGTGAAGTACTATGAGGTATAGAGCTATCCGATAAATGTCATCAGATATAGTAACAATGTGTGAAGTACTATGAGGTATAGTGCTATCTGATACATGACATCGGGTATAGTGACAAAGTGTGAAGTACTATGAGGTATTGTGCTATTTGAAACATGTCATCAGATATAGTGACAAAGTGTGAAGTACTATGAGGTATAGTGATATCCGATACATGTCATCAGATAAAGTAACAATGTGTGAAGTACTATGAGGTATTGTGCTATCTGACACATGTCATAAGTTAAAGTGACAAAGTGTAAAGTACTATAAGGTATAGTGCTATCTGACACATGTCATCAGATATAGTGACAATGTGAAGTTCTATGAGGTATAGAGCTACCTGACACATGTCATCAGGTATAGTGACAAAGTGTGAAGTACTATGAGGTATAGAGCTACCTGAGACATGTGATCAGGTATAGTGACAAAGTGTGAAGTACTATGAGGTATAGTGCTACCTGACACATGTCATCAGGTCTAGTGACAAAGTGTGAAGTACTATGAGGTATAGTGCTATCTGACACATGTCATCAGGTAAAGTGACAAAGTGTGAAGTACTATGAGGTATAGTGCTACTGACACATGTCATCAGGTATAGTGACAAAGTGTGAAGTACTATGAGGTATAGAGCTACCTGACACATGTCATCAGGTATAGTGACAAAGTGTGAAGTACATGAGGTATAGAGCTACCTGAGACATGTGATCAGGTATAGTGACAAGTGTGAAGTACTATGAGGTATAGTACTACCTGACACATGTCATCAGGTCTAGTGACAAAGTGTGAAGTACTATGAGGTATAGTGCTATCTGACACATGTCATCAGGTCTAGTGACAAAGTGTGAAGTACTATGAGGTATAGTGCTACCTGACACATGTCATCAGGTATAGTGACAAAGTGTGAAGTACTATGAGGTATAGAGCTACCTGACACATGTCATCAGGTATAGTGACAAAGTGTGAAGTACTATGAGGTATAGAGCTACCTGAGACATGTGATCAGGTATAGTGACAAAGTGTGATGTACTATGAGGTATAGTGCTACCTGACACATGTCATCAGGTATAGTGACAAAGTGTGAAGTACTATGAGGTATAGAGCTACCTGACACGTCATCAGGTCTAGTGACAAAGTGTGAAGTACTATGAGGTATAGTGCTACCTGACACATGTCATCAGGTATAGTGACAAAGTGTGAAGTACTATGAGGTATAGTGCTATCTGATACATGTTATATATTATCAAAAACGTAAGTTCGACGAGAGAGATAGATAACAGCTGCAAAGCTGCCAAAAAGCTGTGGAAATGTAGCGAACAAGGGGCCGAGATAAACGGTAGAATTTCGTCATCTTAATGTAAAACTTTCGACATGTTTGTACTGTACATGTTATCAAAAACTAAGTCCGACGAAGTTTGTAAAAACGATTTAAGGAATTTTTGAGTGTATTTTAAGTATTTTGGCAACAAATCTGTAACAATTCAGTTTTCCGAAATTACCAAAATTACAAGAATAATTAAAAAATGTGTAATGCAACTTCTGATTAGTTTTATCTCTTAGAGTTTGATAGAAATAGTGCCGTTTCACACAACATACGGTGTTATTGTTTGTTTGAGAAAGCATAAGTCAAACATGAGAAGAGAAAAAAGCGAGGCGCTTTTCCCCGTTAGTGTAATACGGTGATAAGTAGGAGTTGGAGCAAAGGCTTAACAGTTGTAGTACAGTTAGGATTGCCTCAAAGAGCAATCAGCCCAATACACAGTTCGCCGCTGTATGCGTACGCGAGCGTGCTTTAGTGTGCAGGCCCCTACTTACTTATATGGAAAGAAAACACTGCACATACCAACTTTAACATCATGCATTTTCATATAAATACAATTTTTCCGATTGTCTACATCTCATCTTTTCTTATCATCAACATTTTGTTCTTTTTTTATTCATCAATTTCCACGTTTTACACATTTCCTCCTTTGCACCCTAAGAACCCTGCTGTATAATGCCATCGACGTAACGCACAGGCAAATTTATGCACCTTCGCCTATAGCTGGCGACGTCTCGATATAAGTGAAATATTCTTGACTGGGACAATAAACACTATTAATCACTCAACTCAACTCCTTTTATTGATTGTTAAGTTACATTTTGTTTTATTCACACTTTGTTGATTGCGCTGAATGCATGAAGAGAGTCAGAAAACATAACAATCTCGGGTTCGATCCCGTTACTAAGAATCTATTGTGGCGTCATAGAAAGAACTTATTGTGGCGTCATAGAGAAGAGCATCCTCTCTATGACGTCACAATTAATATCGCATAGTATTCAGGACATCTGTGAAACAACATGCAGACTGTCCGTTTTAGTGTATTCAAAGCGCCCGCATGTTAAGTACAGACCTGTCGAAAGTTTAACAAAAAAGTTAGCTAAGAAAAGTAGTGAAATCCCGGCAACCGAGTGACCGGATATGGATTTTTATTGACTAAAAAAATGTTGAGAGATAGATATCACCTGCCAAAAAGCTGTGGAAATGTAGCTTACGAGGGGCCACTATCTCGTTACCTTAATGTTAAACTTTCGACGGGTCTGTACTGTACATTAGCCGTTATATGTTATTAAAACGTAATGTCGACGAAGCGTATAATAGCAGTTTTAGGAATTTCTACTGACAGCTAGTGATCGAAAAACTGTCGAGAGATAGATAACAGCTGCCACGCTGCCGAAAAGCTGTGGAAATGTAGCTAACGAGGGGCTGAGATAAACGTACAATTTCTTAATGTTAAACTTTCGACAGACCTGTACTGTACATGACCCGTTATATATATGTTATCAAAACGTAATTCGACGAGACAGATACATAACAGCTGCAAAGCTGCCAAAAAGCTGTGGAAAGTAGCGAACAAGGGCCGAGATAAACGGTACAATTTCGTTATTTAATGTAAACTTTCGACAGGCCTGTACTGTACATGACCGTGATATATGCTATCAAAAAACGTAAGTCCGACGAAGTTTGTAAAAGCGATTAAGGAATTTTGAGTATATTTTAAGTATTTTGGTACAAATCTGTAACAAGTCAGTTTTCCGAAATTACCAAAAATTACAAGAATAATTAAAAAATGTGTAATGCAACTTCTGATTAGTTTTATCTCTTAGAGTTTGATAGAAATAGTGCCGTTTCACACAACACACGGTGTTATTGTTTTTTGAGAAAGCATAGTCAAACATGAGAAGAGAAAAAAGCGAGGCGCTTTTCCCCGTTAGGTAATACGGTGATAAGTAGGATTAAGAGCAAAGGCTTAACAGTTGTAGTACAGTTAGGATTGCTTCCAAGTGCAATCAGCCCAATACACAGTTCGCGCTGTATGCGTACGCGAGCGTGCTTTAGTGGCATTCCCCTACTTACTTATATGGAAAGAAAACATGCACATACCAACTTTAACATCATGCATTTCATATAATACAATTTTTCCGATGTCTACATCTCATCTTTTCTATCATCAACATTTTGTTTTCTTTTTTCTTCAGCAATTTCCACGTTTTTACACATTTCCTCCTTTGCACCCTAAAGAACCTGCTGTATAATGCCATCGACGTAACGCACAGGCAAATTTTATGCACCTTAGCCTATAGCTGGCGACGTCTCGATATAAGTGAAATATTCTTGACTGGGACAATAAACACTATTAATCAACTCAATTCAACTCCTTTTAGTGATTGTTAAGTTACATTTTGTTTTACTCACACTTTGTTGATTGCGCTGAATGCATGAAGAGAGTCAGAAAAACATAACAATCTCGGGTTCGATCCCGTTACTAAGAATCGATTGGCGTCATAGAAAGAACTTATTGTGGGCGTCATAGAGAAGAGCATGCTCTCTATGACGTCACAATTAATATCGCATAGTATCAGGACATCTGTGAAACAACATGCAGGACTGTCCGTTTTAGTGTATTCAAAGCGCCCGCATGTTAAGTACAAGCCTGTCGAAAGTTTAACAAAAAAGTTAGCTAAGAAAAAGTAGTGAAATCCCGGCAACGAGTGACCGGGATATGGATTTTATTGACTAAAAAAATGTTGAGAGATAGATAACAGCTGCCAAAAAGCTGTGGAAATGTAGCTTACGGGCCACTATCTCGTTACCTTAATGTTAAACTTTCGACGGGTCTGTACTGTACATTGGCCGTTATATGTTATTAAAACGTAATGTCGACGAAGCGTATAATAGCAGTTTAGGAATTTCTACTGACAGCTAGTGATCGAAAAAACTGTCGAGAGAAGATAACAGCTGCCACGCTGCCGAAAAGCTGGGAAATGTAGCTAACGAGGGGCTGAGATAAACGGTACAATTTCTTAATGTTAAACTTTCGACAGACCTGTACTGTACATGACCCGTTATATATATGTTATCAAAAAAACGTAATCCGACGAGACAGATACATAACAGCTGCAAAGCTGCCAAAAGCTGTGGAAATGTAGCGAACAAGGGCGAGTAAAACGGTACAAATTTCTTAATGTAAAACTTTCGACAGGCCTGTACTGTACATGACCCGTGATATATGCTATCAAAAACGTAAGTCCGACGAAGTTTGTAAAAGCGATTTAGGAATTTTGAGTATATTTTTAAGTATTTGGTAACAAATCTGTAACAATTCAGTTTTCCGAAATTTACCAAAATTACAAGAATAATTAAAAAATGTGTAATGCAACTTCTGATTAGTTTTATCTCTTAGAGTTTGATAGAAATAGTGCCGTTTCACACAACACACGGTGTTATTGTTTTGTTTGAGAAAGCATAAGTCAAACATGAGAAGAGAAAAAAGCGAGGCGCTTTTCCCGTTAGTGTATACGGTGATAAGTAGGATTTAGAGCATAGGCTTAACAGTTGTAGTACAGTTAGGATTGCTTCCAAAGAGCAATCAGCCCAATACACAGTTCGCCGCTGTATGCGTACGCGAGCGGTGCTTTAGTGTGCAGGCCCCTACTTACTTATATGGAAAGGAAAACACTGCACATACCAACTTTAACATCATGCATTTTCATATAAATACAATTTTCCGATTGTCTACATCTCATCTTTTCTTATCATCAAACATTTTGTTCTTTTTTTCTTCATCAATTTCCACGTTTTTACACATTTCCTCCTTTGCACCCTAAAGAACCCTGCTGTATAATGCCATCGACGTAACGCACAGGCAAATTTTATGCACCTTCGCCTATAGCTGGCGACGTCTCGATATAAGTGAAATATTCTTGACTGGGACAATAAACACTATTATCAACTCAATTCAACTCCTTTTAGTGATTGTTAAGTTACATTTTGTTTTATCACACTCTGTTGATTGCGCTGAATGCATGAAGAGAGTCAGAAAAACATAACAATCTCGGGTTCGATCCGTTACTAAGAATCGATTGTGGCGTCATAGAAAGAACTTATTGTGGCGTCATAGAGAAGAGCATCTCTATATGACGTCACAATTAATATCGCATAGTATTCAGACATCTGTTGAAACAACATGCAGACTGTCCGTTTTAGTT